>CM061349.1:228466835-228739335 GCA_030867105.1 Liasis olivaceus
TTCAATGAAAGGATTCAAAGAGAACAGCAGACATAGCCAGAGATTTGCTTTACATTCTTATGACAGCAATTCACAGTGGAAAACAATTCTAATTCCTTGGAGTGGTGCGTTGTAAAAATAGAGAGATAACCCAAAAGAGCATCAAAGCTAAAATACACAGTACACATACACTCTCACCCACTATAATCCTACAAAACTGTCTGTTTTAGGTTCTCCTCTTTAAAGAAGCTCTGCTCTCAATTAAAGGAGCAGCCCATTGTTTCTGAGGCCTGACAGTGGTACAGTTTCTGCAACCAGTGTAGTATCGACGAAGGGACTTCAAGAGAGCCTCTTGGGATTAGGATCCCCATGCCCATGGTGGACACAGAAGAAACCTTCTTTCAGTCCCTTTGGTTTAAAAAGAAAACCTCCATACACATCTGGGGGGACTGTGTGAGTGAAAAATAGGCAGGAACAGCAAAGGCACAGCTGCAAGGAAAAACTACATTTTGGACTTACTCCTTCAGTAGGATTACCAGACTTGAGCGGCAGATATCAAGATGATCACTAGATGGT
The DNA here is from genome assembly GCA_030867105.1 of Liasis olivaceus. Classification (NCBI taxonomy): domain Eukaryota; kingdom Metazoa; phylum Chordata; class Lepidosauria; order Squamata; family Pythonidae; genus Liasis; species Liasis olivaceus. The sequence goes on from CM061349.1 coordinate 228,467,391, forward strand.
ATGAAGGCAGGCTGCCTCTGTGATAGCCCCAATGCCTTGGAATATCTTACCCCCCAGTGGTATATCTGCCCAGTCATTGTTGGCAAGCAAGATGAGTGCCACACACACCTCAGGGCAAAGTATGTCACAGCACAGGGGTTGCCACCAAGAAGGTACGCTTCTGCCCCTCCTTCTTGTACCTTATATGGGGTGGCAGCCCTGGGATGAATGCATAGAATTGGCTTGGTCTGGGCAAAAGACCCAATCTTATAAGTTCACAGGGACCAAAACAGGGCTTTATAGGTTAAAACCAACACCCTGAATTGGATCTGGAAGCCTACTGGCAACCAATGCAGCATTTGAAGGATGCTAAATCTACTCATCCTGGTTAGGAACCTGGCTACTATATTTTGCTCCATTTGCAGCTTTAAAGCGTTTTCAAAAGCTGCCCCATGTAAAGCAAATTGAAGTCATCTAACAGGAAGGTATTGACTAGCTGGTACACCAGCCAGATCTGGGCAAATCCCACTTCCTGCTGTAGCTTCTACCTACTTCTCTGGGGGAGGGCAATCCTATTCAGAACCAGCCTGAGGGCTGGGAACAAGCCAGATTGATCACCTACAAATACCAACTCCATTTTGCAGGATTTGAATATGATCTTGAACTTATTTCATCTATAATGTGCAACTTTCAGATTCTGTCCGCTCATGATTTTATTCTTCCACAGGAAAAGACTATTCCCCTGACTTATGAGGGTAACTAGATCCTAGCTGATGCCTAGCCAGCTTGGGCAGTAGCTTTGTTTGAATAATACAATCCTTTCTAACTTAAAATTCTGTTTCTTTGTCAGGATAGGCTGTTTTATTTAAATATGAATGAAATGTGGGGATGGCAAGGGAATAGAATAAAACGACACTATTTATCTCTTTTTTCTGTTTGAAAGAACAACATTTCTTTAACATCACAGACTTTTTTTACAACAGCAAAAAAAGGGTTCTTAGTTAACTGGTGTGGTTGTTTTAGTTAATACATTCTTGGCCCGTCCTATAGCAATCCTACGAGTTTCTCCCACCTGCATTCTTCTTTTAGAGTACATGCACAATCTCAACACTAATGATATTTGCATTTTAAATAGTTTTTTAAAAATTACTTTATTTAATATTGCATTACAACTTGAACACATTTTATATAAATCGAAAGTGTACCTCATAAAGAGAAGTGTAATAATGATTGAAAATTATCTCAACCTAACCTAAGTGGTAGCTCTACCAACATGATTATAAAACTGCATGTCTCAGGGAATGTGATACACTAATTTCTCAACAATAGCTGGCCTATTGGCTAAAATGCAGATACTTATTAAGTTGCATGCCTAGGTTATGTGCATTTTTCCATTTTGTAAGCTGTTAGTATATAGCTGGACATTTTAAGAAACTTAATATTTCAATGTAAGAATGGTAAAATATAAAATGGAATCTGCTATCACAAGGGACCTGTAGCCTTTTGTTTCAAATCCTTCCTAATTATATTAAAAAATAAATATTTCTCTGCACTATTTTCCATATCAAGCCAAACACAATTACATTCATTTATTTTAAACAAATAGCACTCTCCTTTACAGACCGGTAGAATTTTTCACTGTTCCTTTACAAGGTTGTTCTATAACATTTTCTGAAAATGGATACCTACAATCTCTGCCAACATATATATTAAGGCTGACAGTAATCCTGGAGAGATATATGATAAAGAATGATGAAATCTATGGGAAGGAAATGAAAATCTTGATCTACAAATATAGGGTGGGGGGGAGAATTGCTTCTTTCAAAATTTAAATTCTAATATTAATGGAGGTGAGTGTTCTAAAAACTTAAAAATGATTTCTGTATATATTACAAGGTGTCTGTCTGTCTGTCTGTCTGTCTGTCTGTCTGTCTGTCTATCTATCTATCGCTTTTGATTTGGCTTCAAAACAAATGTAGCCCATTATACTCTTCCATTTGTGGAAGAAACCATATATTTTATATTTATATTTGCATCTCAAGAATACATTAAAACAGAACTCAATAAAGTGTACTTACAAATCATTATCTCCTTAAATCCCTAATCATCTTTAAGATAAACTTCAGTTATAGACAATGAGGTGGAGCATCAGGAAGAAGACATGCTCAAGGGTGTTGCTGCTTGAGATAAAAGACCTGAAATAAAGCTGATCAGACTGGAAACTGAATCTTACTTTGACACTGGCATTGGACCACCGTACCTGAAGACAGCAGACTAGCCTTGGCGGCCCAAGAGAGAATCCATGACACATTCCATCATCTCATTGCTATCATTCACTCCTGTCATCTGCTGGCTAAGGAAATTACTGCACTGTGTCTAATAGCCAGCCACACATAAAATGCCTAAGCCACTGCCAGCTATTAAATATTTGCATCTCACGTTGGGAAATCGAATGCAATACAGATTTTGTAGAATGGGTATGACAGCTTTCCAGCTCAATTCCTTTTCTTTCTTTTCCAGATAGTGCCTGGTGCCATACAATGCTTCTGGTCAATCATTCTGGGTAGCCCTGCAAAGTTACAAGTAACTGAGCAAATTGAAAACCTGTGCTTTTAGTTTTAGTGCTGTGTTGGCCTGTTGTAAGCTATTTGATTGTGTCACTGGATGAAACCTGACAAGCTTGGATTCTGAAGAGAGCTTTTTGGTGATCCAAGCAATTGTAATAGTCATTAATATATGGAATTAATGGCTAATTGTTTAGCTGCTTTAAGGGGAAGGGAGCTTTGACAAATTAATGGCAGTAGTCTATAAGAAATAAAGGGAACATTCCAGATTCAGGTGTAGGAGTGTGTACAGAAAAAAATGATTTTGTTGGGTGGGGATAATCTTACCTTCACATGCCTGGTGTGAAATTTCTAGATATTTGTATGACCCAAGGCAATTCTTATATTCAGAATAACACCATAACAACATCTTTGAGGTAGTATTGCTTATGAATACAGCCACTTAGATCCGCATAGTCAAAGTCAAAGCTATGGTTTTTCCAGTAGTAATGTATGGCTGTGAGAGCTGGACCATAAAGAAGGCTGAGCGCCTAGGAATTGATGCCTTTGAACTGTGGTGCTGGAGAAGACTCTTAAGAGTCCCCTGGACTGCTAGGAGGTCAAACCAGTCAATCTTAAAGGAATCAATCCTGATTGCTCATTGGAAGGATTGATAATGAAGCTCAAGCTCAGATACTTTGGTCACCTAATGCGAAGAGAGGACTCTTTGGAAAAGACCCTGATGCTGGGAAAGATGGAAGGCAAAAGGAGAAGAGGACGGCAGAGGATGAGATGGCTAGATAGCATCACTGAAGCAACGAGCATGAAACTGAGCAAACTCAGGGAGGCAGTGAAGGACAGGAAGGCCTGGTGCAATATGGTTCATGGGGTCACGAAGAGTCAGACACAACTTAATGACTGAACAACAACAGCCACTTATCCCAAGCTGATGGTCACCACACATGCTTGATTGCAAACCCTGTCACCTCAGGATAATGGGAACGATACATTCAGAGAGCAGTAGGTTAGAAAGGATGTCCTAGCCTAACTGGAAAAAGGGAATTTCCTATTCTGTTATTCCACTAAAATCTCCAAATGCTATAAGATTCTAAAAAGGGATAGTCAATTTTCTATTTCCATACTCTATTGTATTTTTTAATACCATGTGGAAGTTTTCAATTATAATAGTGTGAAGGAAACCAACCTGTTTCTCCTCTGCTTTGCTGCATGAAGCTGTTAATCCCTAGTAGGCTTCTCTGATGTGTCAGAATTGCTGATAACGTCAACTTTCCAGATTTTCTGGCAGCAGTTCTTTGGTCAGCTTCAGAAACAGGAGCAAGGAACGTCTCTGGAAGGATTTCTACTCATCTTATGCAAGGGGGTATTGAGCACCCAAGTGGTTCCTTCGCTTTCTGCATTTTACTTTGTTTGGAGAAAAGAAGTATGTAAAACAGTGCTTTGAATACAATAATAAATAAATAGCAAACTCTTATTTACTCTCCAGCTCCTGACCAAGTACAAAGACTCTTCAGGGATAATTAAATAGAAAAATACCGATAACGTCATATAAAGAAGCAGAACTAGGAACCTGGGTTGAAATTCCTGTTCAGAAGTATTGGGAAGAAGAATCAGATCCAACTGCATCTAGTCCAGTATTCCCTCTGTGGCAAATCAAATGCCCCTGGAAAACTAATTATCAGTATTTGAAGGAGATGTCTCTCCCCAACAGTTGGTATTAAAGATTGATGGCCTCTGAAGAGGCATAAAAAGTTCAGTGTTTACTTACTTTATAGAACATTCAAGGTGACCTACAATAATTAAGAATACAAATGATAACACTTAAAAATAAAAAATACTAGTAAGATCAAGGCAAAATTAAAATCAGCATAATTACAGACAGTCCTCACTTAACAACTACTCATTCAGTGACTGTTCAAAGTTACCATGGCATTTAATGAGGAAACTTATGACCAATCCTTGCAGTTGCAGCCATCACAGCATTCCCCCAGTGACATGATCACAATTTGGGAGCTTGGCAACCAATTACGATGGTTGCAGCATCCCAGGTCACGTGATCACCATTTTGTGACCTTCACTTCCAGCTTCCGATGTGCAAAGTCAATGGGGAAGCCGGTAGGAGGTCACAAATGGCAATCATGTGATGTTGCACTTTATGACCACATCACTTAGTAACAGAGTTGCCAGTCCCGATTACCATTGTTAAGCGAGGACTACCTGTAAAATCAAAATTAAAAGCAGTATTTTAAAATCAAAGTAATTAAAAGCTTGTTGTAAGAACTGGGTTTTCATCATTTTCATAAACATTGGAACAGTTGGGGCCAAATGCTCCTTCTTGAGGAGTGCATTCCACAAACTTGGGTGCTTCACAGGAAAAAGTCCTTTCTGACAAGAGAGGATCTTCTTGTGTATCACTGCATCAATAAAGATGCATTGCTACCAGACAATTAAATTATCCACAGTAAACCTTAAGAAATAAATAATTAATTTTAGAGAATAATATGCAACACTGAATGTATACAGCGAGTACAAAACCCCTAACCCTTGAAAATTAATTTAAAAATAAAAATAGGACAAGATGGCAAGAGTCAACTAATTCCCAGACATCCTGCGAAAAAGTTCAGTCTCAAGCCACTTCCAGAAGACTAAAAGGAGTGGTAAGCCTGAACTGCAGCCAGAGATGATTTCATAAGGTCAGTGCAGCAACTGAGGAACAGGCCCTCCTAGTTCTGTTTCCCTTACCTCCTTGGTGTGTGTGTGCATGCACGCACGTGTGTGTGTAGTATGATTCATGCAACATGCATTTCTTCAAATGTTGGGATCTTCTTGAGCCTCTCCTTGTGCACACTAGTCCTGTCTGAGCTGCATAAGAATCATCCTTCAGAACATGAGTTTACTTTTGAGATATATATTCCAGCCATGTTTCATAAATATTGTAAACTGTCCAGAGTCACTTCCTTGTGAGAAGGACGGTGTCCAAATTTGAAATATAAATAAATAAATAAACAGCCCCAAGGTAAAATGGAACCATTTTACTGTTACTTTTTTTTTTTTTTGAGTAGGTGGTTATAATTCCAGAAGAGACCGAGTGGTAACCACTCTCCATTTTTGCTTTCTATGATCTATTACTTTATGTGGGACTGAGAGGCATTCTTGGAAATAAAAGTGATGCTGGAAGGGGGCATTTTACATGGGACCACCCTAGTATTCCATTTAATGATTTTTAATTAAAAGAATATTTCACAAAATCCAGCAGAATAATGATCCTGGAGTGCCCTGTTGGGATTCCAGATTCAGAACAATAAGCTTGTGGTAAATTTAAAATTGCATTATAAATAGGAAAGAATATTTTGTAGAATGTTGAAAAAAATCTTTTATCAATTGTCAGATCACAGGGTTATTTCTTTCTAAATCTTTGCAAAGCAGAAGGAGGAAGATGGCAAAGGGTTTCATTGGAAAATTAAGAGTGTACAATTCAACATTTCTCCCATTAAAATAAATGACAATAGACTGAGGGAAAACATTTCTTTTTAAAATTTCATTCTTTGGGCTGAATCCGGATAACATAAAAATACACTGTCAAAATCAAATCCTTTCAAAATAATAATAGAAATAATATTAGCAATAGTAATAATAATTTTAAACCTGTTAATATTTAGTATTACATGTATACATGAATTTAGCAGAAATCCTTTTTCCTGACTACATGGCCCTGCCCCTTGTATCTACAGGACTATCTGTTCTAGTTTCTCAGCTCCTAATCTGCTCCTGAACCACTACATCATACTTTTTTCTCTAGCTTCTGTGATGCACAATTTTTAAAATATACTTTCTTGGAGGGCAAGTACTTAAATCCAGATCACAGAGATTCAAATTTTCCTAGCCAACATATATCAGATATGATAGCCTTGTTCTGAGGCAGCTTGGCAGGGTGGAAGTAAGTGGTTTCTACCAGTCTCCTCATAGCTAGTATCTTCCTGAAATGTTAGGAATACAATCTCCAAATTTCCCATGTAGTATAGCTATGAATTCTAGGAGTTGTGCTTTAAAAAAAAAGTCTTAGTGTGGTTTTGTCTCCAGAATGTTTTTTATATAAATTTGGAATCTAGAAAAGAAAAGAAACATTTCATTATGCCATATTATTACTGCTGTCTTTAAATCCAACTCAGTGTAAAGTAGAGATGGATAGGTTTGTCTCTTTCATTATCTCTCACATTCAATGTATGAGGAAATGTTGGGAATTTTCATAAATGTTTTACCTGAAGATGATCCAAACCAAATTTTCCACCATCTGCATTGGACATTTTAAATGGGAATAGTTGTTCCCAAATGGAGATATTGTGTTCTACTTGTCTACCCTGCAGCTGTTAAAGATGGTGTGTCAGTTAGAATAAAATAGCTGGGAACCCGTATTCAGTGCTAAAAATGTGTAGAATATACATAGATACAAATGTAGCCTTTTAAGTGTGTAATGTTTTATACAAAGTAGTTTTCCTGAATAAGGAAGTCTGTATTTTCTTTTCCCCCAAAACAAGTGCATGGTTTGTTAGTCACCCTTTATTAGAAACTGGCAAATGTTTTAAAGTTCTTATATATAAAACATGAACATTTTTTCCTCATTCCTAATCCACACTGTTTTCTCTATCCTTCTACTTCATTATCTTTCACCCTTCTCCCATTCTAGATCCTCAAATAACCCAACAGGGCCAAAAATGAAAAGTATGATAGCAGTATAGGTCATAAAGATCACAAGTTATGATGAAAGATTTTTGCTTGAGATTTTTAATTCATTAACTGAAAATACACCAGCTACTGTTCTGCATTGATCTGATTAAGGGACTGTAAATTAATCTTAATAAAATAGATATTTTGAGAAAACATAATGGAGACCAAATTGTACTTACACTGTATAATTCAGTGGGTGAGGAGGAACACCTTATGCTCTTTGAAAACTCATCATGTCAATCTATGAAAAGGTATTTTTAAACAGTTTGAACACTGCTGTTAGCGATGATTTGCTTTTCATGGGGGACAGCTTTGATTAAAATTAGAAATAAAATCCAATTTTGAAAGGTGTGATTAATGAGTCAAGTTGATCAGTCACATCAGCCCATTGATTAATGCTTCTAGGCCTACTTTATTAAGTTTAATGTCATATTATTGAAAGCCAACAAACCTGCAAATGTTTCTAAGGTCAAGTGTGATCCCATGGAGGAAACAGCATGCATTTCTTCTGTCTAGGCTTCACGGTTTTCTATCTATTGGCCAGAGCATTGCCTCTAGGGTGTATACATGGCCTTAGAGCCAGCACTCTGTTTGACCCTGATGAATCAGTGATTTATGCTCAGAACCCTGGCCATATGTGGTTGATTATGGAAACAGGGCTGAGGGAAAATGGGGAATCATGGGATGGATGATGGATAAATAGTATTGTAAATAATCTTCCCCCGCAAAAGCCCTAAAAGAAAATGGGATTGAGAGTCCAGTAGCTACCTTGGAGGTACGTAGTCAGTCACACTCACCAGCTCCAGCAGAAGCAAAAGCACAACAATGAGTCCGATCCGACTGCAGGTCCTTTGCAATAATTCTTGATCTCCTCTCTAGATCTCTCGCATGTGCTCCTGAAATGCTTGCTGCTTCTCTTCAAAATTCTATCCATTCCCAGGTGACCCCACCCATTCTTAGTCAACGACACCTAATCTTGTTGCCGTACTGTCCCAGGCAGGAGCATTCAGAAGATCACATTCCAATGATGGGAGACAAGAAAGTTCAGCCAAGCCTGTTGCCTGAAACAGCATGGAACACACAACAGTGCTACTCAAAATAGCTGCATTTTGTTCAGTACAAAAAACAAGCAAACTCTAAACCCCAACATGTTTTATTACACTCCTGAAACAAAGCACTCAAAATATGCAGGTTTTGTTCTGAGCAGGGGACACTCAGAATGGTCTTGTTGAGTTTCAGAACAGTTTGTGTGCAACCTTTTTGTGCTCTTCTAGTTTATTACAGGCCCAAATTGGTTAATTACTTTCAGAACTGTTAGTTTCCTGATATTAGCCCAATGTATACAAGAAGTGATATTTATCCTTCAAAACAATCTTGAAGGTCATTTTTGAGAGCATTGTTTCATTAGCCATGCAACTAATCTGCCATGGATACCGGTTTGGATATGGTACTAGCCAAAATGGTACTTCATTTTATGCAGCTTTGCCTGTGATAAAAAAAACAAGATAAAAAACAAGGAGTATAACTGTCTTAGTTCCAAAAAGATTAGCATAAATAAAGGCAGTGTGTTACTTTACATACCAAAAATCATCAGATGGCTATATCAAGGTATTATGTGGTTAGATTCAAAATTTGGCATTAAAGATATGGGTGACCTAAGATTTTTGGACCAGCATTGTAATTCATATTTCTTCCTAAAACAATAGTCAATATTAAGTCGTAATATAGTAATATAGGAAGCAGTAAGGCTGTGATCCTATCCAGATCTACCTGAGTTTAAAATCTCCAGAATTCAGTTGGAGTTTCTTCTAAGGAAATAACAACAACAACAACAACAATTGGGAAGGACTTGATAGGTAGATAAAAATGCCAAAGCCAGTCTAAACATCTGGCTGACTGTGGGACCAACCATAATAATAATCATAATAATGTCCAATTAAAAAAGAATATCTGGAAAGAATGCACTAGTTCTGGAAAGAATTACATCCAGAATCAGAAATAATGGAACAGAGGCTAGCAGATCAATGTTGATTTATAATAAAAAATAAAGCATTCATAGAAGGAGAATTGGAAGAACTGCAAAGGTCTACTCAGGACAAAGAAATTGAAGCCTTGCCAGAAGTAGCTGAGACTGTGGAGGCAAACCAGGGGGAGTTGGCAGTAAAGGAAGCCAGCATAGCTACTGAGTCATTTTCATTCCCAACCCAGGCACCTTCTCCTCTGCCTTCTCCTCAGAAAGAACAAAGTACTCTAACTAAAAAACAAGAGGGATTGAAACATCTAGAACAGCACAAAAATAACTGAATGAGGTTGCCTGCATTGCAGCTTGTTTCAAAGAAATGGCTAGCACAAGTATTAAAGGTGCCAATACTGTAATATCAAATATAAGCACCAATTCACTGCAAGAAACAAACCAACTAATGTACAGCAATGCTGCAGTTATAACTGAATACCTCAGATGCAAAATCAATGAACAAGAAAAAAAGCCGAACAGTGCACCACTAAAATGGAAGATCAGGTTGGAAAATAAGGTCAGCATGCTAAGACCAGATGCAGGCAAGCTAGCACAGATGAAAGAAAAGAAGCTGAAGAACAAAAAGAGCAAAGAATACCTGATCAAGAAATATCACCTAGAAACAAGGAAGATCAAGGCAGCACTGGAAATAATAAAGCAGAAAATAATAGCCATAGCCAAGAAGATCAGCAGATACAAAGCTCGAATTGCACACTACAGGCAGAATCTCCAATTTTGGTCGAATCAGAAACGTTTCTACCAATCCATCACTGGAGAGACTGCAAGGAACCAGTCAACACCTGACAAAAAAGAAACAGTGCAGTTCTGGGATCAGCTATGGGACAACCCAAAGAAACACAGCAACAATGCAGCTTGGATAAAGGAGGTAAAGAAAAATAAAAAAGAAACTGAAATGTAAAAACTTGTAATAACAGCAGAAATGGTGGAGAAAAGGGCAAGGAAGATCAAGAATTGGTCAGCACCAGGTGAAGATGATCTGCATGGTTTTGGGTTGAAACATCTGACTGGTCTGCACCCAGTCATTACCAAGCAGTTTAACAACATACTCCAAGGGGGTGAAATTGAAGATTGGTTAACATCTGGCAAAACTTACTTGATAATGAAAGATTCAGCAAAAGGGGCAGCACCAGGCAACTACAGGTCAATTACCTGCTTACCAATAACTTTCAAATTGCTAACTGGTGTGGTAGCTAATGCAGTCCAACAGTACCTAGTTAAAAACAAGCTCTTTCCATCTGAGCAGAAAAGAAACTACCCAAACAGCAGAGGGACAAAAGATCAGCTCCTAATTGACAAGATGATTTTGGAAAACTGCAAGAGAAGGTAGATTAACTTGATTGTAGCTTGGATTGATTACAAGAAAGCATTCAACTCCCTGCCACATGACTGGATAATCAAGTGCCTAGAAGTAACAGGAGTCAGTAGAAACGTCAGAAGCTTTGTGCAAAGATCAGTGGTACAGTGGAAGACACTATTGCTGGTCAATGATGGTAGACTAGGAGAGGTTAATATCAAGAGAGGAATTTTTCAAGGAGACTCACTATCACCACTACTGTTTGTTATTGCATTGATTCCTCTGTCAACAATACTGAACAAGTCAGGCCATGGCTACCAAACATCAAAAACATCTGCCAGGCTATTCTACCTCCTTTACATGGACGATCTGAAGCTGTATGGAAAAACATCATCTGAAATAGAATTGCTGATCAACACTGTCCGAATATACAGCCAAGATATTGCAGTGGAGTTTGGACTGGACAAATATGCCACCCTTACCATCAACAGGGGAAAAATAGTGAAAACTGAAAGAATCAAGATGCTCTATGGAAATAACATCAAGAGTCTGGATGAAGAAGATAACTACAAATATCTGGGCATCCTTCAAGCTGACAACATCAAGCACACTGAAGTCAGGATGAAGGTTAGTAGTGAATACATCAGAAGAGTGAAGAAGATCTTAAAGTCCAAACTCAGTGGAGGAAATACCATTAAGGTAATTAACACCTGGGCAATTTTAGTCATTAGATACACAGCTGGAATAGTGGACTGGACTCAAGCAGAACTAGAAGCCCTGGACAGGAAGACCAGAAAAATAATGAGAATGAATCATGCCCTTCAAACATGCAGCGATGTTGACTGACACTACTTACCAAGGAGCATAGGTGGGTGTGGAATGTTACAAGTACACCAAACAGTTGAAGAAGAAAAAAGGGCATTGGAAGAATATCTGAAGGACAGTGAAGAAGATGTACTGAAGCTAGTACACCACGAAGGCTTACTGAATACTGAAGAGACCAAACTGGCCTATAAGAAAGACCAAATGAAGAATAGAAAAGAGATGTGGCAAGGCAAAGTATTACATGGCCAAAACACACACACACACACACACACACACGCCTACAGGCAAAGCAGATAACAAGAAGACCTGGCAATGGCTAAGGGCAGAAAAGTTGAAGAAAGAGACTGAGGGGCTAATTCTGGCTGCACAAGACCAAGCCTTAAGAACAAATGCATACAAAGCCAGAATTGCTTTGTTGAATTGCTCCAGAATGCTACAGTTATATTCTTAACATTATTCATGTGATGGCCTCATCATAAAGGTTTGCCTTTTGTCCGCCCTTGTCTTCCTGCAGATGTCCATGCTTCTGTTAAGCGACAATGGATTTATCCAGTTAGCATGTTTCTACTAGTACAAGAGGTGCTATTCTTTGATTATGCTTTTGCAAAAATTCTTGGTTTGGGAAATACACCACTCATTCACATGGCCCTGTCTTGCTTCATAATTGAATGAAACCAAATATACCGTTCCCCATGAAATAAAAAAAATAAAGAGAACAAGATCCATGAAGTGAATTGACAAAAGCATAGCAATGTTTTGCATAATAATGGGTACCGTACAGGAAACAGACAGGAATGACCTTTTAATATGACATTGTCTTTGTAATGGTTGATGAACAATTTGATATTAATGTTTGGTGATCATTTCATATAGAGAGATAAGAGAGATAAGGAAATCACCCACTGCTTGCATTTGCATTCAATATATGAACAGCAGGATGCTATATGCCTGCAGTGAATCTTCAATTTTCACTGCTCATGCCTTAATTTTCTCCAAGAAATCATCTCTCTGAACTAATAATGGGCTCTTTACCTCAAAATAAGTTCCTTTTTCAAATCTCTGAGAAGGAAAAATGGCATAATTTAGAATCTACAAAATCAACTTTTTTTTTTAAAAAAGTACATGCACTATAATACCTTCTGTAAATGCCATTAAAATGTTTTAGTATTTATTAAAATTAGGAAACACTGGCTGCATATACTGCGGTGTATTTTTTAATTATAAAGATTCCTGCCTTCTAAAATGTATTTTCCTGACAGTTTTACCTAGTTTGTAATTACATACTATGGTTGGTACTGCAAGTGCTAATTGATACAAAAGAATAGCAAGAAAACAGTCATAAGTACCTGCTGGGAACCTGTCACTTTCCAGTTACGGCTGAATTATAACTTCCAGCAGCTCCAGGCAGTATGGTCCAAAAGAGATGCTGGGAGCCGTAGTCAGCAACATCTGGAGGGCCACAGGTTTCCATTTGTTGTTTACTGGATATTCTGTCCCATTCAACATGTGAGATGGTTGCTAACTCAATTCCTTAAATACCTTTGTATGCTACTTATCTGGTGCATCTTCGTCTGTATCCAACTTCCAGGGCGCAGATCAGAAACCTTGGTCACGGGGAGGAAAAGCTGCCTTTTGCTGATACATAAATACTACGAAAGGCATGTAATATAATTATCATGGTAAACTAATCCTAAAGTAAGCCACATGATTGACTCGAATGCTTTATTCTAGTGAACTGTAGGTATATATCCTTCTGGCAGAAGAGATGGGAAAATAAGCCAAGAATAGTATTTAACAACTCATTTTGTGGATGGCGTTCATTGTTGAGATAACAAACAGCACTGCTTCAGTCATGAAGGCAGACTGGGGTGGAGGCAAACTTTATATGTTTCCCGCAAGGTTTTTTTGTTGCTGTTGTTTTTCAAGATGCAGAGGTAACTTCTGCAATCCTCACATATCAGGGAATATAAAAGAGAAATGGCCTATGCCCTGCAAGTGGACAGAGTTATGGAACTGGTTAATCATCTGAATTTCACAATTAAGATTTCCTAACTATAGGGATAAAGAAGTGACTCCTGTTCCAAAACCTAAGGAATTATAATTTGCAAGTCAGAGTTAGGGTAATAATTGGGAAATGGTAGTTACTGCAGTTGAATTAATTATTAGCCCTGCTTCTGAAATTGCATGTGAACAGAACTATCCATTCATTGGTTTGACTGACATGGCACAAGGATTATTAGCACACCCTGTGACAATGGCATTAAAGCAATGGCAGATTTCAGAATTGGAGACAGAAAGTTGTAGTGGGATTTGGCTACACTAGCTGGGATAGATGTTAGCATTCTTCATGAGCTGAGGACATGTTAGCGTTATGTTGTACAATCCTGGGCACTACTGTCATTTGCTAGCTCTATTTCAAGACTTTGGAATAGGATTTCTTATTTAATTTTTTCCACTTGTTCTTTGAGTGGTATCATGTAAATGCAAAATGCAAAATGTAGGTGAGGCCAAAATGAAGAAATCAAGGAGGCAAGGATGATTTTTAAATGTATGATTTAAATTAAATTAAGTATGGTAATATGATATTTCCTATGTATTCAGTTATTTGCTTCTTCAGTCACATTGAATATTACAAACTGGTTTAATGTGGATGGTTCTAGGGACTGCCCCAAGCTTTTTGGGAAATATAGGCAGTCCTGGGGCCTCATATAGTTTAATTTTAGTAATTAACTAAATTACCGGTAACAAGTCCCTCCCTAAGGATTTAGGGTACCATGTTCATCTTTTTTTCTATTCCTTTAGCATCATGCATATAAAGAGAAGTAATGAAAATAAGTAACACAACCCATAACACATTATGGGAAACAAACTTCCAAATGCTTCTCAAATAACATTAGCATTAATTCTGACACTGTTTACTTTTTATGCACTATTATTTCAAGAGGAATTCTATTGAATTTTTTTATATAGGGGGTTTGGTATCAGAGTATAAAATAAGCATAGAACTAACATGTCAGTTATAAAAATATCTGTGTGTCTTAAGCATAGATTTTCCTCTTAAGCAAAGGTGAACAAAACTTTAATGGCTTTAAAAAAAACAGAACAATTTTTTGTCCTGCCATAAGCTGAGCAGTGAGTTGGAAAACACATGTATCTTAAAACAGTTCCTTTTCAGGATAAGTTAGCACCAACTAAATGGGTTAATACCAATTGATTGACATGTCATTGATGAATTTGATAGCAATAATTTGTAGTAATAATTGGTACTACCAGTATTAATTTGTTAGTACACACACACACACACACACACACACATACAGACAAGATTACATTTATTATAATATAACATTTAATCACTTAAACAAAGGTCTGAATACATTTTCCTTTTCAGAACACAACTACTTGCACAGCAGTCATTCATATATATGTATGCATGTATGTATGTATATATATGGTAAGACTTTGGTATTCCTTAGGCTCTCCTTAAAAAAAATCTAGTAGGCTGCATGTCTGATACCTTAATTTTTTAAAATACAGAACTGACAAAAATAAATGACAAATTGTTATTAGTTATAACTCTAGCTATAATAATTTGCTATCTATTTTTGTCAGTTCTGTATTTTTAAAAATTAAGATACCAGACATACAGCCTTCTAGAATTTTTTTAAGGAGAGCCTAAGGAACATCAAAGTCTTACCTCCATTATTATTTGTGAGGCTCCTCAATTTTATATATATGATTGAATTGCCAAAACTGATTGACTTCTGAGTGATAAAATTCATTAGGCTTTTTATGACATCTCTATAAATTGAGACATTTTACATCTATTTTTCTTATACCTAATTAACTGGACTGCTTTATTGTATTGATCATGATAATCTTCTTCACATCCATTTAACTGCTTCATGGCAATTGACACTGGCTTTCTAGATATGTTGTCTGGAGTTTTATTATGGTAGAAAAGGGAACTACAAGCAATAAATCATTATGCATGTATACACTTCCCCTCTTTAGGCATATTTAATAATCAAGAAGGACTAGCTCTACCATTAGGGAGAATGTTGCAAACATTCAGGCAATAGGTCCTCCTAGTTTTTCCCCTTGATTATTCTTCCCTGTAGGAATGTCTTTCCCCTTCTACAGCCTGACATTTTCTATATAACAGCCCACCTCTTAAAATATTTTTATACATAATTTCTTCTCCTGATCACTTCAGTTTTTGTTCTGTCTGGAAAAGTACAGAATATGGAGAAAAGGAGAGAGTATAAGACTTCCCACTTATTCTCTTAGTTTTATGTACTTTTCTACAACAGAAGGATAAAAATGAAAAGAGAAGAAGTGGGAAAGAGGGCCTATCTTTTCACAACTTTTCTCACTTCTAGGTACTTTACAAGAATAAGATTGTGTATATCTTAATTTTAGAGTGGGATGTGAGGGGCAGACAGTATGTACGAAAGAAGCACAAAGAGTTTTGGGATTTTGGAGGACATTTAGTGGCATTATTGCACTCATAGTTACTGGATCCTCATAATTAGACCATATTTTTTTCATGCAGTTGTTTATGGCTGAAATCCTACTGAACATAATGGGGTTTATTTCCTTGGTTGCACAATTGTTTTGTATCGTATACTTTGAACAATTCTTCCAGAAAATACAGAAAGAAAGAAGCTAACAGGAATAGCTTCTGAGTAGCTCTGAGACATTTCTGGAATTCATTGTTCCAAATCTGTTGAAGCCATTGGCTCTGATAGCATTAACAGTGGATTAGATTGATACATAGAGCATGGGCCAGCAATATGTGCCTTGCATGAACCATCAGCCCCATGGAGTTTAGAACAATAAGTCAAACACACTGAAATTTACTGGCATTTCTTGACTATGCTTTCTGCTTCTTTAAGAAAAATGTTCTAAGCATACTATTATACTGCTGTCTAAAACAGGGAAGAGGGAGAGTGAAAAAAATGGCTCCTTCAGGAGGACATAATGTATCCCAGCCATACCTTCTGGAGTCCTCAGAAGCCGAACTTATTATTTCTTTTTAAAAGCAGTTCAATTTACAGAAAGAAGCCTACTGTCCCAGAAGATAGGCTTATCAGTAAAACTGACAGCTCTAGAACTTCCCAGTTCAGTGGCAATATGTTTTCAGTGCCAATTAGGGAGCATCAAAAGGAAGAGCGGCTTATTGTCTTCATATCCTGGTTGTGGACTTCCTAGGCATATCTAACTAGCTATTAGGGGAAATAGCCTTTTAGACTAGATACACCTTGGATTATCTAGCCTAGCTTTTCTTAATGTACTGAAGCACGTACTATTGTCATTAGCAGCTTATTTCATCTGCTGCTTTGATGCATCTGGTGAGATAACATGGGACATTTTGATCACTTGCAGAATGTTATATAAATGTTCTTAGATTATTATACTACAGTAAGATGGAACACTTACAGTTTTAAATTACCTCCATGGTTAGCTTTCAGAATAATACACTGCTTTAATACTTAGTGAGGAAGATACAGTCCATGTTAAACAAGAACTTTAAACATAAGCCTTCCTGAACCAATTAAAAAAAAAATGAAAATTGACATGCTAAGGAAAACACTTGCTTTCTTAGTGCAGGCTGTATTTATGCTGGACCTGGAGCATATCTTTTTTGAAGTGCTTTTTAAATCTGCAAGAAAGTTGATTGAAATGGATGGGCAAAATATTAAGTGAACATAAGCAGATGCTTTATGTAAAAGACCAATGGAAATGGCTTTAGAAATAGAAATATTACTATGAAGTAATATTCATAGTAAAAGCTTTATTATTATTATTATGGTTGGTTGCACAGTCAGCCAGATGTTTAGACTGGATTTGGCATTTTTATCCACCTATCAAGTCCTTCCCAAGGACCTGGGATAGGCAGATGTTGTTGTTTGATGGTGCTAAAGGTATTGTCACAGGATGTAAGCTGTTCCAAATAAAGCTGCCTTTTGCAATTGCCTGATGGTGATTTTGTCAATGCCGATGGTGTTCTAGTGGTGCTCCAGATGTTTTGGGACTGCACCTAAGGCACCTATAACTATTGGTACTATCTTTGCTTTCTTTTGCCACATTCATTCTATTTCTATTTGCAGGTCTTTATATTTTGTGATTTTCTCCAGCTCTTTCTCTTCTATTCTGCTATCTGTGCAATCTTCTTGCATTAGCTAACTAGGTGGTCCACTATTTCTTCAGCTTCTTTGTGAGGTGGTATTTTGCTAACTGTTGCTGTCCTTTCAATTCTGGCTTTATATGCATTTGTTCTTAAGTCTTGGTCTTGTGCAGCCAGAATTAGCCCTTCGGTCTCTTTCTTCAACTTTCCTGCTCTTAACCATTGCCAGGTCTTGTTATTATCTACTTTGCCTGCTTGTTTTTTTGTGTATTGGCCATGTAATACTTTACCTTGCCATGAGAAGAGATTTCAAGAAGACAAGAGGTCTGGAAACCAAGTCCTATGAGGAATGGCTGAAGTTCTGGATATGTCTAGACTCTAGAAGAGATAACTGAAGGGAAAATTGATAGCAATTTGCAAATATCTGAAGGGTTGCCACATAAAATAAGGAGTAGACGTATTCTCTATTGCCCCAGAGTGAAGGATCAGAACCAGTAAATAGAACTACAAGGAAGTAAGTTCAGAAGGAACTTCCTGATTGTATGGACTGTCAGCCACTGTACAGGCTGCCATGTGTTGCCTTTGCTGGACATCTTCAAGTGCTGGGTACTCATCTGTCAGACAAGCTCTATGAGATCCTGGACTGAGCAGGGGGTTGTATCAAATGGCCTCTAAAGTCCCTACCTTCTCTTTGTTTCCATACCATCTGACCACCTGCCAATCCTGGCTTACATCATAGTTCTCAAAAGTGTAGTGGTCCACAAAGAGGTAAGGTTGGAAACTGTATTTTTAGGCAACTTTCCCCAACCTGGTGTTCTCCAGATATGCTAAATTTCTGCTCCCAAAATTTCCTTTCTGGCATGGCTATTAGTTTTGCTGGTTGGAGGTTATCAGACCTGAATTTCAACCTATCTGAACAGAACAAGCTTAGGAAAGTCCATTTTTAGAGAAATAACCAATATAGAAAAGTATATAGATAGTAATAACAGAGAACAAAGAGAGTCAGTTTGGTGTAGCAGTTAAGGTACCAGGCTAGAAACTGGGAGTCTGGGAGTTCTAGTCCCACCTTGGGCACAAAGCCAGCTGGGTGACTTTGGGCCAGTCACTCTCTCTCAGCCCTAGGAAGCAGGCAATAGCAAACCACTTCCAAAATCTTGCCAAGAAAACTGCAGGGACTTGTTCAGGCACTTGCCAGGAGTCAACATTGACTCAAAGGCACGCATACACAAAAAACAAAACAAAACACAAAGATAAGATCCTGTGGTAAATACCTCATAATCCAGAAGCTGAAAATGGAAAACAATAGGAGGGAAAAGAAATTAAGGTGACTAATAGAAAAAATATGCATTCATTTTTGTTTTTTCCATATGGAATTGCACTACTGGGTCAAAGGCTTTGCAGAAAAGATGGGTTCAGAGAAGAAGCTTGAAGAAGAATAAAGAACAGTCACTCAACAATTTTCTGTTTTGATGTTTTGCTAAACAATAATTCCTCATTTACAAATCACAGTGGATAGGTTCACACAATATGCCAACTCAAAACCAAAGAAATCACATTATGGTTCAGTGTGATGCGTAAGCCAGATAATTCTGTTCCTTCCCACACAACAGCTAGAACAGATTACTCTGCCCAAAGCTCTGAAATGATGGCTTTTGAAATGGGACCAGGGAGGGGCATGTTACCCATGCCTATTTTATGGACAGGTTACCATGGACATATGACTTCTGCACCAGCATGGAATTTTTATAATGTAACCTTTTACTCTGTTGCCAGTGCTCCCATAGTTCACCATAGCATCACTGCAGATCATTCTGGAAAAATAGAAATATTGAAGCCACATCAGCCATGAAAGACAGATGCTGCAGCCTTCCAGGAAACAATTCAGGTAGTACATTTAGCACACTCTGTGTTTAAAAATGAATCATGGTGGCATGCTTTCCTCAGTCTCTCTTCTGAGGTTAGGGGAATGTAGGCTGAAGATTTCAGGGGAAAATATCAAGAAGATTCAGAAGTGTATGTTTTCCTTTTCCTCTAGGCCCTTGTTTTATTTTTCCTGCATATGCTCAAAGATTCTTCCCCAAAGGTTCTTAGATTTCATTAAGTATTCATCCCGCACAGTGCTCTACTTTAACAACATGGGGGTCCTTTCAGTTAGCAACTTTAAAAGAAAAAGCATTTGAGATGTTTACTCTCTAGTCACACGGCTAAGCTGTATACAGCCTATGAAGTTCTAAAGAGAATCCTTAGGGAGGTAAACCTGATGATGGCTTGGAAAGCGTTCCTTAAAATATTTATCTTTTTGCTGTATTTTTGTGTCTTAATTGTTGCTGGATGCTCACCTGTCAGTCATGCTCTAGGACAGTGTTTCTCAACCTTGGCAACTTTAATATGTATGGATTTCTTCAGCATGTTGGCTGGGGAATTCTGGGAGTTGAAGTCCGCACATCTCAAAGTTGCCATGATTGAGAAACACTGCTCTAGGAGATCCTGCACTGAGCAGAGGGCATACAAGGCATGGCAAATATACTGTAGAGACAACATATTTGGCGTGACAAATATGTTGTATGCATGCAATTGGGGGAAGTCAGTTAAGAATTCTAAGTGGGACAAAATAGTTTCCTGTGCTTTCATTTAGGACCCCCAAGATAAGCCTTCTTGTAGGATATTACATTTGAATCCGATCTCCCTGGTGTTCCAGATTCACCCCCACCCATGGTCACTGTGCATGTTCAACTCCCATAGCATATTTCTGGATTATTATTTTTTTTTTTTGGCATCCCTTTGGGTTTTGTTCTATATATAAAAAAAATTTTTTGCCCCAACTTCTACAAACATTGGGATTCCTCTAAACATGAAGATGTTTCCATAACAGCCCTTTTAGGCTACAAAGATGACATAAAATCAACTCCCAAATCAGCATTATGTTACATAGTGTAGATACCTAACTCTTACAATATGAGAAACCCAACCAGAGGCAAAGCTTCCAAATGCCTCTTGATTAGCTGGTTAAATTCCTTACAGAAGTGTAACATTGGTTTCACTTTGACAGTTGTCCTGGCAGAATTGGCATACACTTGCACAGATGGTCCAGAAAGTCTCCTAAAGGGGCCATGCCAATCTTCATGAAACCACAATTGCTTTGATGTGAACCAGCTCTTCAAATGGCTTATGCAACCCTATTGTAGTCTATGTGCACAGCCATTGCTTGGGAGATGGAGACTGAAAGGAAGATAGTAAAAGGAGAGCCTTCCCTTTGCAATTCATGGATCCAAACACCTTAGCAATGACTATTTAAATGTTATTCTCTTGTTCAATACTTCATGCGTCTGATAGAGTGGAGCTTAATTCTTCAGAACTTAAGCAAGAGTACATTTGTTCATCTTTGCCATAAGAATGTTTGTGGTTTTGCAGCAATACATTAACATAGCTATTCCTGTGGAAAGTGTTTAAGATGGTATTCAGTTCTACAAGATTAAGAATTTATCCCTTCTTTTACCTTAAGCCTTTTCCTCTTTGGAAAATGTAACAAGGACATTCTTATTATTCTGAAAGCACCCAGCTTTGTCTGTTTTCAGAAGCTAAGCTTGGTCTGGCCTGGTTAGTACTTGGATGGGAGGCTGTGTCAAAAAATAAAACCCAATACAGTTTATATATAACTGAATTAATACTAATGAGATGTTAGAATAAGATTCTCCTGTATGTTGAATAGGTACCACATAACAGGCAGTCCTTGATTCATTAAGACAGCTATGACACACTTGCTTCAATTATTCAGAAACCTCATGAAAAATGTTAGAAGGTCAGTACCTATGCTTAACCACTCAGTAAACAGGTATTTAAGGTTTGCACATGGATGTTTTGCACTTAGCCAGTTGACTGCATTACTCATGAATACTGTAAATCGAGAAGTTAAGCTCATTCCATTTAACTGTTCAAGTTCTGTATTAGCCATACAAAGCTAATTTCTCTCTCTCTCATGCTACATTTTCTTTTACCTGTTTATAGCATTGACAGGACAATCCCATCACTGTCGTTTCAAAAGTAAGTCCATTTGAAATGAATGGGGCTTATTTCAGGATATGTGAATAAGAAAGTGTAGCGTAAGGATGCATCATGACTACTGGTGATATTTTTATTGCATATTTGCTCACCTCAGTTCAAATACTGGAAGGAGCAATTGGACAAACAATGAAGAGATTTGGGGAGACCTTTCGCTTCTTCAAATCTCTATTGGATAGCATTTGATAAAGCTTTCTTTGAACTTCCCAAGAGCTACAGTTCATGCAACCAGGATATTAAGTTGCTTCCAAGTTATTTTATTGTCTGAGGCACAAATCTTGTTTGGATGCAAAGGACAATAGCTTTATTTTATTCTTTCCTGCTTGCCTGGTGCCCATATAAACTCAGCATCATTTTTAGGAATCCATGAGAAACCCCTTCTTCAAGAATATTCTCTTAGATGTTAAGGGCAACTCTATTTTTAAACTCTGATGAGAATGGTTTTTCAAATTCATACTTGCAGGAGGGAAAGGCAAGTTATACATTCTCAAAATATTCTCTAAATTAGGCTTTTAAAGACGCAAGTTCTTTTCCTTCTGTGTACATGTAACCCTTTAAAATGTTGCTTTTGTTCAAAGGCTTTCTCTATATTTTATTTATTTTATTTATTGGATTTCTCCTCTGCCCATCTCCCCCACAATAGGGGACTCTGGGCGGCTATATGCTCAGAAGCACTTAGATTAATTAATGGCTTGTCTTTGGGTTTTTGTCCAACTTTGTCATGGGGGAGATCCCATAATACATTGTACTCAAATGTTGCTCCAGTACTTACAGTTACCAATTACAAAGTCAAAATGGATTGCCAGATTTTTTTTAAAATTTAAATTCTTGCTAGACTGTAGCCTTACAGTTTCAGGAAAAACAGTGGATTTTTGTACATCTACAGTAATCTAAAGGCTTGTAATTTGCACTGTGTTTTTATGAATTAACCTAGTGGAAGGAACACAGTAATAGTACAACAAATGTTATCATTGTTTTTAAACAGTCCAAGGATGGTTCTGTGCAAATTCTTAATGCAAAATATTGATTGTATAGTTAGAAGCTAAACATTTGCACTGCTTTATCAATAATCAGTTATAGTCATGTTGCCCCATGCCTTTGCTGAGGGCAGCATTTGAAACTGTACACTGTATACATCCATCACTTTTCCCTGTATTGGAAACTCATATCTTCACCAGAGCTCAGAATATGAATTGGTGAGCTCTAAGCCTGGGATCATATACGTGAGCAGTCAGTTATATTTCTATACAGATTACCTCAGAGACATAAACTTTCAAATTGTCCATATTAATATCTCCTTGCTCCATTGAATCCAATTTGTTTGATCCATGCAGTAATCAGTTAAATATGGTTAGGTTAAGGATTTGAACTCTTCTACAAGAAATAGTTTAAAAATGTCTCTCGTCACCAATGAAGACTCAATAAAATAAAATTGATTTCAGAGAACAATATAGACTAGCAAACTCCATGGCTGGTAGCTTGATGTTACTGCACAGAATTCCCTCAAAATACTTGTGTCTCCCTGCCAAAAAGGGAAAAAATCAGAAAATTGGAAGCGTAATCTTAAAATGTATTGATGATGATGATGATGATGATGTCAATTGCAAAAGGCAGTGTTACTTGGATCAGCTTATATCCTGTGACGGTACCTCTGACACCATCAGACAACAACATCTGCCTATCCCAGGTCTTTGGAAGGACTCAACAGGTGGATAAAAATGCCAAATCCAGTCTAAACATCTGACTGACTGTGTGAGCAATCATCATAATAAAAACACCCCTCTACCTAAGGCAATGCACACACTATTGAGCTTGTTTCTATCTACAGTAGAACCTTTCCAAATGTCTAGGAATTCTGGGGACTGCAGCAATTTGAAATACCAGAAGGAGGGAATCTGATTTACACAGTGCAAAGTTTGCTGATTTGCCAGTACAACACTTTCCTTGGCAATAATATAACAACTGAAGGAAGATACCATCTGTGGGGTCCCACAGATCATATCAATGAGCTCATTATGTGGCTTAATTGTATTGTCACTATGTTTCATTGGTACATAAGGTACTCCCACCAACCCACTCCCCAAATTATATGCTAAATTGGCATATTTCCAAGTACTTTTACTGGAACTAGGTTTGACATTGCTTAAATAATGTAGCAGCATATTGCTGCTTCTTTTTAAGTTTATTCTATTTATGTTCTAGGCTGAACATTCATTATAATGTATATATTATTTTCACTACTGTCCCTCTTCTCCCCAGTCCATATGACAGCACAGATGCCATCTCCAACCTTACTTGGCAAGTTTTCAATGTTTACATAATACATTATAGAGAGGTGGGTCGTCCCCCTGCCCCCTGCCTTAAACATTCTGCACTATGAAATTTAGGCTTTCACAGGGAGGTCATGTGGCGGTCCAAAATGTAAGTAATGCAATACAAAAAGAAATTTCTGAAATGCACTATTCATGAAAAAAAGAAGAAATAAAGTAAGGACCCCATGCCTTGTTTTCTACTGCTATAATGTGATATGGCTGAACAATAAGCACAGGATAAAAAGTGGGGACATTCTCATTCCAGATTGGCTTCATTACCCAGTGCAATTCCAAAGGAGCCAGCTGTATGACCTTTATGACCTTTAATATGCATTATCCCGATCATACAGATACTTCTCAAAGAACAATGTGTCTGGTGAGAGAGGGAAATAAAGTTGGAAAGAGAAAATAATATAGTAAATAAAGGGTCAGTTTGGCATAGTGGTGAAGGCATCAGGCTAGAAAATAGGAGACTGTGAGTTCTAGTCCCACCTTAGGCACAAAGCCACTGGGTGACCTTGGGTCAGTCACTCTCTTTTAGCCCTAGGAAGGAGGCAAGGGCAAACCGCTTCCGAAAAGCCTTGCCAAGAAAACTGCAGGGACTTCTCCAGGCAGTCTCTGAGAATTGGACACGATTGAATGGATTAATGCAGGGCAATCCTATGCATCTGTATTAGGAAATAACATATGGTTACTTGAGAAATGTACTGCCAGACTGGTGTGCATAGGGTTGTTTCATCAACAAGATTCCTCAACTCTATTAATTCAATCTGATAACCACACTTGTCACACCAACTATCCCGTTGTTCAGTTTGAGTGAATAAGGGAAGAGTTAAGAGGAGGACCTAAAAAGCAGTACATTCTTTTATTTATTTATTAATTAAATAAATTATATTGCCATCTACTGAGGTTGGAGCAAAATGCTTTCAAGAATCTTTGAGAACAGCAGTCTGGGTTAATTGTTAGGTCCATTCTTTTTCCTCCTCAGCCTTTGAAAGTTCTCTTTGGATATTGGACAAATAGCTCATAATCAAAATGAAACTGTGGTTTTGCATATTGTAATAACTAGTGTGCAGGGTCCTGTTTTTAGGATCCTGTTAAATGTCACCCTAGGGGTAGTAGTTTGTGTATTTATGTGTGATGCTTCTAAATCAGCAACCAGCTGTCTTGATGGGAATAGCTTTATATTCAATTGCATAACAGCCAAAGCAGCAGTAAACTCTGCTGACTGGGGAATTCTGGGAGCTGAAGTCCACACGTCTTAAAGTTGCCAAGTTTGAAAAATGCTGATCTAAAGTGATTGCCAGGCTCAGAACTAGTCCTCCAAGGAATGCAAGAAAGCTACAAAAGTATAGGGTAGTGGGGACATACTTATTGGTTTTGCCCCGTGTAGCCCTTCATGGCTTTTTTCATCAGTTTAAGATCTTGCTGTGTTGAAAGAAGGCTTTAACTGCATTCCAAAGAACATCAGAAGGTGTTTAGTTCATACAGGAAATCTAGAGAGCCATGCCTACCTATTCAGGACTCACAGGTATTCTGAAAAGTCAGCACATGTGAAGAAGATAATTATAACATTCACTTGCAGCAAAAGACTACACTGTATTGTGAGTTTATTTAATGATGTGAAACGGGCCTTTGTTATTTATTCTGTTATTTTCTACGTTGCTCAGGAGTGCTAATTTGATTTTCCTCATCCAATGTTACCATCCTAACAGCCCTTTGAGACTAGGGGTAATGAAAAGGGATCACCCAGTATGTTTCATGAATAGGATCGCATCCAGGTCTCTGTGGCTCATGCCAGACATTGCCTTTACAGAGACAACATCAGTTGTGACTTTAGTTACCTGTATAATGTAGAACTACCTGCTTCCTGGTGTTCAAAAAGCTGACATCCATTAGCATACAAATAGATAATGGCAGGACTATACTGTAATAATTGCATATAGACTTGTTGGAGACAAGGAAAGGGTTGGGATACTCAGAAGACCCCAGCAAGTCAATGACAACTAATTGCCTATTACCATTAACAAATGAAGAAACATCACAGCATGTCAGTTAGAGGCAGGGGAGTCAATACAACCTGGTATCTTTCTTTGTGACACTCATGATTAACGTTACTCTGTCTCTTTTGAGTCAAATCAGCTGAGGCAATCTAAGTTTATTTATTTAAGAGTATTTTGTCCTGCTTTCTGCATGGAAGTTTAGGGATGTGAGGTAAACAGAGTTACTTAACTGGGGGACCATTACTTATTTGTGAGAAAGCTATTTGTTAGAAAGGTATATACCTTCAGAGAATTCAAAGTGTACATAGCATCCTCATTTCCTCTATTCCCCCCGCCCCCCCCCCCCCCACACACACAATGTCAACTTTGTGAGGCTAAGAGGTAATGACTAGTTCAAAATAATTGAGTGAACTTCCATGGCTGAAGCTAGACTTGAATGTTGGTTTTAATTTAACAATGTAACCATAATGCCCTAGTGACTGTCAGTAAGCAACACAAATGTGCTAGATTCTATATACAGTATGCATAGAAACTAATTTTGAAACCAAAGACATCTGAAAAATAAATTATGTGAGAAGTTGATTACCCCCTCATCTTTATAAACCAGCAAAGTGAATTTCTTTGAGAACCTAAGTAGATGAAGAAACAGTACCAAATGCATAAACTTATATATTGAGTTTTTATATATGGGTACTGAATCCCTTATTCTGTATCTCCTGCAAATTTTTTTATTTAATTGATAAATATCCCCTTAGTTTTTAATATAATTAGATTTAAATGAAGACTATGATCCAGTTTGGAAAAAAATAAATAAGGATTTGTCTCAATGGAAGAAAGGTTCATGTAGGATACTGAGCAGAATAGTTGGATTTAAAATAATCTCTCTTCCAAAATTAGCAAATTTATTTCAAAGTATTTCTATAGAAATTTCAGAAAATGTAATAAATTCTTGGAGAAAAATGTTAAGGTATCAAAATCTCAAATTAAAAAAAAAAGTTTATTATCTCTACCTTTATACTAGAGTAGTTGGGAAATCTCTTATCTAAAAATGTATTACCAAGCATCACAGATACAGCATTTGATTTCTTTGCTATAGGATAATTATATAAAATAATGGGTACCAACGAAAAATATTTTTAAAGAAAAAAATTATTTGTTGGTTTTTTAGGAGAAAAATGGGTATACTAAAGTTATGTTTTCAGTGTGAATCTCACAATATAAATTAAATTAGACATCTCTCCTTTGACTCCACTGCTAGCTTGTCCCTTATTTTGTAAGTGTAGAGTTAAAATATTCCAAAATTGATGAAAGAAAAGAATGTTGGATTTTAAAAGACTTTTAGGCAAATTTATCCCGAAATCTAAAAGAGCAGTAGAAATCCAATTAGAATAGACTGGCTGCAAAGGGCACAACTGAATTTTTATTTTTACAACACCCTGAAGTTTAAAAAAAAACAACAACTCCCCTTCTTTGACCTTTAATGCCTTTTGAACAAATAGTAAATGTTTATTTAACAATACTCAAGGGTACTACAGCAAAATTATATAGATTGAAATATATAAGAAGGAAGGGTTAAAGGCAGAATGAATGGACTAAAATAAGAGGAAAAATCATGTTTTTCATTCTGGGGAAAGAAAGACTAATTTTCACTATCAGCAAAGATAGAAGAAATTCATCTTATTATTACCATTTTAGTTTTTGGGTTTCAGTCTGAGATGTGGAAGTAAGTTCCCCCTGATTTCAGTGAAGTCTGGAGATTACTTCTGATTAGTCATGTATTCAATTGTACTACAGTTCTGTTCAAGTTATAGCTAAAATTTAAAATTCAAAGGAATTAAGAATTCTGTATTTAAGAGTTCTGAATATATTTTCCTGAAAAAAATCAAATCTCTGATATGAGATCATCATGAATGGGTTCTTTAGCAGTGGAATCTGCCCAACCTATCTGTTGCCTATCATTTCAACATCATATTTTCTCTGAATTCAGTCTATAACTCTTAATAGAGAAAACAAAACAAACTGAAACACAAATACTGTCTACAGATAGCAAACCTTTGACTCTCCAGATACAGCTGAACTACAGCCCACAGCAGCCCAAATAAGCATTGCCATTGGGGCTGAGTGCTGGGAATTGTAGTTCAACTAACATTTACAGGATCACACAATCCCTTCCCCAGCTGCACACTATTATCTCATCTTGGAACAAACCCAGCCAGCATTAACTGGACTGAGTAACCCACAGCGTGGCAAAGAACTTTATGGACGGCTTAGTGCACATGATTGTTTCCTTCATCCATACTTTCCATTGTTGGGAGATAATGGGATCAGAGCACAATGATACACTTTCTTGGCTTCATTGGAGATGCACTAGAAACATGCATACAGAACAAAGAATATGGTAACTGATCATGCAGATGGATCTATCTTAATCTGTTATCTAACCCTGATTTCAGAATGGAGGGTATCCATTTTCCATGATTCTGAATCTGCTCTGGAATATTGGGGCAGAATAGGGAGGGTTGGAGGGGGTCATATGGAGAGACAGAAGTTGAAGGAAAACAAAAGTTTTGGAAGCAAACCAATCCTTGTGCATGATGTAGCCATTCATTTATTTATTATTCGCTAGAGGCTTACATTAACCAGACCAGAAAGAAATAAGTAATAGAATGTCCTTTATCCTTTACCCTTTCCCTCTTTACTCTCTCCATTCTGAAGTGAAAGGTAAATACCAAGATCTAGGCACATCCCTTGTCATCTGACTTCTATTGTGCTGAATTTGTGCAATTAAAGCAGCTCTTCTTGTCAAAGGCTTAATAAAAGTTACTGAGAGAAAATTAGGGAGCTGGTAACAAGCATCAACTTTAAATGTCTCCATAGTGATAATACTTTGCTTCGCTTAGATATTTTAATAGCAATTTTAGTACTTTGAAGAGGCATCTATTGGTGATAGTTCATGCCAAGAAAAGACGCACCATTACTTTTAATCATTTTCCAAATCTGAAAAAGGCATTCCTCTCCCTTTTTAAAGACTTGGTTGACGTGATCATAGAACTGGGAATGCCCTTTTAGTCCATCCAGTTTAACCCTAGTTCAGTGCAGGAATCTAAATAACAGTTATGTTAGAGGCATTGCCAGTTCACTTTCAGGAGTCACTTTGAATTGAGCCGGATTAAAAGAGTAATTTGAGTCAAGGTGGTACTTCAGTTTGAGAAGTTGAAGACATTCCACTGTGATGCCTCAATCAAAGCACTGAATACATGTTGCTTTGCTCTTCTGAAAGTGCTATAGAAGGATCTTGGAGCAGCCGCTTTGATGTGGCATGGCCTTGCTGAGCCTTCAAGTAAGTATAGGATGCCTTGAGGAAAGGATTTGTTTGAGGCTTTGATCAAGGAGAAGGTATCACAAAGTCCATCAATAAAAGAATTTCTGTCCAGCCTTTCCTTGAATACAGCCAATAAAGTAACGCTCACTATCTCCCTTTGGTAATTGGTTTCATTGTGCTGTTACTGTTAGGAAATTCTCTTAACATTTGATCGGAACTAGTCTCCCTGTAACTTAAGACCATTCTTTCATGTTCTGCACTGTGGGATAATATAGAATAGGTTAAAGTTTTCTTCTGTATACTTGAAGAACGCTGGCATATACACACTCAGTCATCTTGTCTCAAGGCTAAAGATAGCCAGTCCAATCAGTCTCTCTTTGTAAGAGTTGTAAGATTTCTAGGCCTATGATAATCCTTACTGCCTTCTTTTGTAATTGTCTAGGGATGCCCATAGTACTTGAGATTGGGTCAGGCCAATAAATAATGAAATAAATAAATGATGCTATAACCAAGGCAATTACCCCTGTCTTATACTGGTACATTTGATTTTTTTCCCCCCTAATTAAAGAATTTTCTATTTGTCTCAAATTTTATTTTGCTATTTTCAGTTCATTTCTCTACAAATCAAGATCACTTTGATCCCATTCAATTTTGTATCATCTGCAAATGTGATAAGTATTCCTTTCGTCTCTTTATCCAAACCATTAATGAAAGTATTCCAGAGTAGAGGATCTAGATCAGAGCCTACAGCATCCCACTAAGTATGTCCCTCCAATTCATTGAGGAACCATTGATGATTCTTTTCTGAGTACAGGTTTTGGGCCAGGTCTCAGATCTATCTGAGAATTGTGCCTTCTAGCTACACTTAACTATTTTCCTAATCCAAGGTATGAGAACCATCCCACCACATTTCTGTTTTACCTATTTGCTTCTTGTTCAAAGAGTTCAAGATTATTTTGTTTATTCTCCATACTCTGAGAATGAAAGCTGAATTTAATTGAAACTGAATTCTGAGTCAGTGTTCTTTCTGATTTTTCACTGAGTGATTTCGTACGTCCTAGTTTGTTTCTCTCTCATATACTTTTGCAGTGCAGAAGTCCATTACTAAAGTTCTTACTGCTGTTCAAGTTTATTGCACATTGGTGAAGCATATGACTTCCAGTTTTTGTGAGACACAACCTGTCTCATGACAATACTCCATTATGCAGATAACTCAGACCATATGGCCAGAAACCAAATATCTCCAACTGAAATAATTTCCATAGCCACTCATTCAACTGCAGTATTCTTTCACTTTCTCTTTCCTTTCTCTGGAGTGAAAGGATAGATTAAAATACCACCTGAGCCCCCAGATTCTTCAGCTTCCCTTCTAAGCCTTTGAATTCAAAGCAAATGCATTTGCATCTGCTCTTAGTAGTGTCACTTATTCCCATATGAATAAGCAGGAAAGGATGACGAGCCTTGGTAACTGCTCTGTCACATCCCTAATTTGTATCCCTGGGAGATTGCATGCTTTGTAAAGCGATGGGTCCTGCTGGCATATAGTACTTTTTATTCCTTATAGAAGAAGTCATCAACTGCTACAACTCTCTTCTTTGTCTTCTTGCAAGAAGTATTCACACTTTCTCTGTTCAGCAGGGCTCCAGCCTCTCACTTCACATGCAGCATGATTTAATGTTCCTTCCATGTAAACTCAGAATCCACCTCTTGTAAGTTCCTGAAAACTATTTTTGAGTTCCAACTGTGTGTAATATTTGTATATCTCTTAATTTTGGTTGTTGCTGTCCTCCACTGGCATGCTTCTTTTTCATTCTCTTAGGGAGAGTTGCTTTCTTTGTCAGCTTCTATTGTAGTGCCTTCTTTGCCGTCTAATAAATCTTCCTCTTCTCTTTTGGGCTAAGGAGCTACTCATTCTTCCAATCAGCTCACATGCTTTAGTTCCATCATATACTGTTCTTTTTGCATTCAACAACCAACTTTCATTCTTAGTTCATGGAAAACATTTCATAATTCAAATCTATTCAGTTTATCTAACATTAAAAATAACTTAGATTGCTAATGGTTAGATTACTAATTCTTAAATGGAAGAATTTAGTTAGTGCACAACTGCTCACTATTGAAGAACATTTGGTAATGGACCATAAATACATCAGGATGGGCAATGTTTGAAGGCTGGAATTCAGCATCATGACTTTCCAGAGAAAGGAGACTGTTTTGTGAAATGGTCACTTCAGCAAAAGGGTCAGGCTAATATTTTGGTAGTTCATTTCTGGGGATGATTAAAGGACTTCCCCCCAAATCTTCTCATATGGTTATTTTAGACAGATGTGGGGCCATATGAGGAGGGCTGGGGGATATTGAGGGCAGATATGGAAGGAATTTATCTTTAAGAGGCCTCTTGCTGCCATTTCATCTCTGAATCTGTCAGAGCTAATGAACCAGTTGGTATGGTGCCAAAAACAGCAATATGGGAGCACTGTGGGGAGAGGGGAGTTTTAAGTATAGGAATGGAAGTGGGTAGCCTCTCAGAGGCCTATTGTTCCCATATCTGCTTTTCATTTTTTTTTGAAATCACACTGGTTAAATTCAGCTACTTTGCTGCCAGGTTTCAGCAGCATTGTCTCAGAATCCTGGAAGGGCCTACTTCTGAAATACAAATGTATCTACAAATTAGAAAAGAAAGCCCAAGCTCTCAACACTGCAATACAAGAGAACCAGCTTCTAAAGCCTTGCTAATGTCCTCTTTAACATTGCCTTTCCTTCCATATGCTTTCAATCCCCAGTTTCATTAAGCAACTCTCAAACTGAACTTTGAATCGAATGCAGCACCAGAGAGATGCTGAACTTTTCTGCAAAATTTCAGCTTTTCAAAAGTTGGTGGCAATTTGCTTACATTCTGTTTTCCTGTGAGCAGAGGTGACTTTGCTAAGGTGCAGAAAGGAAGACAAATATCAGTGAAGAATATGTTAGCTTCAGTCTGGTTAATCAGAAGTACAGAATGAAATGCCAATGTTTGTCCAAACAGCAAGTTCCTCTTAGACAGTTGTAATACTCTAGAGATGTTGTCTTGCTTACGATACCTTCTATATTATTATATATATTCTATATTCTGTATATTATTCTATATATTTATACCAGCATAAATATTATTTTAATCATAAGGTAAAGTCAACAAAAAGAAATGATTGCTGCTGTTTGAATTGTATCATGACAAATAAATTTGGCTAATTACACACAGCACTGGGCAAGACGTTTTTACTTTTGTAAGCTGCAATTAGGTTTTAGGATTAGAAATCGAAAGGCTTTGGTTGAACAGAGTTTGAACCGAGTACATATTATTCTAGGCTCATTCATATTTGTTGTTATCTTAATACGCTTAAATCCAAAGGTATACTAATAACCTACAAAGTTGTTTTAAGAAACAATGGTGCATTTATGAGAGCTTTTATAGGGTAATTTTTTTTTATAGGGTAAAAATATGCAGCTATAGGATGCTGATTGGACATCCTTTATCTTCATGATGTTTTTTTTTAGCAGTATACAGTTTATTCCTCTATCCCTCTATCCTCTATTAAACTTCATTTAATTTGTTCATTAAAAAACACAATCCCAAAACATGAACAAATCAGTCACCCATCAGCTTGAAAAGAAATTACATGCAGGTAGTCCTTGCTTACCGACTGCCTCATTTAGCAACTGTTCAAAGTTATGATGGTGTTAAAAAAAAAATAGCATTACAATCAATCCTGTCATTTATGACCATGCAGCACCCAGCGGTCACATGATCCCAATTTGCATGCTTCACAACTGGCTTCCAACAAGCAGAGTTAATGGAGAATGCAGAAGTAAAAATGCAAATTGCAGTAACATGATGTCTCGCTTAACGACCAAACGGGAAGTGATGTTGTAAACCCATCATGGTAATGTGATTTTCTGCATAGTGATCATAGCACTTAGTGACGGAATTGCCAGTCCCAATTGTGGTCGCTAAGCAAGGACTACCTGAATCTGGAAGACCAGACTAGATACAAGCATGCTAATTTAGTTCATCAGTGCTTAATTGAGTCTTTGAGCAGGCCAAATAGAGAAAGAAATAGTTTGGCACTTAATGGAGTGAATATATCAATAAGTAGTCTGATTTGGATAAAATTTATTCAGACTCTTTCTAAACAATTTGGGCTTGTTGCAGGAAGGAATGGATTGTCTTTTTCAGAAAATGTTGTTTTTGTGGCCTCTTAAACCTCTTTTCTTTATATATACTGTATGGTGTATAATGTCTATTACATTCTGCTGAGGGCACAAAAGAAGTAAGAGACCACCTATAAAGATATAGCCAGTTTTATTTAATTGAAACCAAAGCTTGGATGCCTCACTTTAGCAAAAAATGCTAGTGAAATTTACTGCCGGATATACAATTTATGGCAAGCTGGTGGTTTCACTAAATTGATTGTGTTGTCTAGTTTCTTTGCTCCTCCTGGCATTTAGGTGTTCTGCAAAAATAATTATCCCTCCTCTCTGCTCTAACTGCATTTATTTTATAGCCACTGCATTGTTGGAGAGTGTGTTTTGTGGGTTCTGCTAGCTTTATCTCATCCTAAGAAAAGTAAATAGGTGTTTATGGATTCAAACCATTTGTTTCAGTGGAGTGGTTCGATTTGATCTGTCACCATTTGCCAAAAAGCTGAACCCTTCAATATGACTGAGGAGCACGCTTAAAGTCACAAAACAAATAACTATTGCAGGAGATGCTTCTCCCATTTCTCCAAAGAGGAAAAAGAAGAGTTTCAGCTACAACCAGTTCTCATTTGCTTCCATATTTCATGCATATTTATTTGTTTATTCAATTTATATAGCCACCCATCTCACCAAACTGACTCTAGGTAGCGTATCAAGGTTTTTAAAAAAATCATAACAATAAAAGACAGAAACAGTAATGCCCAGGATTGAAAAATCTTTCCATATCTTTAGTTACTGTCTTATTCAGTAACTAAACCAACCAACAACAAGGTTCACTTTACTTCCTGGCCCAAGTGCCTGTGGAAATGTCCAAGTCTTTAATGCCTTATGAAAGGTCAAGAAGGTTGGGGCCATCTGGATCTTCAGAAGGATGCTATTCCTTAGGGCAGGGGCAGTGAAAGAGAAGGCATAGCTCTTAGGTCCCACAAGATGACACTGACTAATGGATGGGACTTGGAGCATGCCAACCCTCCTGGCTGAATGGAACTATGGTGTCTTCAATCAGGTGGGCACTATTTTTCTCCCACTTCAATTTTTACATCACCTGTGGTCCTAGTTTACAAAATAAACTACCATATATTCCCTACCCATCCCCTCTACTATATTCTTTTTTTATAATTTCCTGTCGCTTTTTGATTGATAACAAAAAAGGGAAAGGAAAAACAAAACACAACAATAATAATACACTATCATGAAGAAGGAAAAAAACATTAAAAAGTGCTATTACAAAAAAGCGACAAAAGTACAACAAAGAAAATATAAACTTAGCACAGTATATCATTATAACAGTAAAGAGTTACAAATATATTAATGCAAATATTATTCAGATGCATACATATTTCCAATACATTTATGTGACTATCCTTTTTTTTAAAACTACTGTATTTTGTATAAATGAGCCCCATATTTCATCATACTTGTACATATAAAATCTATGTCTATAGGCAATCTGCTCATAAGTGACAACTACAGTCAGGTCTTCAATCCGTTGAAAAAATGGGGCCATATATTTAGATTGTAATAGAGATTGTAATCCAACGCCTAGAAGCTATAGCATTTCCCCACATACAACCTAAAGTATGGATACGGTATGTAGATGTGGTGGAATGGAATTATGGAGGTCAGAGTTGGGGAGTGAAGAATCCTCTTTCGTCTCCTGAAGCGCGGGGAAGAGATAAGAGGATGAGGCTGGCACCTCCCTGAGGAATGCAGGCGGTGTTTACTGACTGACCCTAGGAACTGGTTCCAGTCTGGGAAGATTTTTGATAGACATTGTAGCTAATAAACCTTGCTGGATTGAATCTGCATGGTCTCCTGGAGTTCCCTGGGCTAAACCTGACAGTAGATGACACATTTGTTATAATAAAAAAGAAACAACTAGAAAAGAAACATGAAACCATCAACAACATCTTCAAAAGAATAAAATTCACCAGAGAGGAAGAAAACAACAACACACTACCCTTCCTGGATATCCTCATCAGCAGAGGAAACAACAATAAATTAGACACCCAAGTTTATTGGAAGACAATCCACACCAATCAAGTACTCCATTACCAAAGTAACAACCCAACCTCCCACAAGAGGAGTTGTGTAAGAACATTATTCAAGTGAGCACAAACACATTGCAGCAACCCAGAACAGCAGAAAAAGGGAAAAGACCACCTATACAACATCTTCCAACAAAATGGATACCCACGTAATTTTATCAAAAAGTGCCTGACCACTCAACCTGCTACAACACAACCTACACAAGCTATGAAAAGGATAACACTGCCATATATCAGAAACGTCTCAGAAACCACCAACAGACTATTATAGCCACATGGCATCTCAGTAGCACACAAACCAACAAAATCACTCCAAAATATCTTAAGTAAACCAAAAGACCCAGTAGCACAAGAAGAAAAAACAGAAGTCATCTACAACATACAGTGCAAAGACTGTAACAAACACTATGTAGGACAGACAGGCAGAAGACTTGCAGAGCGCATCCACAAACACCAACCAGCAGTCAGAAGACATGATGAAAACTCCTTAATCTCACAACACATGGACAGACTTAACCATAGTTTTAACTGGGAAACTGTCAGCATTTTAGACCAAGCTAAATCCAAAAATGCAAGAGAATTCTTGGAAGCCTGGTATTCAGACAAGGCAGCCATCAACAGGCACATAGAGATAAACAGTATCTACATACTATTCAAAAGAGACAAAAGACCAGAAGATCACCTCACCAGCAATCATCACCCAGATAAGCAAAGGTTACCACCAGGCACACATAAGCTAATCAAGGAACTATCAGAGGAGCAAAACAAAACCCCCACCCCCACCAGCACTGGCAAGGCAGGCCACCGTATATAAACAGAGAGCAAACCCCATCCCATTTTAGCACTGAAGATGTTACCTAGCTGGGTAATGAAACGTTTGCAAGAAAAGAACCAAGCTCAGAGAACCCCAAGGACTCCACATATATTTATCTTTCCAATGATGGAAAAATCAGTCTTTTGGCCATAGTAAGGGCACAGAGAATCCATTTACATTGTCCAGATGTCAAATTCCATGTACTAGATATATAGTTCAAAAGAATATTATCCTCTGAAAAGTTTAGCTTTTGTTGCACAATCATATTTATATACTCCACTATTTTCTCCCAAAACTTAATAAGTATAGGACATTGTAAAAACATATGCTTTAAAGAGGCATTGTCCTTATTACATCTCCAGCAAAATGGTGTTTCTGACAATCATTTTCTATACAAATATAGTGGAGTCCAATAAATTCTAAATATTATTTTTTGTTGTATAAGTCGTACTTTAAGGTCCATTGACACTTTTGCTATAGAAGTTAAGACACTCTCCCATTGTCTAGACAATATATAAACCTCTAATTCTTTATTCCATTCATCCCTTAACATCTGCATATCAAATTGATTTATTGATAACAAATATTTATAAAAATTAATAGTAGGTTTTTTAGTTCTAAAGGATTTAACAAGTTGTTCTAATATCTCAGATGTTTCAGAAGCTGCAAATGCTGCCAATCCAAACAATGTTGTTAACAAATCTTGTAGCTGTAGATGTTGCCATTGGGATACATCTGGAAGATGATATTTTTTTCTCATAACACAACATATGTTAAAAATGCATCCAACTTTTCTATATCACCACCTTTTCCCCAACATTTTTAATGTTGGGTTTTCCCATAGAATCAATTTAGCATGGGAAAAAGGATCAAATCTTTGTTTTTATTAGACATCCTCCCCCCCCCCCCATTATATTCTTGAAATCTGACAGTTTTGTCACCCGCTGGCCCAAAAGGACACTTTTGTCAGCCCAAAAAAGAAGATCAGACTAAGAAACCAATGCCATATAGGTCAGAACTACTTTTATTGTAACAGCTATAGTAATAGAGTCTTGCAAATTTGAATGTGCTGCCCCCTCCCTCCCTTTATCTTCCTGTAAACTAGGGAGGGGCTTGTCTGAGATGTTTTCTCATGTTTTCTTGGTCTGGGCTCAAGCCCCTCTTATCTGACCATTGCCTTGGTCATGGCTCTTCCTCCTTTCCTTCAAAGCCATTCCCTCTGCGAAGCTAGCCAATTTGCTCTATCTGCTCCCCTCTCCTTCAGGACCATGGGACATAGTTTCCCTGGATTTTATTACTGATCTTATAGATGTGCAAGGTTTGTTGTTCAGTTGTTAAGTCATGTCTGACTCTTCGTGACCCCATGAACCATATTGTGCCATGCCTTCCTGTCCTTCACTGCCTCCCTGAGTTTGTTCAGTTTCATGCTCATTGCTTCAGTGATGCTATCTAACCATCTCATCCTCTGTCGTCCTCTTCTCCTTTTGCCTTCAATCTTTCCCAGCATCAGGGTCTTTTTATATCCCAGTTTTGGTGATAGTGGATCTGTTTTGCCAAGATAGCTCATTTTATTCCATAGAAAGGACTACCATCTGTTCTGGAGACTGCAAAAGTCATTTCTAGATCACATTTTTTTGGCATAGGGTCTATAATCAGTCATGTGATCTTGATCAGGGTTTTAAATTACATCCAACTTCTGGAAAGCTCTCTTTCATTTGCACTTTCATTTTCATTTGTCATTATCTCAGCACCCACAATCAAATGGGTAATCAGAGAAGAGTAATGCTATGCTGGAACAATTTTTTCATTGTTACATTTCCTATCAACAGGACAATTGGCCTGATTTACAGAATTTATGTATAGCAACTCTCTGCATTTCTTGATTGTCTTATGACTATAATCCCCACTGCTTGCCCTCTAAAAGTCCTACCTCTAAAGTTCTGCAAGCCTCTGATATTCTCTAAGAAAGACAGACTGCCCAGTTCCTGTTAAAAAAAAACAGTTAGATATGGCCAGGGTGGAATTCAAATGTATAGCAGATGTGCATAGGCAAACCAACATCAAGATTGCTGTGGGGAATTTGGTATGGTGTTTGACTAAGTTTTTACCTTCTTTCTGTCCAAGAAACTAGACTCAAAGTGTATTGGTACCCGTCATGTCATAAATCAACTCACTGGCCTTCTGTTTGCAATTGTCCACCTCAGTGAAAAATATACCTGGTGTTTCTTCTTGTACTGAAGGGACATCCCTTTCCTTTACATTCAAAATCTTCCCTTCTCCCACTAGTTCTCACAGTTGGGGAAGGGGAATATGAAGTTGAGTGTATTCTGGATTCTAGATGCAGGAGAGGGAGGCTTGAATATTTTATTCATTGGAAGGGCTGCCCTGACACAGAATGATCATGGGAAGTGGCAGAGGATGTTCACGTATCACAATTTGTCCATCTGAAATTTTTTCTGGGGAAGAAATGTCAAACTGAAGATGGCTGCACTGAGAGTGGCACCAATGACCACAGCAGAATGAAAAGCCAGTGAGTGGACTGGCTCTTCGCAATTCGCCTCTGGACAAGGAGAGGACTTGGGATCACCCACAAATGCTCCAGACAGTTGTTCCTCATGAGGAGACTGCAAAACAGCAGTCTCCAGCAGGTTTAGAGCTCTGGGAGATGAGGGAACGCCATCTTAGCCCAAACCGTGGTCGGTGCCTTTATGGACCCAGGTTTGCATACTTTCTTTTCCAGCCTACTTATCTTTTTGAGATTGATCAAGGTAAACTATATGCTGCCCATGAGGGGGTATTGATACAGTACGTAATCCTATAGGCTGAAGATGCACCATCTTTGCATAGTTCTTTACCGATAAGGAAGTCAGTATCAGCATAAGTCTTGATTCTTAAGAAAAGTTTTTGTTCTTTCAGACAAATCCCTTGACAGGAAATCTTTCCACAGTTTTCTATTTGTAGGACCAGTAACAAATCCATTGGAAAAATGACTGTAATGAGCTGGTTGTCCTTGTGCTGAAGTGCAAGCATGGAGAAGTAGCCCCAGTCTGTTGTCTCAAGTGTCTCTCCCAGTAAAGCACAAGCTCATTCTCACCTTAGGCAGCAAGACAATTAGAGTGCCATTACAGGAGAAAAACCTGTGCCTGTTCCGGGAAGCCCGCCTGTCACTCTCCTGTCACCACCTGCAATCTGGTGGCAGCTCTTTGCAGGCAGCCAAAGTCCAGCTGCTCTGCAACTGCCAGAAGCAAAGTTCTTTCCCCCTTGTTGTCTCTGCATCAGGAGGAAAACACTTGTGAGCATGTGTCTGTAGCCCTTTGCTTGGCAAGTGGAGAAGCTGGCTCCCAACCATGCCTCCAGCTTGGCTCCTCAGCATAGAAAAACACAGATTGCAGCTGTGAATGGTGACTTCAGCAGAATATATGGGTGTGGGTTTATAGCTTGCTTGGGATGGCCAGCAAAACAAACAGATGGCTGTGTGAGAGACCTCCTGGTCTAATAGCCAGTGACACCCTCACTGTGCCAAATCTCATCCTCCAGAGCTATCTCGCTTCTGCTTTGACCTTCAGGTTTGGCTGGTTTGGCCCAGGCAGTGCGAATATTGATCTGGGTCTCTTTAGGATCCTGATACCTTTGCACGGCCTTCCCATAAACGTTTAAGCAGCTTTCTTCTGCAGATATTGGCAAGTCCAAAAACTCCATCTCATATGCTTTGGGCTTTAAATGTTTATCCTTCTCTCATTCACAAACTAAAATAAGGACATGTGAGTTATTGTAATTCCAGCACTACTCTTTTTAACCCAAAGATCTATGGGTTGGCTCCAGTTATTGAGGTTTTCTGTGTCTCGTATAATTTTGTTTGTTTGTTTGTTTGTTTGTTTACTCTCAGTAGATTCTCCTGCACTGACTTCTGCAGAACTTTGTATTACTGGGCTGATCCCAGCTTCCTTTAAGAAAAGTTAATTGTATCAATGGAATGAATTGTACATACTGCTATCAAAATGCACTTAAAATATTTGCTCCCAAGATAAACATTTTGTAAGATATGGATGAGAAATCACATGCTGGCCCTATTTAGACAACCAAGAAAGGACACCTGAATATAAGACTTAAGTTTTAAAAGAAAAGAACAGAGGCCTCTTTTAGATCTGCGATGGGCAGCTTCTCCAAGGCAGGAACCCATGTTTAGCATCCTAGGGAGTAGTAGGTGAAGGCAAGACAGAAATGTTTGATTTGATTTTGCTGACCCTGGCTTTTAGTAAAATAAAACGAGTATCACTACTTTTCAAAGATGCATTTA
Source organism: Liasis olivaceus (assembly GCA_030867105.1). NCBI lineage: Eukaryota > Metazoa > Chordata > Lepidosauria > Squamata > Pythonidae > Liasis > Liasis olivaceus. The sequence goes on from CM061349.1 coordinate 228,508,031, forward strand.
ATAACTTTCCTCTTCTGTAACCTTCAAAATTGTACTTTGGTAACAATTCTTGGAGCCCCTGGGACTTTTCAGGGGGTCCATAAAGCCCCAAGTTCTCAAATTATGCATCTCTCTTAGTCGACTACATTTAAAAAACAACAACCCTATTTAATCTTTAATTATGTGAAATGTATATGTGCTATTGCATCTTAATGTTCATATTAGTGTGTTTGTGCTGCAATCCAGATAGTCCAGAACCATAGAGTTGGAAGGGATCTTAAAGATCATGTAATCCACCTCCTGCTGAATGCAGGATCCACTACAGTGGCATCCTGCCTCTGTACTAGTGCAAAAGAATGCACCTTTTCCACAGGCTGACAGCTTGTACAGGCAGGAAGTTCCACCTGATGCCTATCCTGGACCTACTTCCTTAAAGTTTAACCCACTTGCTCTGGTCCTGCTCTCTAAGGCACTAGAAAATAAATCTACATAGCAATCCTTCAGATATCTGGACTCCTATCATATCCTCCCTCCATTGTCTGTTCTGTAGGGTAAACATCTCCAGATTCTTTACCTGTTCCTCATACGGCTTGATTTCCAGACTCTCCCCCATCTTGGTAGTCCTCCTCTGTCCTTGCTTCAATTGTTGCTCCCTTTTTTGAACTGTGGTGCCCAGAACTGGGCACAGTATTCCAAATGAAGTCTAATCAGGGCAGAATACAATGGAACAATTATATCCCATGATAATTGCTAAACTTAAGGTAGTATTTTCCTGTTTAGCAGCTGCATCACATTATGTATGTGTATACAACATGAACAACAGAGCTCTCAAATTTAAGAATAAAAATGTATCTCTTTCTCCAGAGGCATTGCTTTCCCTAACTTTAGTTATACATAAACTTGGTGTAACGAGCTGCCACCTGTTGATCCCAAATCCAGTAACTTTCCTTGCAACCAATATTGATTCAAAAGAAAGTTCATTTATTGAGAATAAGTGTACAGATCCAAAGCATTGCTAAGACTGAGCAAAAGCACGCCAAAAGCTATTTTCTTACTTTCTCCCCCCCTACATCACCCTTAGTTTCTCCCCCCCCCCCCTTCATCACCCTTAGTTCTTGGTCTTCTGATTCCCTTGCTGGTATGTCCTTGAGCATGCCAGAGCCTGTGATAAGGAGGCATCTGCTTTAAACGGTTTCTCATTCCTACTCCCCCCCCCCCTTTTACAATGGCAGAACCGCAGCATATAAAAAACCATTTTTTTAAACTAGCCATATAATGATCTATTATGAAATCTTGCAAGGATTCTGACATGCTGCCCCTCCACAAAAGAGGATGTCAGTCAGATGATTCCTCTTCTTCACTCTAAAAAAGAAAAAGCAAAGAAAAACATAATACAATAACCATTCTAATTGTTAAGTAGGATAAACATCATAAAATTTTTTAACTAAATGTGGAGCCTTTACATGTTTCTTGTCAACCCATTCAGCCATTGATTTGGGAAAATGTTTCCACTGAATTAAAAATTGAACCCCCCCCCCCCCAATGCTTTCTACTGTCCAGTATCTCTTTAACTTCAAAATGTTGTTCTCCTTCAACCATCATTGGTTTAGGAGGTACTGGGGAGGGATGCCATTGAGATGACTCTTTATAGGGTTTAAGCAGGTCGCAGTGGAACACTGGATGGATTCTTTTAAAGATAGCAGGCATCTGTAATCGTAGTGAAACTGGATTAATTACTTTATCTATAACAAAAGGCCCTACGAATCTTGGAGCGAGCTTTCTGGAAGGTTGTAATGATTTAAGATGCTTGGTAGATAAAAGAACCTTATCTCCTACTTTCCAGTCTTTTTCTGGGGTTCTCTTAGCATCTGCAAATTTCTTGTACGTTGCTCTGGCCTCCTTCAACGATGCAGCAATCTGAGGCCACACTTGTGTCATTTGTTGGACCCATTCATCAACTGAAGTGACTTGAGTGGATTGTTTAGGTAGTTCTGGGATGGGTACAAAGTCTTGTCCTGTAGCTATTTTAAAAAGGGTGAGGCCACTGCTTTGGTGCACTGCATTATTATAAGCTACTTCAGCAAATGGTAACAGTTCATCCCAATTGTCTTGTTGGTAGTTAATGAAGCATCTCAAATATTGTTCTAACACTGAGTTCAGACATTCACATGATCCCGCCGTCTGGGGGTGGTACCCCGAACTCAAGCCTTGTGATGCACCCAGTAGTTTTAGGAACGCCCTCCAGAACTTGGCAGTAAACTGGACCCCGTGATCCGAAATTATTCATTCTGGGACACCATGAGCTCGGTAGACGTGTTGTATAAATAACTTAGCCAGTTTGGGGGCTGATGGAAGGGATTGGCATGCCACAAAGTGTGCTTGTTTGGAAAAAAGGTCTGTAACTACCTAAATAACTGTCTTTTTGTTGCTTTCAGGCAGGTCTACAATAAAATCCATGGAAATTTGCTTCCAAGGAGCCCCAGGGTTTGCTACTGTCTGTAGAAACCCCATTGGTTTGCCCGCTCTCCTTTTGGCCATTGCACACGTGGGGCATATAGCTACATATTCCCCTACATCTTTTCTCATTGTTGGCCACCAAAATTGATGCCTGAGTAGATGTAATGTCTTCACAAAACCAAAGTGCCCAGCTGTTCTGCTGTCGTGACTTCTTTGCAAGACCCACTTTCTAGCATCTGCAGGGACATACAGCTTATCTTGCCACCACCATGCCCCTTGTTTGTTCACTAGCAATTGGCTGTTGCTTTTAAACCAATCATCCTGAGCAATCTGGGCATTTAATTTTTTCAACAACTCTCCTTCTGGTTGTTCTTCACCCCTTTTTTTCTGAGCTCTAGTGACCACTCTTAGGGCTGCTTGAGTACATGGAATTACAGGAGCGACTACTTCCTCCCGCTTGCTGTTGTGTTGAGGCAATCGAGACAGGGCGTCTGCCAAAAATTTTTTTCCCCCAGGAATGTACTTCAGGGAGAAGTTAAAACGATGAAAATATTGTGCCCATCTCATTTGCTTGGGTGACAGCTTCCTTGGTGCAGTCAAAGCTTCTAGATTTTTTTGATCAGTCCAAATTTCAAAGGGATGGGGTGATCCCTCTAATAAGTGTCTCCAGCAAACTAACATCCAGCGCACTGCGAATGCTTCCTTTTCCCGCACCAACCAGCATCTCTCAGTTTCTGAAAATTTCTGGGATATGTACGCACATGGAAATAGCTCCCCACAGTTGAAACAGACACGCCGGCTCCGGCTACTTTCTGGCACGCTGGTCTTCGCCTTGGGCGCCGCCTTCTTTGTGCCAGGTAAGGGCGGAAGTCGGGTTCTTGCTTCTATGGTGCGCCATTGCCCCTCCACTTCGCCGGCCATAGCAACCCATCCATTAAAGGTTTTGGGGAAACCCCGGCACACCACGCGCTGCAACAATTCGGGTTGCAAGCCTCTCTGGAAGAACTCAATCAGGAGCTCTTCAGGCACATGAGGCAGCCTTTGAGCCAACCCCCGAAATTCATAGGCATACTCTGATACTGACTTGGACCCCTGCTTCAGCCTTTCCAGTTCGCGTCGTGCTTTAAGTGCCATGCACGGGTCTTCAAAGCATGCACAGAGAGCCACCATGAAATCCTCTAATCTCCTTAAAGCCCGGTCCTTCGCCCTATGCAGGCCAACTACCCATTCTGCAGCCGTACCTTCAAAAAAACTGGACACATAGGAGACCTTCTCCTCCTCGCTGAGAAACAGACCCCCATAGCCCTCCATGTAGATCCGAACCTGGGTGATAAAGCAAGCCAGCTGCTCAGCATCTCCCCCGAATTTCATGGATATGCCCCGCTGCTGCATCGGGCTCTTCTTGGCTCTGCTTGGTGTGAGATCCTCCTCCTCCTTGCTGGAGGTCTCACCTTCGGCTGACTGCTCTGCTGCCTCCGTACCTCCCGGTGTGGCCGCTGACTCTCGCGTGGGAGGCATAAATCCCCCTCCAAGCAGTTGATCCACCGCTGCCCTTAACGCTCGCAGATCATCGGATAGGGACCCCATCTGCCCTTCCAATTTCCCCATGCGATCTCTCATCGAAGGGCCCCATCCCTTCGCCACTGTTGCCTTCGGCCCCGCACAGGGTTGGCACGATGATTGCACCGGCTCCTCCTGGGTTATCACCTTCACTTCCGATGGAGGAGGGACCGGTCTCTCTTCTTCTTCCTCAATTACATTGTCAGCTATCCCGCTGCTCGGTTGGTTCCCCTAGTGGAAGTCTGCACTGGGAGTCTTAGCAAAATCTAACGAGCTGCCACCTGTTGATCCCAAATCCAGTAACTTTCCTTGCAACCCATATTATTCAAAAGAAAGTTCATTTATTGAGAATAAGTGTACAGATCCAAAGCATTGCTAAGACTGAGCAAAAGCATGCCAAAAGCTGTTTTCTTACTTTCTCCCCCCCTTCATCGCCCTTAGTTCTTGGTCTTCTGATTCCCTTGCTGGTATGTCCTTGAGCATGCCAGAGCCTGTGATAAGGAGCCATCTGCTTTAAATGGTTTCTCATTCCTACTCCCCCCCTCCTTTTACAATGGCAGAACCGCAGCATATAAAAAGCCATTTTTTAAAACTAGCCATATAATAATCTATTATGAAATCTTGCGAGGATTCTGACACTTGGTCTCAAAGCACTCAGAACAAAGTAGACATGAGCAGCAGCGCTCACTTATTTATATGTTTATAGAGAGCCAATATGATGTAGTGCTTAAGGTGCTGGACTAGGAGCGGAAGATCTAATTTCTAATTCTCCCTTAAGCACAGAAGCCAGCACTGTGCAATCACAGCCCATAACCAGCAGTGGATGGGTTCTGGTTTATGGCAATGATACGTATATAGGCAGACATACAGACACACATACATCATGACTTTTAGAATGTACTAGGCAACCTGTGACCTGTTGGGTCATAGTCTCAGAAATGTTTCCTTACCAGAATGACCAAGGGCAAAAAAAGCAGTGGGCTTTGAGAGACTTGGGACTTGCTGCTGGCTTCCCCATTGACTTTGCTTGTGGGAAACTTGCAGGGAGTGTCAGAAATCTCCCTCCCTCCCTCCCTCCCTCCCTCCCTTCATTTCCACATATAATATAGGCTTGTACCATTTGCCCTCCCCTCACAACCCTCAGGAGAGCCCCGGTGAAACCGCCAGCACCTCCTCCTTTTCCTCCTCCTCTGCTGACCAGCAGAACTTCCTGCCACTTTGCTGGGTGGAGGTGGAACAAAGGGAACTGTCGACCAGGAGAAAAACTGTACCCCCACTCCCTATTCCAGCATGTCCCCAAGGGCCCCCTCCCTTGAGGGAGGAAGATCACTGGCATCCCCCAGCCAGCCCTACCTCACCTGCAGGCATCCAAGTCGCTCCCTCATCCCTCCCTCAATACCCACAGCCATTAAGAGATTTCAAATTTCTGCCTCATTTCCAAAGAAGTCAATTGACACTCACTCATCAGGCCTTGCTACCAGCTGATTGGAAGGGATAGAGGGAGGCAGGAAAGAGGTCAGGATATGCCCATGACAATCACGTGACTTGGGCTGACCATGGCAGCACAGCAGCATAGCAGTGCTGAAGCAGCCACAAATTCCCCAAATTTCAGTCCCATGGGAGTAATGGGCCCCAGATTTGGACACCTTCTGTAATTTAGTCCATTTGAGGTACAGTATCTTGGTTCAAAAAATTGTTGCCCTGTGATGCACCGTTTCGCCCAGTTGAAGGTTACAGACACAAGGGTTTTAATAGTATATAGATTTCTGCACAGACAAAGGAGTGTTATAAGGTATAGTTAACCCCAAATTAGGGATATTTCTTAGTACATAGAAACTTGGTGAGTAGGCAGCCTTAAAAATATAGCTAGAGAAAATGAAATGAAATAACTGTTCAGCAAAAATTCAGCATGGAGCTTTGATTCAAAGGCCTGAACCAAACTGACTTTCCAAAATTGAATCAGAAAAGCAAATAATCAAATCTGACATTTCTGAATCAGTTCAGAATAGTTGGATACTTCTGTGCATACACGGAAATCAGTAATCCAAATCAAACTGAATGGATTCAGTGAATTGAACTCAGAAGTCTAAATCAAGCTGGGTTTAATATATGAATCAATCTGAATTGACAGCATGAAGAAAGGCCAGAGATGCTAGGGACTGTCATCCAAGCACATCCAGGAACTACTTCTAAAATCTTCTAGAACCTGCTCAGAAACCTTGGAAACTGGAAGAATTTTTCATGGCAGTGCTGATATACAGGACTACATGTTATGATTAATACATATTTATGGCAGCACTCTCATTCTACTTTCTGAAAAGAACATAGCATATTGTCATATTTGTGGGATCAGGTTGATTTGCTGGTTCTGTAGCATCTACATTTTTTTTAAAGGACTATAAATGTGACGGCAATTCAAACATTCAGGAAACTTAAATAAAGTAATGGAAGGGGGGGAGGAATTGAGAGCTATTTGGGGCCAGTCAAAGCTATGTTTGATAATAAAATATTTATACTTTGGCCACAGATTGCTTATTAAATATTTTATTGCCCACTTCTATTTTTCCCCATGGCATTCTGAACTTTTCTTATGCTGGTTCCCCACATACTGCTGAATACTATATTCTAGAAGTTTTTGTTTTTGTTTTAATTTGCATTTATCCACTGCCATACCTTTCACAGTGGGCTGGCTAAGTCAAAGACTGCTAAATGTGTTTTAAAATTTATATCAATCAGATTTTTTTCTTTTCATTCTTGTATCTTATGGGAAGATTGTCTCTACCCTGGAAATCTCCAGCCAGTATGACATGTAATCACTGACACTCTTGATGATGAAACAGACTCTTCATCACTCATCTCTTCCCAGTAATTTTTAGCACTTCAGAACATATGCTCTAACACCATTTGTTCCTTATCCCCTTTCTATGTGATGGGCTGCAACTTTTTTGGGGGAGAGAAGAGAGGGTTAAGTTTGAAGAGCATCCAGAAGCTTCTGCTGGTGCAGAATGCAGTGATGCAGGCAGTTACATGCACACTTAGATCAGCGCATGTGACACCGCTGCTCTGTGAGCTGCGTTGGTTACCAGTTGGCTTCCAGGTTTAATTCAAGGTGCCCGTAATGACTTATAAAGTCCTACATGGTATTTGAGGGACTGCCTGTTCCCAATTGCATCTACCCATCTCATCAGGTCTGGCAGAAGAGGCATGTTATGGATCCCTCTAAGGAGTATCATCAGACAATACCCAGGAGGAGAGCCTTTTCTGCCATGGCACCTGCCCTTTGGAACATCATCCCCTTGAGATCAGATTGGCTCCAGCCTTATTATCCTGGAAGGGCCTGAAGACATGGCTTTGCCATCTGGCCTGGGGATCTGGTAGTAGTGGTGTAAAGCCTACTAAATGCTTGTACTATTAGTAGTTGGATTGCATTCTCACAGATTATGTTTTTTGTTTTTTAATAGTTTTTATTGTTTTAATGTTTTTCAATGCTTTTTGATTTTGATTTTGGTTTTTTTTGTTTTTTGTTTTGTTTTTTGTGTGTTTTTAACTTTGTGAGCCACCCAAAGCCACGTATGTGAGATGGATGGCTATATAAGCTGAACAAACAAACAAACTTACTTTGTCATGACGATACATTATGTGTTTGTAATTAATACACAGTAACAGAGGGAGAGAGTTGAAGAGAAGATGTTGCTTCAAGTGCCAGTCAAGGCATTTCATGACAACTTTAAAGAGGGATGAATATTGGTCTTGGTTTACATCTTGTCCCCTTGACTGGTAGACATAGACACTGAGTAAAAGCATAAGTGTCTGAAGGAGAGCAGGCAACATTCTTATTCAAAGAGCACTCCTGGCAGTTCTCATATGATGAAGACTTGAGTTTCTATCCTAGTGATGGATGCTAAATTACAGCACGGATATCATGTACTTTCTGTTTCCACAAATTGTCCCAACTCTCATGAAGGTCCCCATAACCCTACCGTGTTTCCCATTAATACAGAGATGAATTCATTTTCTCCAGACTTTAATCCTTCTCTGTTGAGTTTCAGTAGTACTGAACAAAGTGCCAAAAAAATAACACATTTATTCAAACACATCTCCCAATACAACAGCAATCCTAGTAAAACAAATAGTTTGTAAGATAAAGAGTAAACTAGATTCCCTCTCTCCCTTATCTTTCAATCTAATCTAATCTAATCTAAATTTAGAGGCCACCAGACTTTAATCTGGGAGGCTTACATATGACATCTACACTTGTATAGGTTACTTCTTATAGCTTGCTGTATTTTTGGATAACCCACTATTCTTCAAGATACAGTATTAAAGGATACAGAGACACCTTCTCAATCTGATGCTCTTCAGTGATGGTAGCCTTTAACTCTCATGATGCCAAACCAGGAAGATTCTTTCAAGAGTCTCATATAAGGCAGAATAGAATATCTGGAGTAGTGACATCTCCTTGGGATGAACTTGACTCCTGGTAATTTCATACAGATGCCAAAAGCCTCCAGTGATGACCTCTCTTGTGATCTGGAAGTCACCACTTCACTGAGCATGTTCTGGACTACCCCTTTCTCTCTCATTGCCCAGGCACATCTACCTGCAAAGGGGCAAATAATGAAATGTGTATTGTGATGTCTTGTTCCAACACAGTGACCTATGTACATGTTTTTGACATTGAGATGCAAGTACAGAAAGGTGGAGATTGTGTTGTGATGTCATGACATGTTTTGTCAATTTTCACCATTGTGTTTAATAGCACAAGCTTAATGAGCCCAGGCTTAATGAGTGGGACTTTCTTGTCTCAAAAGGCCTCCTAGGAAAAGTTAGGATAGCAATGGGATTCCTTCTCCTTCTCCTTCTCCTTCTCCTTCTCCTTCTCCTTCTCCTTCTCCTTCTCCTTCTCCTTCTCCTTCTCCTTCTCCTCCTCCTCCTCCTCCTCCTCCTCCTCCTCCTTCTAAATTAACTTTAAAAGCCAAAGATGAAGTTCTGATTCCAATATTATACACAAAGTGTTACAAATGCAAAGACTAATTACTTGCAGTGCCGCAGGTATTTATATAAGACCTTTTTCAGCCCAATCCTAGAGCTAGAAGCTAGACTGGGAAGTTCCAAAAACATCTTAGAAGAAAACAGTAGCAAATTATTTCCGTATTGTTGCCAAGAAAACTACATGGATGTGTCAATGAAGTCACCAGGGGTTAAGCCTGACACAAAGGAGATTGTAACTTTTATGTTTTATGGAATGGATTCCAAACTGGAATAAGGGCCAGTCTGCTCCACATACTACATTGGTGCAAGACTGTAGCAATGTAAATATAATTTAGCTAGGAATGTCCCTATTTCTATTCAACTAAAAAATGCAGGAATATATATTTTTATACAACCGCCTTTGTATGGAACATGTAAATTAGAAATATGCCTTCCAGAGAAAATAAATCAACATATTTCCACATTTGATAACCAAATCCATTGGCATGTGATATATTCTGGAAGAGGCTGATGGAAGATTCTTCTGATATATGCTGACATATTTGTTCTTAGCAATGTTCATCCTTGTTTTTACTTAATAAAAAGGATTTTAGCTGAAGTGCTGAGACTAGATTCACCATCTGGTATATGAAAAGACTGATTTTAAATGAAGAGTAGTAAGAAAAAAATAATCTTTTATCACCTCATGTCCCACTTTTTGAGGAGGAAAAAAGAAATTTCAGAGTGGCAAATTACTAACTGATTTTAGCATCTATTAGATTATAATGCCTCATTAGCATGGCACATTTTCAGTGCAGTGCTTTTTTACATGTATAAGTTTTCCAAAATTGCAGATACCATTGTCTTGAAGATTTATTAATGCAGTATAACAATTGTGAATAGGCATAATGTAAACACAAAATGAAATTAATTGTATTAATGTAATTTCAAATACATTTTCAAAATTGGATTTTATGAGGACTCTTTATTCTGCATGATATTTGATTGCATGTCTAGGGAAGCAAAGCATGTCTAACAAGATGGATTTTGGGGGGAAATTTGACAAATCTACATGGGTTATAAAGAACACTTGTGCTTAATTATTTGAAGTGCCTCTAGTATATGCAATGCATAGTTAATGATTGCAAAATGAATGATTGACTGTGACTTATTCATGAGCAGAATATTTGTGCTCTAATAAAGGAGATGAGAAACAAGGAGAAGTGACTGCATCTGAAGCCGTTAGAGCTCCCTTTTTCCTTGGAGTTACTTAAATAGTATATGCTTCACTCAAATTATGTTCAAGGATATGAAGTCATTTGAAAATGAGAATTGAGTTTTGTATGGATTTCACAGTCATAATTTATTAGTCTAAAAACATCATGGTCATTGTTAGATCATATTGTTAATTCATTTGTTTTGAAAACAAAAGTTTACCATTTTCCCCCCTGCTCTGCTCTATAGCTGAGCTAACATAACATGATGACCCATTGTTTGTTTTCATCATGATTTAAATAAACCACAATGGCTAAGTTCATAATCACATTGAGCCATAAGCCAACCATGGTTTTCTTACTGTAAAGCCTGGGTTTACACAATAGGCTAAATCAATGTTCAGAAAAACCAGATGGTATAGCTTAGGACAATCCATTGCATGAAAACTCAGAAATAAGACTGGGTTTAGAATGGCTTAATTTTTATTAAGTCTTAAACAACTTGGGCAAATATTTATTTATGTAGAAGAAATGTGTGCTTATATGGAAGAAATAAAAATAGCATTGTTTATTTATTTATTGCTTTTAAAATAATAACAGAAGACAGAAAACAGAAACTTTTTTCTGTTATAAAAATAGCATTATAAGAAAACAATTTTTTGTAACTTCTCTGTGGCAGCTTAGGAAGAAACTATGCATCAGGGTTTCTCAACCTTGGGAACTTTAAGATGTGTGGACTTAAAGAATTCTGGGAGTTGCCAAGGTTGAGAAACCTTGCTTTACATGAAAAATAATTGCTCAGGTGAGAATCTGGAATAGCTTGGCTCATTGCTCATAGTGTTAGATGCTATACCAGAAAGCTTTCCATCTGGTGAGCCTAACTCTAACTCTATATGGCAAGGCACTGGAATATATCAGGCCCTGACCTGCCAACATTGATTCCACCCATCTGATACCAACATCTGGAGAGGGCCTGCTAGAGTCTCCCTCCATGGGAAGTACATAGGACTTGGGTTTACTGTCAGGGAGGCCTTCTGAGTAGTGGTCCCTGTCGTCTGGAACATACATGTGGTGTCCTTCATCACTGCATTCCACTAGGTGGTTATTATTATTTTAAATTATTATTTCATTGTCCCTTTGGCTCTAACTGATTGATTGAGGGTATTCCATCTTGTATGTATGCTTCCTTTTCCTGCCTTATTGCTTACCACCCAGACTCTCATGTTTGGAGTAGTCTACAAAATAAATAAATGAATAAATAAATTATCTATGTAGTTATGATACACATGAGTCCAATATTCACAATGCCAAGTATTTTGGTGATGCTTGAATATTCACAGTGTTTCATATACATTAAAAGGTAGGATGTAGCCTTTCACCAGATGGGACTGTTGGTCTGTTTGTTTGGAATTTTACTGCACACATTGGGGAGTCAAGGAGGGCAAATGAGATGTGCATGATTACATTATCTCATAAATGCTGTGGCTTATGTGCTTGTGTCAGATGTGATGAAAATCTTTATTACAGCATTTTTTAATTTACAAAATTTTAATCTACAAAAACTGCAGACGATTGTGGCTCAGGTCTGTTTGTTCTTTCCATAGATTTTCCGAGTCTTTTCCATGATTTCCTTCTTGGGAAGAAGGGGTTATTCATAATACCTTGAGCTGGAAATTATTTTCCAGGATTACAGATATCGGTACTGAAACCTTCATCAAAGTTAATGTTCATTATTTGATCTTCTGCTGCATTTGCAAGATTCTTGGGGACTTTAAAATGCTATTTTGTGCACTGAATAGAATTGATATTTCTGACTTTTTTAACCTTGTCGTCCCTGAAAATGACTAAACAGGAGGGCATTTATTTATTTATTTATTTATTAGATTTGCTATAGCCACACCACTCTGAAAGACTCTGGGTGGCTTACTACATCCAATATGCAATTTTAAAAAATTAAAAGCATAACCACACAGCATAACTGCTCAGACAAAAGCAGCCATAACAATAAATGTTTAAAAACAAACAAACTTAAGAGGGGCTCCACTAACACATTAACCCCAGGCCTGGGAACAGAGCCAGGTCTTAAGAGCCTTTCCGAACCCTAAGAGAGTGGGCCCCATAAGTATCCCTATATGTATCTTTGGGGAGATGCTTTTCCAGAGGGCAGGGGCTGCGAAGGTTGACTTGTATTGGTTTATAACAAATTAGCTCCTTTCTCTATGAATTTTGGAGGTCTTTATTAATTGTTGATCTTCTCCATTAGTATAGTGCTGACATCTGATATGTTTTATGTGAGTAATATGGCTTTATCACGTGATATTAGGAATTTATGGCATGTATTAGTTTTCATGACTGTTGTTGTAACTTATGATTTTTCCTTCTCATCAAGTTCTTTTTTTCTCTATTGTATTTTATATGTAGTAAGTACTCTCCAGTAAAATTACAGTTGGCAATGTGGCATTAGATACTAATTCATATTGATAAAACCTCTTATATTTGTAATTCTTTTAACGTGCATAGGTTGTCTTTAAGACAATCTGGGTCATTTCTCCAAGACTCCTTAGCAATATTCAATGACTTCATAGGCTTCCACTTGCAAGACTTCAGCTGAACGTGACTGAGAATTTCCGTGTAGCCTGATTATTCCTGTGGAAGTTATGAATGGGGTTAATCCTTAGAATTTATACCACCACTTCAAAGAGAAGTGGATATCATTGCAATTTGTATGTAAATACACATCCATAATGATCTGAAATGGAGGTCTATTTAAGTCAACATCTCTCTCTTGCTGGTTCTGTGAATATTGTAAGACTGAACAATTAAGAAAGCAATTCCATGCAAGTCTATTCAAAAGTAATACCATTTATTTTGATGGAACTTAATTTCAAATAAATTTCTATAACAAATCCATTATGGCCATTTGTGCTACCTACACTATTAGTGACAGTAGTGCTTACACACAAACACAGACACAAAGACACACAAACACAGGCTAGTAATCTGGACTGGTAACAGTGCTGTATTGCTATTAAAAATAATGACAAACATATATTACAATTCCCTTCCCTTCTCTTTGGACATCTTGACTAAGGCTGATGGAATTGAAGATTAATGTTGGGAAGACCATATATGATACATCACTGTCCTTGTATAGTTTGGAGATGAAAAAATTACAAGAGTAAAAGTTTAAAGCTGTTTCTCAACACCTTCATAGAAAAGAGCAGAAACTTTCAACTGGTTTTTTTTTTTTTTGGTCATGTCTCCTGGTCTGTTTACACTTTTTCTCTTTTAATAAACATGATACCAAATACTTTTACTACTCCCTCCCTATTGCTGGTATTGTTTAGAAGTGAATTGAAATTAATCTTATTTGAATTAGTTTGACTATTCCTGGTCTAATAATATATAATTTTCTCAACAGGAATGAGCAAGAAGTCTGAATATTTTAGTTAAATTAAAGATTTATTTTTTTTTAAATAACCAAATGCTGACCTGAGGATTAATTCAATGTAATAACCAGATTGTGAAGCTACATTTCAATTGTGGCTTCAGATCCTGGTTAGCAAAGCTAATCCTGGTTGTGGTTTATTTGTGTGTTGCTATTTCTTGTTACTATGTTTTATGCTGTGTTTTAAATATTGTTAGCCACCCAGAGTTATGAACTTGATATGGGCACCATGTAAACTGGGAAATAAATACATAAATAAATGCCACAATGAATCACAGTTTACTGGGTTCTCTGACATATCATGGAGAGGACTTGGCTATCAGTGTGCAGACCAGAAGCTTGTTCTTAATATCCCACTGCTTTTAAAGTTAAGATTAGTAACATCCAGGTTTCAGCAAGTGGCAACTCTCAGCCCACCTTAGTCTGGATTTGGAAGATATACAAGAAAACTACCTGGAGGCATCCATGAAGTCACCAGGATTTGAGCTCAGCTTGAAGGAGACTAACTTTATTAATCTCTAAGTTGGCATCCATGTAAAATTATCATTCTAATTTTAAAAAGAATGTCATTGGCTTATATTTAGAGTCTAGGTTTTACTATTAAGAGAGCCAGTTTGGTGTAGTGGTTAAGGCACCAGGTTAGAAACTGGGAGGCTGTGAGTTCAAGTCTCATCTTAGGCACAAAGGCAGCTGGGTGACCTTGGGCCAGTCACTTTCCTTCAGCCCCAGGAAAGAGGCAGTGGCAAAACACTTCTGAAAAACCTTGCCAAGAAAACTGCAGGGACTTGTCCAGGCAGTCACCAGGAGTCAACACTGACTTGAAGGTGTGCGCACACATGCACACACAAATATATATGTTTTACTATTTTACTATTACATACCAGAAAATACAATATCAAACCAGAGAGAATCTATTTCCTAGTCTTCTAGAAGAGCAAAGCATTTAGGTTTGACTCATCCAGTATTTTAATACTTGGGGTATACTTCAGCAATTGGAAGAGATGCCCTGCCAAGAAAAGAGAGTTTAAAAAGAAAAATGGATATCCCAACAGGCTAGTCCACTATCTCTAGGAAGGCACTTCCCACTGACTGACAGTGTTTGCTTTTATGTTCTTTTACCTCACAGCCCACTAAGCAATAAGGCGTTCAGACAAAGGACGTTGTCATGCAAATTGCAAACCCATCTGACCAGGTATGCAAGAAATGGCCTGGCTTTGCCAAACTGGACAAGAAAATGACCCCTTCCCATTCCTGTCTTCCTCCCCCCGTCCCCCATGCTGGGTGATTGCTTTGTTTTACTGGCACTTCCTCTGGCAGTTAGTCAAACGTTTGGTGGGTCCCATGGCGTTCTGTTGCTTGATCTAATAAGCGTGAAAGCAAAGGCATACATGAACAAATGGTTAGGCAGAAAAGAAATGGGCAATACTGGGCTACATTTCTCTTTACACGTGTTATAGTAAATGAGCAGATTTTCCTAATTCATTTTAAAATAACAAGGCCGGCCTCTGCTTCAGTTGGCAAAATTACCTGACATTTTAAATTGGCAATACTGTTACTTAATTCAGGCCAGGAACAGTTTGTGACCAATAAAGTAAGATACAGTCAGGTGGCAGAATGCCCTGACCATTCCTTGAGGCAGCAAAATTAAGATATCTTTCAGAACTTTTGGATTTTTAGGATCAAAATTCTGGGGGCTGGCTTGAGAATATTTATTACTTCTCTCTCTCTCTCTCTCTCTCTCTCATGCACATTTTCTTGATGTTGGTTTCATCTCCAACTTGAAATATTAACAGAGTAAGCCAATTTTTTTCACCAGACTCCCTCCCATCCTGCAACATTGTTATGAGAACACTGTTGTTCTTAAATATCATATTCTTGTGCCAAAAAAGCTAGGCTAATATTAATACCTGTATTAGAAGATGAAGTCCTTCCTTTGCATTTAGCATCTCTTTTGGGTGGATAAGATGCTGTTAATCATTGTTGCACTGATCTTGAATTTTCCTCATTTTCAGGCACTTTCTGGCACTTCCAACTTGCATCCAAAACAGCATGATAATATATACTACAAAAATGATAAGTTCACTGTTCATTTATAAGTTGTGTGACGTGATTTCTTCCTGCTTTTATAGACACTGACTGGAAGTTGGAAATTATTAAGGTATCCACCACAGGTATGTTTTCCCTTTAAGGAGAATAACACATTTCAGGTGTGGAAGGGTGGAGCCGGGACTCCCTCATTGGAGAACTGTTGTATATTAGTATGCAGTATTCCCAAGTAAAGTTGTTGGGGGAATGTGTGGAGAGGAAATACTGCTGTACCGGACTGAAATGTAAGTTATTGACCTTGGACTGTTTATTGACCATTGCCTATACTGTTTATGTTTTTTGCTCATTGTAAATACAAGTCTATTGGACTGCATGCTGTGCTTGGCTTGTTATTTACTACTGTGTGTATCGCTTCATTGTGCTGCTGTATCTCCATGCCTATCCCCTGATAGAAATAATTGTAAACAGCTTCCAAACCAACTTGAATTTTAAAACTAGATATAGGTAAAAACAATTTTAGATACTGATGCATAACTTAATTTCCATTTGGATCAGTCTTGAATATTACTTTTGCCATGAACTCACAGCCCAACAAACATAAAAAGCTTAACTATGTTTAAGGGATTTATTCAGTATCACTTGTTTATGACTGTAGCCTTGGTAACTTCAGGCAAGCAATTTCCTTTGCTTCGACTTCCTTGTCTTCAGCCCAATATGCAGTATAGATGCAACACTGACCTTCTTTAGGAATTATTGTAAGAAGTATTGATATAGTGCATGAAACAAACTCTTATAATTTATTAATTACAATTAGTCTTTACTTTCAAATAGTTATATTTACAATGAGGATGCTGGGCAACCTTCTGAGTAATGTCATTTGTGGACACCATCTAACTATTGCTTGTATGATCATGTGGGGATTATGTACAGAAATGACACTACTCAGCAAAAACTTGAATCAAAAACAGTAAGACTCAAGTGGCTTGTCCTTAATCTCTCTTGAGTATGCTGAGCTGCTATGCACTGGAGCAATGAAGTGTCTGCTAAAATCCTGACCTGACAATCCTTCTGCAAGACAGAAATACATTTTTGAAAAATCTTGAGGCATCTTCGTGCTATCCTTGAAAAAATAATGACCTTACAAAAACCAAAAAAAAAAAGTATATGGCTCTTGATGTAGCGGGTTCTTCCAAATAACTGTGTAAGAATGAAATAGTTTTATGTAACAGGAAAAGTCTCTCATAACTAAACTGGCAATTGTTATATGCCAATTGAACAATTTAACTTAGGCTCTATGATTTCTTTTCTCATGTTTTACCTGTAATACCATCTGCATTATGATTGTGATATTATCCCCAGTGTAATACATTGGTGGTTAAACTGTACTTTGCCTTGATGTAGTGAAAGATTAGCCATACTATAGCATTTGAAACTGACATGTTTGATGTGAGTGGATAATAAACTAGAGAAAACTATACTTGGCAAGATAGAGAGAAATAAAACAGCAGCTAAAATGGATGGATGGGATCAGATTGTCACTGGAGACAGGTCATGGCTGAGAATATTTTTTCATACAGTCATTCTGAGTTGAGCCCAACTTGATGACATATAACTAATGATTGATGATTTTATTTTCTGCTCTTCTTGGCTTGCAGTTCAACTCTACCATGTCTTATTTCAGCATCCTGATAATGTTTGTCTTTCTGGTTGATCTGTGCCTGCATTGGGATTTCTAGAAAAAAATTAAAGATCCAAGTTTGAGTCTCAGACTTCACTATTGTTGTATCTTAAGTTTCTGAAATGGAACAGGGACTAGCGATAATGTTGTCAAAAAACCCCCCCACTTTGTTAAATAAATGACCTCATAATTTCTTGTTTTCATAAGTTTAGAAGCTAATTTGTTTTTCTTCTCAACTTCCTCTTTAAAACATATGTACATAGTCAAAGATATTGGAAGTTAATTGAAATAATCCTATACAAGTCTATGCCCTTGCTGAAACTGAATGGAAGAGAATGGAAGAGACTACAACATGCCCAACTATTGGATAATTAAGGAATTCACCTTTTCCCATACCACTTAGCCTTTATACAAACATCATTTAAATTAGCAGATTTTTATGCCAAGTCACTTACATGTAAATTAGCCTGTAGCGAGCAGTATTCAACGAACTAGCCACTTATTACTTCCTTAGAACCCTTAATTATAATTTTTATGGAGAAAAAGCTTGTTTAGCCCTATATGTTTTATTTGGGACAACTTCTTAAATAACTATTTTGAGTTCAGTTATTACAAATTGGTTGTGTTCTCCACAAGAATGATTTCTTCTTATTGTTGGAAGGCTACCAACCATATAAGTATTACTTTAGTTGGTACTAGAAAAGCTGAATGGAATTTCTGTATGATAAAATGAATATAGTCTTAATAAAAATAGGCCAGAAGGAAAAAAAGTATATTGCAGACATGGATTGCATTCTTGGAAACTTAAACTTCTGTTTATATTTTACGTAATGCTACATATTTAACAATATACTTCTGCTAATTAGTATGTTATTCAGAATGGAATTTATTTCTAGAATTGGGTGGTGGGGTTTTTTGGTAATGGTGCTGAGGACAGATGTTTGTTAGGAGGGACTCACAGGAGTTATGGGTTTATAGCAGATTGTTGGAAATTTGTGGATTGGAGGTTTTCGGCTTCTTTGCAGTGGGATGCTGGTGGAAAGATGACCAGGAGTTGGTGGAATGTGAATGCCCTGAAGCGGCCATCTGGGTGACCCAGAAGGTGGAGTTCCCTGGCAGCCTGGGTTTCTTCAAAGGCTGGCTGGAGTTGTATGATCAAGGAACCCAGATGCTGGGATGGCAGCAGAATTAGTGGCAGAGCAGAGATTACAGCAGCACCACCAATCAGCTATCCAGTGGCGCAGCACCCACAGCTGACTTGTCTGGGCAGCAATGTTGACAATGGCAGCAAGGCATTGTAGAGCGTGAGGAAGTTGACCTTGACAGAAATATACAGGAACTGTTACCTAGGCAAAAGGGTGTGAAACATTCTTTTTAAGTACAAAAAAGTAAGATAACCTTCAGAAGTGGCTTTAGGCAGATGTACAATTTAATTGTCAGTGAGGGCCAACTATGCACTTATTACTGAAACTTGGTTGGGCATGAAGTGGGGTGTTTCCCTCTGAGAAATGTGCCCACCAGGATTTTGCGGGTGGCATCAGCCACAGCTCTGGGTGGGGGTGGAGGTATGGCTATTTTAATCTGAGGAACTCTGGTGGCTTACAGAGTCTGCTTTGCAGATAACTACATATGAGATGTTAGATCTGTTTGTGAAGTTAGTTCTAGGGATCAGATGGGATTGCTGCCAGTGTACCAACCTTCCTGTTGTATAGTAGCCTCCCTATCTGAGCTGCTTGATTCTGTGGCCAGACTGGTATTAGAGTACCCAACACTTATAGCATTAGGGACTTCATCTTCTCTACGTGCAGGTTCAGAGGCAGCTCAAGTGTTCATAGTCATCAGGGACCTGACCCAGATTATTGAGGGCCTGATTCACTGTGGGGGCAGACACTAGATCTATTTTTTGTCTTGGGGTGGTGGCAATGTGATCTGAATTTGGGGGGTTACCATTATCCTTTGTCAGGCCACTATCTGTTGGCTTTTGGAGTTTCCTCTGCCAAGGGAGGAAAGGCCTATTCAAGCTGATCCCCCCAAGTTCCTGATAGACTCAGTTGGTTTTCAAGGGGAGCTCAGGGTTATTTTTGAGGCTCTGGTGCTTGGTTCAGCTGAGACCTTAGTTGCTGTCTGGAATGAAGGAGCAACAACAGCTTTAGATAGGATTGTGCCTATACAGACTCTGCATGGATGGATCCTAGGCTGCCCCCTGGTTTATAGAGGAATCTTAAGAGATGCTTATACTAGGCAGATCTTTTGTGTAAATATGGTTTCATTCCAGTTTGCCATAAAGAAACTTATCCAGTTGTGTTGTGTCCATGGGCCTTCTGCTAAGAAGCAAGTTCCTGAATATGGGGTTAAGTGTTTGGAGAGTTGGAATTTACTGCTGTGTCTGTCATAAAGTCTGATAAGTCCTTCAGGTAGGACAGTGGATTTGCTGTCTTGAAGATGCTTCTTTTCTCCACTGATGCTGATGATGGTCACACAGTACATTTACCCCTGGCAAACATAGTGGCTATATTAAAAATAGATAAAAGTTAAATAACCATTTTTTTTTTTGTAATCTGGACCAGAGGGGTTGTTTATTGCCTTTTGGTACAGCATACACAAGGGAAATTTCTAGTATTGGCTTTTAACCTTTGTTTTATTACAGTAGTTTTGTAACTTTGGTAGCAGCTGTGGTAGTATCATTTACTGCTGGCAGCTATGCTTCAGTTGCAGAATCTGAAATGACAGCAAACTCAGGAGAAAAACAGTGCTAAGTTCTAACAAAAATACAATTATGGAGATAATATTTTTACTCCAATAACGTCACTGTGTATTTCTAGAATGGATAACCCTGAGAAGCAGGAAGAAGAGCCGCAACTAAGACAACATTCAGATAAAAGAAATTTGAGTCCAAAGCAGAAATGTAATTTGCGAAAGCATCTCAGACTTCACCCTCCCTAGTTCTCTTGAAGATAAAGGGGGGGAGGGGGGAGGTACATTAAGGAGGTGGGTGGGAATACTATTTTAACCTCAGTTCAACTAAGGATGACTTAAGCCTCTTTCATTCATGGGCTGGGGATGAGATGAAGGTAATGTCATGGGGACATAGCAGAAAAAACCATGCAGGTGCAAGTGGGAGAAAGGCCCATAAAGCACATTACAAAGAATTCTGTATGTATCTGATACTAGCTATGATGATGAAAAAATGGTGCAATGTGCATCATAATGTCATTATGCAAACCTCATCCTTTTGTACTTGCGTCCCAATGTTGGATGTAAATATGGAAGGCCCAGGGTTTGTTTCATCACTTACCCCTCCTTAGCAGCTCTTCCCCAGTGGATGGCTATGCTTTTGTTGCATGGAAAATAGCAGCTAAACTATCAGCACCCAGGAAAAGACAAAGAATAGCAGAAATAACAAGAACCATCACCACAAAAGCAGCAGTATGGTAAAAAAGTCACCTTCCTTGTAGTCCAAAATGAAGAGACCCAACTAATACTGCCAGCTTAAGTGATGTGACCGTGAAGTTGCCACCTGTTCAGCTTGCACAACACACAGTGGTGGTCCCAGTAATATAGGCAAAAATTAGAGCTCCCCAAAGGCCAGGCAGCTTTGCAGAAACTTGGACTGAGGCCTTCCCCACACCTAGTCCATACTTTGACTTCAAGTCTTCCCTTTGACAGCCAGTCAGCCTGGACGTCTATGGGACTGATCGCCATTCCTTCTGGTTCTTTTTTCTCTTGCTGGACAGCCTCCTTTACTTCATGCACTGATTGCCTTCAGGAACCTCACAGCATGGCCTATTGTTTTCTGAGAAGTTCATGTTCTGAACTAGAGTGAGAAGAAAATGCCTGGGAAACATTAATTCTGCTCCTATGATAACTGAAACCAGTACTGGAGTATAATGACCATTGGTTTTATTCAGTTGTCTGGACGAACACTGGAGTAGGAATATGTGACTGACTGTATTGATTGAACAGTCCCTGGTAGGGGGTACCCCTGGAGAAGAATCTACTTTTGGAGATTTTATTCAGTGAGCAAGTTCACATTTCTAACATTTTCCCATACTGAAGCATGTTGAATTGTTCCAGAAACCAATGAGAAGCCCATCGTGTGTGTGTGTGTGTGTGTGTGTGTGTGTGTGTGTGTGTGTGTGTGTGTGTTTTAAATAAGGCCTCCTTATAAAGTCAAGCTTGACTCCTGGTAATTTCATGGACATGACCTTGATAGTAATGTGGACGTGGTTTGCTGTTGTTTTCTTCTGAGACTTTTCTTTTGCTTTAGTCCTGGGTTTCCCTGGAAATCCCAGTATTAATCAGGACCAATCCTGCTCAGCTTCTGAGCAGATATAAGGTTGGACAAATGCTGCCACCTGCTGAGGCTGTGCTTGTTAAGTACTGGCATTGAGAAATACATTCCCGGGGGAATCAGATGATCCTGGCTTTGGAATTCTAGCAACAGCCTGAAATGTCAGCTCTCACTCTTTTGTAGAAGCTGTCACAACCTACCCCAGTTTGTAACTAGAGGGAAAATATCCTACCTGGCAGAGTAGATAAATCAGTTAGACAGATGTGATGCAGAGAGAGTGAAAGTCCTGAATGTATGTAGTTTGCCTCAGCTTCTTAGAGATCAAAATAAGAGTTTCCCATGTAATTTTTAGCTTGAGAAAGGACAAAGACAGAAGGAACTTGGGGAATATCACTGCCATGTTTTCCAGAAAAGACCAAACAAAAAGTTAGAACTATACTGATTAATATATTTTTCTATTGTCTTAATAACAGTCTCATAGTAAAAGCATATTCCAGTATTTCATTTCCCCAGAGTTTTAAAACTGATTTTAATTATTCTAGATTTTTTTTTTACTTATGAAATATAGTGGAAATGTGTGTAACCAGGATCAAACATTGCATAGTTTGTTTTTTTACTGAATAAAAAATGGCTAAGCCATAAACAGAATAAATCACATTATGTCTTCGTGCAATGTTTGAATCCAGCCTGAATGTGTGAATACAGGCAGTCCTCGGTTAACAACCATTTGTTCAGTGACCGATCAAAGTTACGACAGTACTGAACAAGGAAACTTACTGCCAGTCCTCAAGGTTGCGGCCGTTGCTTGCTTGTTTGTTTCAATTTTGATTTCTAGCTTGCCTTTCTCTTGAAAGGCAGAAATCATCTCACTTAAGCTGAATAAAAATCTCATGCAGTATAAATTTTAAAAGGTAGGATTATCAGTTCCTGGTATTTCTTAATGTTGCTTCACCTTTGTAACAGGTACAATGACTTGCTCCTCATGCAATCAAAAGAGTGTAGGCTGCAGCTCAGTATCTTAATAGCAGTAGTCTATCTTTGGTAGCTGACACGTTCAGGTTTGTTCAGACTTCTTCAAAGATAGATCTGTCATGGTAGATAAGACAGCATTGCGGTTTTGATAGGCTTTCACACAGGAAAGTTTTGATCAAAGGCAAGTCCTGACATTGAGAATCTATCTATATCTATATCTATATCTATATCTATATCTATATCATCTATATCTATATCTATATCTATATCTATATCTATATCTATAAAACCAGATTGTCAGACTAACCAATACTAACATTTGAGTTGAAATAAATATGATAGGTTCATAGAGCTGTGATGGGTTCATTAGTGGACT
Source organism: Liasis olivaceus (assembly GCA_030867105.1). Taxonomy (NCBI): domain Eukaryota; kingdom Metazoa; phylum Chordata; class Lepidosauria; order Squamata; family Pythonidae; genus Liasis; species Liasis olivaceus. Next base: position 228,531,023 of record CM061349.1, read on the forward strand.
CTGTATTTCATTTCAGAAGTTCATCCCTCTCAATGCAATTTCTGCATACTGAAAGAGAAGTCAATGGGAAAGAATGGATCTGCTGCCAAAGAGAATCTTTTATCCATAAGAATGTACACTGACTTTAGATGTTAAGAGCCCTCAGTTGAGCAGACTAAGCCAGCCTCTGATTGTATGCTTTACCACTGCGATCTCTACATTGCGCAGCGAATCCTTGTAGGACCGAGCTTTCGGGGAAACCACCATCTTTTATATGAGCAACTTGTATATTTGCTCATTAGTTTCACTTGTTGAAGTGAGCAGCTAATATTAAATTAAAGCTTATCAAGTCTTTCGGATGGGCAGCAAAGCCTATCCCAACAAGTTGTGCACAGCCCCAAAAGTTCATTAATGGTAAGATATTGATATATGGGTACCCAGTGCTGTTAAGATAAAAAACAGAAACTAATTATGGGGAAACAAAAAATGACTGTCATGGACTGTAATTGCTACTGACCACTAGGGGGCCCTATGCAACCAGTTTCATCCTTATTGGGACTTGTTAGGCACAAGTTGTCTCCGTGCGCTCAAACCCTTTGCCAGGCTTTGAACTCACAGGTTCAAATGCATTTATCCTACCTGTGCATCCCAGTGGATTGATATTAAAAGTCTATGGGATGTTTTTCCCACTGGAAGAAGATACGCCTTAGTCGTGAAATATCCTGTTTTAGTTTTTCCGTTGCCGTATTTTATGCTTGATGTTCACTTTCCCCTACTTGCATAGCAATGTCTATAGGCCAGGATTGTCAGTGTATGAACCACAAGCTGCGTACTGTCTTCATCCTCATTCTTCTGCCCTCATCCCCATTTTTCATCCTCTTTTTTCTGATCCCCAGAGATTAAATCACTTGCATTTGGCAGCAAAATGCAACTTTTGACAGCATGATTGTTGTTGCTGAAAGTAAGTTTTAATGGACCTATTTTACACTGGCTTTCTCCTGAAACCTCCAAAAATAGGCTAAACATTTCAACTTCCTTCCTTCAGATAAGAACATGGTGTCACCCCCAAGCTCTCAAAGAAGTAGTCTGAAGGATTCTTGCATGTTTAAAAATGTAAAAAATGTAAATTGCATTCAGTATTTCCTTTCCCATTCAATCAATAAGTTGATAATGCTGTAAGCTAGTTAATAGCCCACATAATCCTATCTTTCTTTATAACTGTGTTGTTAGCTGTCATTTATATAAATGATCTGTCAATTAAAAGAAGATAGCCTATTATGAAGAATGCAGTGCTAGTTCTGAAAACTAGAATTACTGTATCTGACTGGCAAAAATGCAAGCCATCTTTAGATAACAACAAAGAGATACAGAAAATGCAAAACCCTTGCTGCATCTAGTGGAGTTTTGGAGTTTTGCCAGAGAGATATGATAGCTCTAAATTAACTAGATAGTGGGATTTCAAACTCCTTGCCATTTCCTACCACTTTTCTTTTTCCTCTGAAACTGCAAAGTACTTATTGTTGTGCTTATTAATACAGCTTATCATTGTACAATTCTTCCCCGTACACATTCAATACAGCATCATTTCCAGAACATAAAAGCAAAATAGCTCTAGCTGTTCAAAAGATATAATAATAATGTTATGCGAACAAATCCAACTTTTTTCCCTATACCTTTGTCCAGAATTGAATTAGCTGCACACACTATCTGTGATTTTTCAACATTAATGCTATTCTGTTAAAAAAGGTTTTGGAATAATCATTGTTTATATATATGTGGCAAAACAATGATTGATCCAAAAACATCCAATAATCCAATATGCTCATGTTGTGACAAGTGGACCTGATATTTTGTTTTGCATCCTTGTTGCTATGCCAATGACAAGCTGATTGCTAGTAAGATCCATTTTTATAACACGCATACTAGACTTAGAGGGTTCATGCCTATGAATACATTATATGCATAAGCATGTGCGTCTGTGTGTGCATATACAGTATATACACATACATATTATGTATATGTGTGTGTGTGTGTATAAGCATGTATGTGCGTGTATATGTAAATATACATACATACATGCATACACACACATACAAGCTTATGCATATAATGTATTCTTAGACATGAACCCTCTAAGTCTAGTATGCGTGTTATAAAAATGGATCTTACTAGCAATCAGCTTGTCATTGGCATAGCAACAAGGATGCAAAACAAAATATCAGGTCCACTTGTCACAACATGAGCATATTCCATCTCCTACCTAGCAGTGACCAAGATTACACGGAATAATAAAGAACAAAAATAAAGGTGAAGCATGCATATTGGGAGCTGCTGATCTTTTAGGAATGGATCCTGAAAATATTGTCTTATGCTGCTTTTTAGCCATTCTTGAGTTTTGGATTCTGATTTCCTGTATATTTACTTGACAAAAGGTCTTTATTAAAGGCTGCTGTCTCCTGAATGCAATATGTACAAAATCCTGATTGACAGCTAATCAAACATATCTGCAGACTTGAGAAGGAATTATTTTGAGAGAAATATAGTTTTTGATTGTTTAACAGGATGGAACTCTAATTCTGCAATTCAGATTAGATTTTATTCTTGGTGACTAGGATCAAACCATAGAAAAGTGTTCACCTAGTCAAAGAGCTGATGTGTATTATCTCAGTGGTCTCATCTGCTTGGACAGATGAGAAGAGGTCTCCCACAGCCATTAGATGCTGCCAGAGCTAGTCCTTTCTGATGGATATTGTACCACAAGAAGTGCAGCATGTTGTAATTAAGAAAAAAGATACATACGACCTCCTTGCAGGAAACAAGTCATTTTATCACTTAATTATGATCATTCTGTTTCAATCAAACCAGCAAATGTTTTGCAAAATAGATACAGTCTGGATTTAGCTATTATTTGTGTAGTGATAAGATTCAACTGAAACTAGAGATTAACTCTAGGAAAAAAAATTCCCAAGATCAGCCCTAATATGTGTGTTTTGTGGAGAGAGAGAGAGAAAACAGATGGAGCAATGTGTGCACACACATCTGTCTTTAATCTCTGACAATGTGTTGGATATTTTCATTTGTTACTACTCGTTTACAGCACTCATGCCACAAAGCTGCTTTCAGACAGGTGAACGCTGGTGTCTCTTTTTTCAAAATCTATTAATAGTTTGAATTGCCTTAAGAAATCTGGTGATGGATGTTGCTGGGGCAGAAGAGAGGCAGAACTGCATGCTGTCAATAAGGCATTAATTATTTAGGCAAAGCCTGCAGGGATATTTGGAATCAGTCATAAATTATATGATCAGTTATCATTTATATGAGATTAGAGCTTCTTCTTGGCACCTGTCATCCATCTTATGTTTCATTGCTGAGAGATCTATAGACAAATCAGAATTAGGATGCATACTGCATCTAACATATGGTGTGTATGCATGCTTTTCTTTGTGTATACATACAGTAATTATTTAGGGCTGAACTCAGTACCATTCAATATATTATGAAATACGTACTTCTGGCTGTAACATGTAAAACAGCTTCCAAAGAAAACAACTGAGAAGAGAGGAATGTCTGTGCTATAAAATTAAATTATGGAAATAATTGTTCCATAAGACAATTAAAATTTACGTTAACATCTGTTGATTGATTGGCCATGGTATTGAGTTCAAATAAGGATATAGTCATGTCGGTCATCACCACCCACAACTCATTTTTATATTTCTATATCACTCAGAGTATGTATGTGAATGTGTGTGCATTTCAAGCTCAGGTTGGTTTAAATTAACATTTCATAAATGTAACCAGATGGTTGTGTTAGGAAATTATAAATGGTGTTAAAGTCCAGTTGTAAAAGGTTGGCGGTCTGTAAATATTGGCACTAGGCAGAATAGGAAAGGAAGAAACAGGCTACATTACACTTAAAAAGTTAGATGCAGACTGAAAGAAGTTTGCTATGACTAGGATTAAAGGTAAAGTCTGGGTACAAAAGTCTATAACTAGAGGTTGTAAATAATCAAGGAGAATAGGAACCTCCACAGATACAGTAAATAGAGATCAAAGGAAGCCGACTTTAGAGTGAAATCAGAATGAGGGTCCTCCAGAGAAAGAGTGTCATCCCAAGGAGTAAAGAGGAAGAAACAAAATTTATGAGGATATAAAATGTCTTTGAGGAGAAGGAGGTATGTAGAAGGAATCCAGCCTGACAAAGGAGTCATGGCTATGAAAAAGAAGAGCCTCAAGAGATAAGGTAATAAGGACTAGAGCTGGGTATCTTTTTCTCTCTCTCATATAGGCAGGAAGGAAAGATAAAAGGAAAGTAAAACACAAAGGTGGAAAACAGCAAATGGAAGGCTTTTCTCTCTACAGCATTGTGCTCTGCAGCAAACAGAGAGGAAGGGCAGCTTTGAGGAGGCTTGGCTGGCAAAGTCTCAGCCAATAAGAAGGAGAGAGGCTGGCAGACTCAGCAGTGAGGAAAGTGCCCAATGGATTGGCTGGAGGATTGTGACTTGAAGGAGATGTGGATTAGGGCAGACAAGCCAGGAGGGAGAAGATCCAGTCCAAAAGACAGGATCTAGCAAGGAGGATGGAATCCAAGAGTGAGTAAATTGGTTCAAGGGACTGGCAGACTCAGTTCTTGCTTTTGGAGCATTTTTTCAAAGGGGGTGGGGGGAATTTAGTCTGCTTGTGTGTTTTTAAAATATAATATGCCTTTAAGATAGCTCAAATGGCAGTCAGTGGAGAGTGAAAAATAGTTGGGGGGAGGGAGTGGCTCTGAATGTGAACGTTTTGGAGTGGAAGAGAGAGATGAACTGCTACTACCTCTGCAGGAGAAAAGGGGATTCGTTGAGTTCCATAGTACAATGTTCTTTGAAGTTCTTATATCTGTGTGACACTATCTGTTCATTTGTAAATCAGCGGGGTTGTTTCTTGTTTGTAATGTAATACTGTTTATAACAGAGTTATTTTTATTGGATTTCCCAAGAGGGGTAGGGAAATGACCAATCAGGACCTCTCAGTGGATTGAGATACATTGCCAGGTGTTTTTCACCTTCCCACAAGGAAGCCAAGGAAAGACTAGTTTAGGATGATTGAAGATAAACCAGCTTCCTGTATGCAGGGCAACTTCTGTTTCAACAGAATGGTTACATAAGCAAATTATGTTCAGAACTAAATTAACAGATCACAGCTTCTAGATTATTTTTCCACTTATCAGATCCATCCCAAGACATGTTCCTCTTAGAGCAAAATGCAGGATGGGCTTTTTATTTCAAACTCATAGGTTACCTGGATTGGAAATTTAATTTTATTTCAAAATTGTATCTTTAATATTATCTATTCTTCTGAGGGCAGTATTTACACTTAGAAGAATGTAGTGCAGGCCTTGGCTTTCCACATCATGCCGCTGTTCTTTCCTCTCCAGTCCTTCATGCCATGGGACCAAGATACTTGAAGGAACACCTTTCTCTGGTTGTCTGTACCTGACATATTAGATCTGTCAAGTAGGCCATGCTTTGGGTCCCATCAATTAAAGATTGCCATCTTGTGGGACCCAAGAAGTATGATATTTCAGCCCCTGGGCCTGCTGCCTGCCATCTTATGTTTTTGTTGGGCAGCTGATTAAGGGAGGAAAAGAGAAAGCACAAGAAGTCCTGTTAGGTTAGAAATGTTCAAACTATGATCAGACAGCCTTTTTTGTCACCTGCACAAGGCCCCAACCTTCCTGGCCTTCTTGGAAGCACTTAAGACCTGGCTTGTTTGCCCAGGCATCGAGGTCCAGAAATCAGTGAAGACTGGTGGTTTGGCATAACTTGGAATATTTTTTTCTCAGCTGCCTTTTCCTTTGGACTATATGTTATATGGTTTTTATGGTCATTTATATAGTTGTTTTAATCCTATATCCTCTTCACTGCCCAGAGTCACTTTGGTGAGAATAGCAGCCAAATCATCATCATCATCATCGTCGTCATCATCATCATCATCATCATCATCATCATCCCAGGTCTTTGAGAAGGACTCGATAGGTGGATAAAAATGCCAAATCCAGTCTAAACATCTGGGTGACTGTGCAACCACCATAACAACAACAACAACAACAACAACAACCACCCCCAGTGATGCACTACCTTGACATGGTTGTGGGGCTAGTGTGCCCCAAGGAGGATGAGAGCTATGCCAGAGATTCAACCATACTGGACAGGACTCATCAGAGGAGTTAGATGAAGAGTGTCTCTCTCATAAACAATATGGTGAGACATAATTTACAGAAACCCATATCAGATCAGTCATCGCCCGGGTCAACAAGGACTGTGCTAGGTGTTCTAGTTTCTGGACATCTGGTGACAAATAGGCTACAAGACTCAGGAATATTAGCTGAGCAACCAGGGCCAGCAGCTACAGAACTACTGGAAGAAAAATTGTTTACCCAATGCAAATATACAAAGACTGAAAACAAAGAAAGAATGATCTGCGATTACAAATCAAGTCCAACGAGAAGAGGATATCTGTAAAGAATGTACCACTTCTGGAAAGAACAACATCCAGAATCAGAAATAACAGAACAGAGGCTAGCAGATCAAGGTTGATTTATAATACAAAATAAAGTATTCACAGAAGTAGAATTGGAAGAACTGTAAAGGTCTACCCAGGACAAAGAAATTGAAGCCTTGCCAGAAGTAGCTCAGACAGTAGAGACTTCTCCTCAGAAAAAACAAATCCCTGTAACAACAACAAAAAAAGAGGAATTGAAACACAGAATAACCGAGCATCTAGAATAGCAGAAAAACAGCAGAACAAAGTTGCCTGCATTGAAGCTTGTTACAAAGAAACAGCTAGCACAAGTATTAAATGATACCAATAGTGTAATATCAAATATAAGCACCAGCTCACTGCAGGAAACAAACTAACTGATGTACAGCACAGCTGTAGTAATAACTGAATACTTCGGATGCAAAATCAATGAACCAGAAAAAAAGCCGAACAGTGCACCATGAAAATGGAAGATCAGGTTGAAAAATAAGGTCAGCGTGCTAAGATCAAATGCAAGCAAGCTAGCACAGATGAAAGAAAAGAAGCTGAAGAACAAAAAGAGCAAAGAATACCTGATCAAGAAATATCACCTAGAAACAAGGAAGATCAAGGCAGCACTGGAAATAATAAAGCAGAAAATAACAGCCATAGCCAAGAAGATCAGCAGATACAAAGCTTGAATTGCACACTACAGGCAGAATCTCCAATTTCAGTCGAATCAGAAACGCTTCTACCAATCCATCGCTGGAGAGACTGCAATGAACCAGTCAATACCTGACAAAGAAGAAACAGTGAAGTTCTGGGCGAAGCTATGGGACAACCCAAAGGAATGCAACAAGAATGCAGCTTGGATAAGGAGGTAAATAAAAATAAAAAAGAAATGTAAAAACTTGTAATAACAGCAGAAATGGTGGAGAAAAGGGCAAGGAAGATCAAGAATTGGTCAGCATCAGTGAAGATGATCTGCATGGTTTTGGTTAAACATCTGACTGGTCTGCACCCACTCATTGCCAAGCAGTTTAACAACATACTCCAAGGGGGTGAAATTGAAGATTGGTTAACATCTGACAAAACCTACCTGATAACAAAAGATTCAGCAAAAGGGGCAGCACCGAGCAACTACAGGCCAATTACCTGCTTGCCAACAACTTTCAAATTGCTAACTGGTGTGGTAGCTGAAGCAGTCCAAAAGTACCCAGTTGAAAACAAGCTCTTTCCATCTGAGCAGAAAGGAAACTACCCAAACAGCAGATGGACAAAAGAGCAGCTCCTAATTAACAAGATGATTTTGGAAAACTGTAAGTGAAGGAAGACCAACTTGAATGTAGCTTGGATTGATTGATCAAACTCAGTGGAGGAAATACTATCAAGGCAATTAACACCTGGGCAATTCCTCTCATTAGATATAGAGCTGGAATAGTGGACTGGACTCAAGCCGAACTAAAAGCCCTGGATAGGAAGACCAGAAAAATAATGACAATGAATCATGTCCTTCATCCACGCAGTGACATTGACAGACTCTACTTACCAAGGAGCATAGGTGGGCGTGGAATGTTACAAGTACACCAGACAGTTGAAGAAGAAAAAGGGGCATTGGAAGAACGTCTGAAGGACACTGAAGCTAGTACACCAAGAAGGCTTACTGAATACTGAAGACACCAAACTGGCCTACAAGAAAGACCAAATGAAGAATAGAAAAGAGACATGGTGAGGCAAAGTATTACATGGCCAGTAAACAAAAAACAAAACAAAACAAAAACAAAACACAAAACACAAAACACAAAAAATCTAGCAGGCAAAGCAGATAACAACAAGACCTGGCAATGGTTAAGAGCAGGAAAGTTGAAGAAAGAGACCGAAGGGCTAATTCTGGCTGCCCAAGACCAAGACTTAAGAGCAAATGCATATAAAGCCAGAATTGAGAAGACAGCAACAGACAGCAAATGCCGCCTCTGCAAAGAAGCTGAAGAAACAGTGGACCACCTAGTTAGCTGCTGCAAGAAGATCGCACAGATTGACTACAAACAATGGCATGACAAAGTAGCAACAATGGTGCATTGGAATATCTTCAAGAAATACCATTTGCCTGCAAACAAGAACTGGTGGGACCCCAAAACAGACAAAGTAATAGAAAATGAAGAAGCTAAAGTTAGAATTCAGACAGACAGGCACCTGCCACATAATACCCCAGACTTAACAATTGTTGATAAGAAAGACAAAGTCTGGATAGTGGACATTGTAATAGCTGGTGACAGCAGAATAGAAGAGAAGGAGCTGGAGAAAATCACAAAATATAAAGACCTGCAACTAGAAATAGAATGAATGTGGCAAATGAAAGCAAAGATAGTACCAATAGTTATAGGTGCCTTAGGTGCAATCCCAAAACATCTGGAGCACCACTTGAAGACCCTCGGCATTGACAAAAATCACCATCAGGCAATTCCAAAAGGCAGCTTTACTTGGAACAGCTTATATCCTGCACTGATATCTGTAACAACATCTGCCTATCCCAGGTCCTTGGGAAGGATTTGATAGGTGGATAAAAATGCCAAATCCAGCCTAAACATCTGGCTGACTGTGTGACCAACCATCATCATCATCATCATCATCATCATCATCATCATCATCATCTTAAAAATAACAACTGAATAGGTGGACAAAAATGCCAAATCCAGTCTAAACATCTGGCTGACTGTGCAGTGAACTATAATAATAATGGGCTCCTTAGTGCTCTCTGAGCTTGGTTGTTTGCTTGCAGATGTTTCATTAACCAACTAGGTAATATTATAAGTGCACTGATGTTGTTACCTTGTTGGGTAATTAAACATTTGCAAGCAAACAACCAAGCTCAGAGAGCACCAAGGACTCCACAGTTCAACCCTGAGCTACATACTGTATATTGTCTTCTATTGGAATAATAATAATAGCTGCCTCACTGTCCCTAAAGATAGAACCAGCCCTACCATCTATCCCATTTTGGAATGCAGTTGTTAAGTTCACTCATAACATTAACCCATAAATTTTCATTATTGTTTGTTGAACAATCCACAGTTACCTGGCTTATGCATTATTATTATTATTATTATTATTATTATTATTATTATTATTATTATGGCTTACAATTATGTATGACTGCATACATTTTTATTCACTATATTTACACATGTAATTTCCCAGTCACCATGAACAGAAAATTAACTTCTTTTAGGTTTGGAAAATATTAAAATATTTTTATTAAAATTTTTATTAAAATTTTATAAAAATATTTTTATTAAAAATATTAAAAGGAAAAGGAAAAAGTGTTCAAATAGCATACATACATTCCACCACCCCCACAATTGGTTTTAATATTAAAGAGCACTTGTTCCAAGATTATTTTATTTTTGAAAATATCTCTATATTTTTTAATATATTCTTAAATATTAAAAATATATTTTTATATATTCTTAAATATATCTTTAATATATTTTTAAATATTTTAAAAATATTTTTTAATATATTCTTAAATAAAGAATTATTTAAAAGTTGTCTTTGGACACGTTCCTGTTCCATCTCTTATTGCTACCTTACCAACTATATAAAACCTGTCTTTCTTTCAAATGAAGTATTTCATGATTAGTGTAAATGATCAGTTTAGTTTCATCTTTATCTTGCCCTTTAAAGTCACAAAACTTCACTTACTTTATCTGTCCAAATCCTGCTTCCTTGAAAATGATCAAAACCATCCCTAGTGCTGGTGACAAAAAAGGCTGTTTGATCATGGTTTGAACATTTCTAACCCAACAGGGCTTCCCATGCTGTCTTTTTCTCCTTTAATCATCTTCCTGACAAAAACATAAGAGAATTCTTTTCCCAATCTTAATGATTCAGTGTTTTGTTCAGTGCATAGGGAAATCAGTTATTGACATATTTATGGTTGTGATTGACAGGTATGAATTAAATGCATTTTTTTCAAAATGTCTCACTATTGGGTGGGGGGAATCACTCAGACCAACTGGGTAACCACTTTGTGTCTGCCCAAATGAAAATATTCATTGGCTCACAGCAATTCCATGATGGGCAAGAAAGTGAAACATATAAAATCCATTTTTAAACAAATAATTCCTGAATCTATCACCTCCCTCCCTCCCTCCCTCCTTCCCTTGTTCCCTTTCTTCCTTCCAAGATTAATTACTTTTGTTTTTGGAGAAAAAACAAAACACTCTTGTGACCTTTCCCCTGACAAGAAATAATGATTCTACCAAGCATTTGCAAAGTTTACCCTATGGTTTGAGCTAACATGTTTGAAAGAACTGAGAACATTTCCCTTTATTTTACTGAGTGAATCTGTCTCTTTCTTTATACACAGCAAAGTCTGAAATATTTTGGATGTTACTGTATGGTTTAACTCTCTGTAAGTGATAGATATTATTCTGAAGCATAGTTTGTATGGATACACGTGTATCCATACATAAAGATGGATTTATTACTGTGTTAAATTATATGTTAAATTATGCGGCTGTTTTGCTAAAGACCTTAGCGAGCTACATAAAGACCTTACATGTCTACATAAAAGTAACTACACTGAATTCAAAGGGACTTATTTCTCTATAAGAAATATTGCACAGTTGCAATCTTTCACACACACAAACTTGTGTGCCAGACCCTTTCCCAAAGAAATATGCATAAAATTGTGGTATATAGATTGGGGAGAAATGCTCAAGATCAATTTGTTTTGTAATTGGGAGAAATAATTTGTTTCTGTTGGTGTAAAACAAGCAGGTAGATTCATGCTTGGCAGTAACGCACTAAGCAGCACAGTTAAAGGATATATTTTCAGGCTGTGATGTATACAGTATTTCAGTTTACAGTTTTCAGCCAGCGTTACAATAGATTGCCTTGAGTTTTACTGATCTGTCAAAATGGTTATGGATGAATGGTGGGCTTTTATGTAATTTTAATTTTGCATTCTCTTATGTGAGGAGAAGTGTGCTCCATGTCCTATAAAATATTTTTTGAATTATAAATGAATTTTAAAATGTTAAAAAATATCTTTCTGTCTGGGGAGGTAGAACTTTATAAAGTAGAACTTTATAGTATATAATAGTAATGGTATATAAAACTCTTCTTCTCTGAGCCCTCCCAGCAAATGATAAATATTTTGCACAAACATAAGTATCCATAATCTTGGTATAAAATTGTTGCAAAAATAACTTGGACTCATATTTTGTGTTGTTACTAACAAAGTATAGCATCCTAAATTTTCTGTATTGTTTCAGCAAGGTGATGCCACATTTTTTTCATTAATTAATTTTGTTGCAATAATCCAATATTTGTTAAGTGAAGACAAAGAGTATAATTAACAGCACAGGAAACATTTTAATCTGGCATTTCAGGTAGTCCTCGACTTACAACCATTCCTTTAACAACTGTTTGAAGTTATGACGGCGCTGAAAAAAGTGACTTATGACCGGTCCTCACACTTATAACTGTTGTGGTGTCCCCACAGTCACATAATCAAAATTTAGGCGCTTGGCAACTGGCACGTATTTACAACAGTTGCAGTGCCCCGGGATCAGGTGATTGCCATTTGCAATCTTCCTAGGGGGTTTCTGACAAGCAAAGTCAATGGGGGAAACTAGATTCACTTAATGACTATGGCAAAAAAGGTCATAAAATTGGGCATGATTCACTTAACGATCGCATTGCTTAGCAACGGAAGCTTTGGTCCCAATTGTGGTAATAAGTCGAGGACTACCTGTATGGTTTGCTCTTATCCCATGCCAAGTTCCTGAACTCTAAAGTTACATTTTAGAGCTATGACAGCACAGACAAAAGATGAAAATGATTTTGAACAGTCTGGAATCCATTTGCTGAATATTCTATTGCTCATAAAATTTCAGATATTCAGATCAGCACCAGGAAATTTGATACGTATGAAGAAATGGGTGAAAAAAAATCCATGAACCAGAAACACAGTTACTCTGCCATGTAACTGGGGAAGTGGCAACTTTAGAATACTTGCTTGGATCCACTCCTTCCCAGCCAAGGTTGATCTGAAAAACCAAGGCAAACTGGATGCACAGACCCTGACTTGTAAAGCTATTATAGCATATGAGACTGAATAACCTTTACAATTTATGTGGCATAGAATACAAGATGGCATTTTTATATTGCAGCTATATGGGCTTTTGAAGCATGAATGCAACATTTAGTTGTATGATAGAGAAAAGACACGGCATTACAGTAGGTGAAAAACAATCCTATCAAATATAATGTCAGGTTTTAATGTTTTTTCATAAATTCAAGCTGCTAAGGGTCTTTTTTTTTTTTTTTTAGGCACTTAGCTACATTGTCTTGGCTATCTTGGTTTAAATAATTTCAGCAAATATGCGGTATGCCATATAATATATACATTGTTCCAAGTGTTTCTCTTTGCTGATAGCATTTATCAAATATATTTATTTGGAAGGGATGTTCCTATCTACCCTAAATGTATCTCATGGGGGAAGGGGAGATAAAAAAACCCCAAATGTTGTTGAGACTAACATCTTTCTCTCTCTCTCTTTTTTAAAGGCAATGTAGAAAATGGTCAGAAATCTATCTGCTATTTCTAAATTGACAACATTTGCGTTCTTCAGGTCCCCTGAAAGTTAAGTGAAGGACAGTCCTGTATTGAATACTAACCTAAGTTTATGTCCACTAAATTTAGTCTTAAGGAAAGTGTATTTAGATTAAATGATCTAGAATATGCCGTATGATGTGCTGCATTCATAGGAATGCATATGCAAATGAATGTATAAATGAAAGTTGGGAATCTGCAGATAGATATGTTAATTTTTTATATGGAGTGGCATAACTGAATGGCTAGAATATGAGGCATGATTCAATCTACCTCACCTTATTTCCAGACTTGCTAGCTAAGAGCATTAAGCTTCTGAAAGAGAAGGAAGACAAAGAGAAGTTAGAATGTAATTCGCCATGGGATCCTATGGAGATCAGTTTCCAGGAGGCTGCTATTAACAGAACCTGGAGCTACCACCTGTCACAAAGAAATTAAAAGGTTTAAGGATGATTCAAAATAGGAAGAGCCAAGGAGTTTGGCTCCTCTCCTTTTCTGTGGGACTCTCCACACCTCAGTCAGATCAGAAAATGTCTTTCCCATCATGTACCCATGAACATCCACAGGACCCTTTTATTTTTGATAGTGCTAGCATTTCTGCCTTATCTTCCCAAAAGATTAAAGAGAGGGGGTCCCCAGATTCAAAGAACAGAATCCTTGGCTGTTATAAATATTTACTGTAAGCCGCACTACATCCTGGGAGGTTATAAGCACTTTCCCTTGTTGCATTTACTTTTGAGGAATGATTTGGACTGCCAGATGCTGTCCAGATTGGGAAGGGGTGATTCAGGGGTAATGGCTGTGGGGGAAATAGTCTCTTGTTCCATGGGACGTGCTCCTTAGATGGCTGCTGCACTTTGTCTGATTGTCTGTGCTGAAGACTCTAAAGGAGCAGCTGAAGATGCTGTAGTTACAGTCTGTTGTGCTAAGGCCAGATGGCGAAAGGTCCTGCAACCCTGCCTTCTCCAGGACCTGCTCAAATCATAATTCAATTTGAATGCTTTTTCTTCTCAAGCATTCTGTAGCTGTGCAATGTTTTTGTGCCATGCTAAGAAAAACCTTGCAGTATTGCTCTATTCTGAAGTAGCCTGATAAGCAATAGAAAACAAATGAAGCTGGGAAGCTTTCCAGCTATCCTTGGCACTCTGAGCTCTCTTCTTCCTGTACTTGTGACTCATCTGGTGCCAAAAGGGCTTGAATCTTGAGGGGGGCCAGTAGAAAGAGCTTCGAGCCTGAAATCTGTTGTGTTGCAAAGCCAATCCAGAAATTACTAAAAACAATCGTTCTTGGGTTTGACTAGGGAACGAATAGATGCCTGTCTGGTCCAGCTGAACTTCTGCTTGTGAAAGAATTCTTTGCCTGAGAGACATATCCATGAAGGATGATGACGATGCATTTTGGTTTGCTTTCTTCTTGTTCCAGCTCATCCTGTCCCCCATCTTGCTCTGTAATCTGACCACCAGTGCATCTTAAGACCACAGAATTAGTCTTTGCCTTTGCATTCCTTTCTCCCTCTTTCAGACTCTAGCTAGTTCATTTGCTTCCAGTGCTGCTGGGCCCTGACACACATCTGGGTTAATGTAAAGTAGCGTCTAGGTTCAATTACTGGCTGATCACCTTGTCACTGTTTCTGCTGTTGTCACCTCCACTTTTTACTCCTTTGAGATAACAAAAGCATCTGTAGGTACATCTGTTTCAGATGCTTTGCTGAGGAATGCTTTCTTTTATTATAGGAGAAAGAAATGGACAGGCAAGTGCCTCCTTTAAGAGTACATCCCTCTTTTCAATACTTACTGACATTACATTTTATGAAACTAAGAGTTTACTATTTGATCTGACACATTCTTCCAAACAGTTTTCACCCATTAGTTGCTAGAGTGCTTACTATACCATTACTTTTTTTTTCCAGCTGATATATATCAAGCTGATATATCAAGTTTTTTCCTCCCTCCCTCTCTCCCTCCCTTCTCTTTGTGGTCATGCATTCAGTATAACAATTTTTTATGGCTCTATTAAATGCCAAAGGTAAAAAAAAAATCATTTTACAGCAAGTGTCAAAAATACTGCTTGCAACTATATTTTGCTACAGTGGGGTATACTATCTAGCTACCAAATACAACTTGGAAAGAGGAAAAAAGAATGAAGTTGTAAAATAAAAATATGGTAGAATAATTTGGTAGGTCCTATTCTGTTAGAACATTCAGATAATTTGGAAAATCAGTCCAATTCTCTTTGGGCACCCAAATCTCTGAATCTGACTTGATTTGATTTGGACCAACTCAGACAATTAAAATGCAAGTGTGCCTGTTTAGAAAGCATCCAGATGGATCCAAAGTGATTTGCATACATTCAAGTCAATCTTTGAATTCAACTCATTGATTAAGTTCAACATTCCAAATCAGTCTGAATTGATTTAGAGTGTCAGATATTCTCATAGGTCTAATAAACAAACAAACAAAAAAAAACTATATTTGATTTAAAGTTTTTCTTCCTACCAAATGGAAGAAGAAATCATATTTCTTACTACTGTATGTTGTTAAAATAGAATCTGATAACATCAAATACATTTAGATTGCAGCTCAGTTAACAATCTGCATGATTTGTTGAAGAACAACTTAGGGAGTTGATCAGGAGGAGAAGCTACTATTACCCATGTGCCCTCCTAGCAGACATCACAGGGATCTGTTTAATCAGTGCAAATACTGAGTGCTGGACTACGTGGCCCTTTGGCACAGCTCCTCTTTTGTCTTTTTTTTTTTTTTTTGTCTGCGCTCAGTCATTACTGACCCTGCAGTGACTGCCTGGACGAATCCTTGCAGTTTTCAAGGCAATTGTTTTCGGAAGTGGTTTGCCAAGGCTTCCTTCCTAGAGCAGAGCCCAGCTGGCGAGCGCAGGAGGCGGGGTTTCCATTGCTTCGTGCCCTTTTCGGGCGAGCGCGGTTTCGCGCTTACCGGCAGGCAACTAACTGGTCCTGTCTCTCTGTACAAGGCGCTGCCAGCATTTTTCCTCCCACCGGAGTGAGAGTACCCATTTATCTACTCACGTGAGTTTTCAACCTGTTGGGTTGACAGGAGCTGGGGAGAAAACAGGCGCTCACCCTGTTAACACGAAGGCTGGACTCGAACCGCCGAAGCATCAGCCATTTCTGGCCGGCAACTTTCAGCGTCATTAAGCCGCTGCGCCACCGTGTCCCCTCTTTTGTCTTTACTTGTGTCTTTTTATTTTATTTGCATAAAAAGTACAAGTACTGAAATGAAATACAGATAGTATTAATTCATACCAGAACATTAAGTGGCAAAATTCACTGAGATTAAAAAAAAAAGTGTTGCCAAGCTAATGGTGCAATCTAGAAAAAGGTTATACCAGTTTATATTCTGTAAAAATCAATTATACTTCTATTAAACTGATGATGCTTTTGTAAATTATGAAAACCTATAGCTTTATTTTCCTTGAGACTATGACAGTAATCTGACAGTGTAGTAAAATACAAAATGTAAAACTTGTATTAGGATCATGGTCTTCACATTTCAACATACAGTAGCCATTCTCTCTTTTGGAAGATAGCCAGTGGGCAGATGTGCTGGCATCATAGAAGGCCTGAAGTGAGACAGTAGAAGATGGGATGCACAATCTCTTATGCACAATGCAATCTCTGTTCTTCATATTCACATAGCTGAAGGATTCACCCTGTGCCTCTTTTTTCCCTCTTTTTTTGCAATGGTACATGTCACTGAGAAAAATATAGTCATACCCAAGCCAGAGCATATTTTCAGAGTATTATCAAAAATAACTAGTTTTCAAGCAGATGTGCTTCTAAACTGAATATGAGCTACTGTATATTATGGTTGGTCGCAGAGTCAGCCAGATGTTTAGACTGGATTTGGCATTTTTATCCACCTATCGAGTCCTTCCCAAGGACCTGGGATAGGCAGACGTTGTTTGATAGTGTTACAGGTACTGCTGCAGGATATAAGCTGTTCCAAGTAAAGCTGACTTTTACAACTGACTGATGATGATTTTGTCAATGCTGATGGTCTTCAAGTGTTATTTTTTTGTAACAAGCTTCGATGCAGGCAACCTTATTCTGTTCTTTATGTGCTGTTCTAGATGCTTAGTTATTCTTTGTTTCAATTCCTCTTGTTTTTTTTTTTAGTTAGAGGGTTTTATTCTTTCTGAGGAAAAGGCAGAGGAGAGGCTGCCTGGTTTGGGAATGAAAATAATTCAATAGGTACGCTGGCTTCCTCTACTGCCGACTCCCCCTGGTTTGCCTCTACAGTCGGAGCTGCTTCTGGCAAGGGTTCGATTTCTTTGCTCTGGGTAGACCTTTGCAGTTTTTCCAATTCTACTTCTGTGAATACTTTATTTCATATTATAAAACAACATTGATCTGCTAGCCTCTGTTCTGTTATTCTGGATGTTGTTTTTCTCCAGAAGTGGTGTATTCTTTTCAGATATCCTGTTCTTGTTGGACTTGATTTGTAATTGCAGATCATTATTTCTTTGTTTTCAGTCACCAGATATCCAGGAGGTAGAACACCCAGCACAGTCCTTGCTGACCTGGGTGATGACCGGTCCGGTATGGGTTTCTGTAAATTATGCCTCACCATATTGTTTATGGGAGAGACATTCTTAGTCTGGTTCCTCTGATGAGTCCTGTCCAGTATGGTTGAATCTCTGGAATAGCTCTCATCCTCCTTGGGGCACACTAGCCCCACAACCATGTCAAGGTAGTGCATCACTGGGGGTTGTTGTTGTTGTTGTTGTTATGGTTGGTTGCACAGTCACCCAGATGTTTAGACTGGATATGGCATTTTTATTCACTTATCAAGTCCTTCCCAAGGACCTGAGATAAGCAGCTGTTGTTGCTTGATGGTGTTAAAAGTATTGTCTCTGGATATAAGCTGTTCCAAGTAAAGCTGCCTTTTGCAATTGACTGATGGTGGTTTTGTCAATGCTGATGGTCTTCAAGTGGTGCTCCAGATGTTTTGGGATTGCACCTAAGGTGCCTATAACTATTGTTACTATCTTTGCTTTCTTTTGCCACAGTTATTCTACTTCTACTTGCAGGTGTTTGTATTTTGTGATTTTCTCCAGTTCTTTCTCTTCTATTCTTCTGTCTCCAGGTATTGCAATGTCCACTATCCAGACTTTAGCTTCTTCATTTTCTATTATTTTGTCTGTTTTGTGTTGCCACCGGTTCTTGCCTGCAGGCAAATGATATTTCTTGCAGATATTACAATGCGCCATTGTTGCTACTTTGTCATGCCATTGTTTGTAGTCAGTCTGTGAGATCTTCTTGCAGCAGCTAACTAGGTGGTCCACTGTTTCTTCAGCTTCTAGTTAGCTAGAAATTATTATAATTATAATTATAATTACTTTAAAATAGATGTCAGTTTAATGGCATCCGCCCTGCTTTTAGACATCTACAATGGAATTTTACACAGCCTTACTTTCAAGTAATTCTTTTTGAATGAGCTTATTGCTGAATCCATAGAATTATATTGACGTCTAAAGGGCTGGAAGAGAAGTCCAAAATCTTCTGAGTCTACAGAGCATATATACATCCCAGTAAATGGAAGGTACATCCAAAATGCAGAGGCAACAACAATTCCCCAAAGAAATACAGACTCACCATGCTAAAAAGGACAGCTGATACATATGAATTCAAAAGTAATGTTTTAGCATTTTGAAAATTAATGTACTGTTGTTTTAAATTGTAAATCTATACTATAAAAATTAAAATCATACTTTAAAAATATTAGACATCACTTTAAATTTCATCCCTTTGTAAACACTCATTCTGTTTTTTCTCACCTTATAATGCTTTGGGTTAAATGTAGTTCAGTCAGAGAGAATCAATCATCCCATCTGGTTGATTAACTAATGCTAGAATCAGTAAAGAGAGGAAGGGAATTGCTTGTGCAAAGTGGTGATTTAACTTCGTACCAGTTTGCATGATGATTAAAGATTGTATTGTTGTGTTTCATTTATGCAGCCTTGATAGAAAAATCCCACTATTGTTGCTGTATCAGATGCAAAAACAAAACAGAACAACAACAACAACAACAAAGCCCCTGACTGTGAAACTCTCATTTGCTGTATGGTTTGAGAGCGGTGAGAATGCTTGAAAATAATATTTTCATATTTTGATGTGAATTCTGTTCTCAAGACCCATTAATTTCAGTGCCCACAGCTTGACATCGGACCAAAACCTTAGCTGTGCTTTCCTGACTTCACTGAAAAACTACTGGAGAGGTGTGTTTCATCTAGGACTGATAAAGCTAAGGGTGCTATTCCTCTTACCAAAGATTAGAGAAGAAACTGGTGGTAAGTGACTCAGTAAACACGCATCCCCATATAGCTGGCTCTGCCCTAAATTATGTCAAGCAATTGGCACAACTCCTGATTAGAAATTAATTAGATCAGTGTCAGCAGAGCACACACAGTTTCTTTCTCACAGAAAACATGCCAAATCCATTAAGAATAAACTACTTGATGCTGATTCCAGCCTTTCATGCTTTGTCAGTTCAGCTGCATATCTCCACCAATGTTAATGAGAATCACTGCGTGAATACTGTTATTGGTGTAAGCTTACCCTGTTTTAGTTTAGACAGTAATTTCATTCCTTTGGGCATAACCATTTCTCTTGAAAGTTGCAGTCAGATGCTGGCATTTACTAGCTACTCTGCTATCAAGCTACGCTGATGAGCTTTTCAAATGAATAATAAATAATCACTTATAATTAGAATGATAAAGCAGGCACTTGGTTTCTTTTGCTAGGTTTCAGTTTTAAAAGATTGTAGCATTAGACAGGGTATCGCACGTGTTAAAGGTAAGCTTCTGGGTTGCAAATTGAGTCAATTTTGGGGAATGATTGGCAAGTTGTGGGGCAGGCATGAGAGAGGGTCATGTTTATAGCATTGCAGGGGGAATAGGATCCTGAGGATTTCCTTTGCCTTTCCTTTAAAAAATGCATTAGGGAATTATAATGAAGAAATAAAAATAATACATCTGCGATTGTAGAGTTAAAAACCCTACATATATTATAGTGATTAAAGCACACTGAATGTAAAGGTAAGAAAAGGAAAAACTACGAAAAAGAGGAAAAAAAATATAACATCCATCTAATACCAATATTAGATTAATTCAGTCCTTAAACTTATCATTAAATCTAAACCATACTGTTCCATCTCCTCTTTTTTAGACTATAAAGACAAATCAAAAATTGATAATGAATATCTTACGGAATGGACATATATATTGAATCCATTCCTTTACATCAGGAGAATAAATTTCTTTCATATACATAAAATTGTTGTCTGTCAAGCTCCAAGCTTGATTAAAGTCAAAGTTCTTTTACAAATGTCTTTAAAATGTCTTTTTATACTCCTCATGTTTTAGGAATATAGTTCAACATCATGTTTCCATCTTTAACTACTATATTTTTTCCAGTATTGTGGTAACATAGGCTGTGACTTAAAACCCAAAGGGAGCTATACACTACAATTTGGAGAAGAGCAAATCATATGAGAGTGAGAGTCTCTCTTCCTCACAGTGAGTAGAAAGACTCTTCAAATTTCCTGCAATGCCAACACAAATCTAAGTTCCAACTTTTTAAAGGCATTCTTTTAAGATACTAATAAGCATGAAACAATTTTTCTGATAAATTAATTTTATTCTTAAATTCTTTTTGTGACTAAATGTACATATTTATTTTACTGGACATTTTAAAGAAATATAAACAAATAAAAGAAACAGGAAAAAGAGAAAAGAGGATATACAAAGGATTTATAAATGTCACAGTGGTTATAGTTTTCCGTATATCATTAGTTAATTATGAATAAATGAATAAATTACATTATTTTATAAGACTGACAATTGTTATTAAGCTGTAAGTATTGTATGAATATCAGTAACCATGGTCAAAACAGTATAAATCACCAAGTGAGATTATAAATTATAATAAATTATATCTATATTGCTAACAATCTGGTCTGATTTGGAAATCCTATAAAATTGAAATACAGATTCTAAGCATAGAAAAGCCTAAATTATAAATGCATGAAATAAATTAAATAAATAAATTTTGGAGGTGGTACAAATCCATATAGTAAAACGTAGTTTATAAAAGGTTTCCAATTTGAGTTAAATTCTGTGTCAGATTTACTTTTAAGATACAAAGTTATTCTAGACATCAAAGCATACTTCCATAACTTGATTAGCCATTTTTCCATTGAGGGCATCTAATAATATTTCCAGTAAAAAGGATATAATATCCTTGCAGCAGACACCGTATATAAAACCAATTCAGTATACTTTGAGGGAATGTATAGTTTAATAAAGTTTAATAAAAATATTTCAAATTGAAATGGGAATTCAGCTTTTAGGATTTCTTGAATTCTGATATAAATCATTTTCCAGAATTATTGAGCTTTACCTCACTGTGACCAGAAATGAAAGAATGATCTAACTTACTCATTATATTTCCAGAAATTTTTAGAATATGAATTACCCATAGGGGTTAGGACTGGAGTAGTGTATCAGTGATACAACATCTTATATCAAATTTCTCTGAGTTTAATATTCAGAGTAAATTTAATATTCTTCCTTCATTGAAATTCCCATTGTTGCATACTTATTACTACATTTAAATTATGCATCCATTTGATCATACCAGTTTTGATTTGTTTGGCTTCTGAGTAATACTTCACCAGCAATTTATAAATGAGGCCCAGCAGATTTTCCAAATTACATGTTATAAGATTTTCTAATTCAGTCAAGTCTCTAAGTGTTCCCCCTTGTTTCTACAATTATTTAATAGGATGCTATTTTTTTAAACGTACTGAAACCAGTCAGATGAACAAGACCATTGTGAAGTAAGCATCTCAAAAGATTTTATTTTTGTCTTATTAATAATCAAATCTTGCAATCTAAACAAATTGTAATCTCTCCACTGAGCAAATTTCTATGTGCATTTCTTTTCATAAGAAAAAACATTAAATAATGAAGCAAGAGAGGAGAAATCTGGCCTTATTCTTTTTCTGTATTTATCCCAGACATTATTATTGAATAATGTCTTATTAATTGTTTCTTTCTGTTTGTATGAGTCCAGAGATATGGGCTGATAACACCAGATGATGTTAGATGATAATGACACTAGCCACTTTCCATTCAATTTATGGAACTAGAAAGAGAGAGTTTAATGCAACTTTGGAGTTTTCACCATATTAACTCTCTCTGTGTGTGTGTGTATTTGTCTCTGTGAATAAATTATTTCTGAAAGTTTACCTGAGCAGATATTGTCATGGTGTACCTCCATTAGACAAATTGTGTGATGTAGCACTTAAGGTGTTGGACTGGTACTGGGAAGACTTAGGTTTAAGTCAGCTAGGGAAGTTTATTGGTGACTTTGGGTCAGTCATTCTCTTACCCAATCTATCTCACAACAGGGTTGTTGTAGAGAAAATGGGGTGAGAGAATGCGATGTATTTCTGAATAAAAGTTGTATGTACAACTAACCTGTATGTGTGTGTGTATTTATATAGGAAGGGAACAGACCAGTTAGGGATGTTCTACTGAAAATAATGGGCATGCATTCTCTCAGTAAGGGTGATGCAATCTAGGTTTGTGAAAAGGAATAAAGGAGACATACTGTAATTTATAGGGAAGACACACTGAGACGACATTCTTTGGAGGCCTCTCTAAGCTCTAGAAAGAAACATGGAGGGCCTTTTTCTCTCTGGAGATTTGATGTGGAATTGTGAATTTGACAGTTTGTTCAATTGTTGAAATGAGTATCTTTCCTTGTGTTTAATGTTCAAACATAAAAGTAAACTGTTCTTTGGATCAAGCTTGACTCCTGGTGATTTTATGGACCTCTCTATATACATTCTTGGTAACAATATCAAAATGGTTTTCTATTGCCTTTTTCTGGGATATATTTTGATGCCCCATTCTAGCCTACAGCTCTGGTATTTCCTGGTGGAGTTCCATGTAGATGACCATCTTCAACCTCGTTGAAGCTTTTTGAGATTAGTCAATATCAGCTAGGTACAGGCATCTAACTGGATCTCTGCATATGTAAATAAATCTAAAAGTTACATAAATATAAAAATAGCAGTGACATCTTTCAAAGATAACTACTTCTAGAATTTCTCATCATTGAGGAGGAAGGAGCAAAGTGGATTAATAATCTGGGGTGTTTTAACATTTTAAAACTTTCCTTCTAAATAAAATTAGAAGTCATGCTATGTGCGGTTGGTAAAGAGTAAGATTCAATAACATTCCATGATTATAATCAGCAAATTGCTATCATTTCTGTAGTCGCATCATAACAATTAATATGTAGTGATTATATTATTAGTTTTACATTATATGATGGATATTTATTCAGAAATTGGATTCATGAGTAATAAAGGTTGCATGTACATAGTGATAATTTATTATACTTCCAAAGACAGAATTCTAAATGTTCTAAACCTCTGAACTTCTGAATTGATTTTATCCTGTAGGCTTAACAGGTTTTTCTCCTTTCTCACTTAGCCCTTCAGGGACAAGATGAGGCTTATTTTCTCTACTCAAGAATGACATCAGAGAACTTCAGTTTCCAAAATTTATTATGGGTTTGCAAACCCAGGTCAAGCATACATGGACACATTCAGTAACACTCCATGGCCAAGTCCCAGAAACAAAAAAATACAAAAAACCAGGGTGTATTTATAATCAGGCAATAAGGAACTTTACAGGATTATAATGTGATTGGTAATAATTGATTATAAAAAGACGAACAGTTGCAGTCATTATGCTGCATCACACCGGTTAAACATTAACCACAACTTCAGCTAACTAGCTATCTGACCAACTTCCTCTTGAAGCCTAACTGCTCATAAAGAGTGAAGTTAGTTTAAAAGCTTGCTAATTAATGGCTGCTATACTGAAAAGTCTAGCTATGCTCAGGAGCTCTATGCTAAAACATTCAGTAATATTCAAATTGCTTAAATTCTTCCACACATTAAAATGAAAATGTAAACTGTTTTCAAATAGTTTTGCATGATTAGTCTTTTTACATTGTTTTATTTATTGATCCGTAGAACATTTCTAACTGAGAGAACTGGTAGCAAGAATGGCATATGGAAGTATTTTGTAATCCTCTGTAGTAAAAGATGTTAAGTGCAATCATCTGAAGAACAGTAGAGTGAGTAGAGCGAGATCAACATTTTAGGGTATGTATATCAGGACAATTGATTTCCATTTGTTCAAGCTTTTATTTTAAAGCACTTTTTAAAATGTTTCACTATGTGGATCCTGCTTTACTATTTAAATGAATTCATGCTGCTTTTACAAATTTAGGCCTCCATCCAGCTGCGCATATGGATTATATCCTTGGTTACTCTTACATAGATAATGCATTGCCTATATGCTCTGCTTAATAAGCATCCAAGAATTAGGTCTGGAACTGATGTGAAGGGACAGGGTATGGCTGCAGAATAGGTTGAAAACCAGGAATTTCATATTTCTTGGATCTTCTGCCTGTTCAATTCTCTCTGCTTATTTAGTACATGCATGTTGTATGAATTATCCTCCTCGACTTTAAAGTATCTGCTTCCTCCTAAACTGGATATAGTTGCAGAGGATTAAGAGGCTATCTGAGGGACTGCCTCTCTCTGATTACATCAGCCTGTCTCATGAGATCTGGCAGAGAAGGTATGTTGCAGGTACCATTTGCTGGGGACCTACATTTGGTGGGTCCCAGGTGGCGGGCCTTCTCTGCTGTGGCACCCACCTTATGGAACATTGTCCCCCCTTAAGTCAGGTTAGCTCCATCCCTGCTATCATTCTGGAAGCCCCTCAAGACTTGGTTATGTCACCAGGCCTGGGGATCCCTGGGAATTGGAGACATTCTTAGATGGCTCCATTGTGGTTGATCTTTTTAGTCTCTCCATGTGGTTTGTATATTTTAATTTTTACACTGTTTCTCATTTTTAATAATGACTTATATTTTTATAATCATTGCTCTTTATATTTGTTGTTTTATTGATTGTTGTAAGCTGCCCAGAGTTGCTTTTTGTGAGATGGACATCCATATAAATGTGATAAATAAATAAATAAGTAAGTAAATAGGGCTATTCATTTTGAGTGGTGTGCTGGCTAGCCGTTGCCTCCTAAGGACTCTCCAGGGAGAACAGCCAGAGGATAGAATAAGGGAGACAGGAAGTTGGATGTTTCTTTGTTTTCAGTAAGCCTTGGCTGGGTGGCCCTGAAGAAAGCATGGACTTGAAGGAAACTGGAATTACGTGACTGGGCGTAAGCCTAAAAAATCTCAGAAAAACTGGAACCAATATGGGGAAGTTGACAGAAAACATTTAGTTAGCTTCATGAGGGAGCCTTTATGTCTTTTAAGTGGTGCTTGCTCAGTTTTGATAATTTTATATCAAAAGTTTGATATGTTTCAGTTCTCTACCTATATATTAATTATTGATTAAATTTAGAAGGCCACCCAGCTCCAGAACTCTCTGGGCAGCATATAAGAAAGAAATAAAAAAATAAAAAAAAGCAATGTGCATCTTGGAAGAAAACATTCAGCTAATGTATAAAAAAGAAGCTTGCTGCCCACTCAGACCCGAGGCCTGTGAATAAAGCCAGGTTTTCAAGGACTTTTTAAGATAGTCAAGGAGGGGGCCACAGAGATTTCAGGGTAGATCCTCTTCCAAAGGGCAGGTGCCAGATGTAGAGAGAAAGAAAGATGTCCTTGACAGAATTATGCAAGAACTGTTATCTAGGCAAAAGGGGCTGAATCATATTTTAAGTCCAGAGCAAAGCGAGAATGTTTGGAAGTGGCTCAGGCAGATGCCTCCCTAATTCACGGGAGTATAAGGAGGTGGAGGCGGTACAGCACAATCAGACTTGCAAGATTCTGTTATTTAGCCAATCTCAGAAAAAGTAGTTTTGGCTTTTCTATGCAGTTGATTTCCTATAGAAATTTCCTATTTCCTGTTCTGGTCTACCTAGTGGGGCTGACACCATGACAGAGAAAGTTGTTTCCTGGGTTCCCCCAGGTGACATTCTTTGATTTATGTGATCTGGAGCGTGCACATGCAGTCTGATCATACAGGTTCAGCAGAAATGATCAAAGATATGCATTCCCTCAAAAAGCCAAGCCTTATGCCATGAAGGACTTTGTATCCAGCACTTTGAATTGCACCTGGAAACTAACGGGCAACCAGTACAGCTCACTGAACAGTGAAGTTACTGCCTATGCTGCTGCATTCTGAACCAGCTGCAGCTTCTGAGTAGTCTTCAAAGAAAGCCCCATATAGAGCGCATTGCAATAGTTTATATTTCTTTGTTTGTATGCTAATATTGTTTATAGATTATTGAGGGCTAGCATTAGTATGCATGAAGCTCTCCCTTCTGGGATGCAAAAATTCAGAGATATAGATTTCTTTTTTGTATTCTCATTGCTACCATCTAATGGTCATCTCAAGTTTGGTAGCCCACATCTGATAGCCCTAGGTATGGAGAACTCACCATCATGTAACTTGTTGAAGATAAATGCTGTAACTGTTCTTTCAAATCCTTATTTTGTGGCTGTTATTAAAATAATAATATTTTCCTTGATTACACCAGTGTTTCCTTCATTATGTTAAAACTACCTTATCCTGGTCATGCTAGTTAAAGGTGTGTGTGTGTGGAGACACTGGAGCCAGTTGTTTTTTTAAAAAATATTCCTGGGGAAGAGGACTTTCTCTTCTGTCTCAGCTTCCAAGTGAGGAAAGCATCTTCCCATTTGAGAAGAAGTGGTGGCAATCTGACTTGGTGGAATTTTTTCACCTGTAGGAATAGCAACACCCAGGTACTCTCAAACTCTAGGAATGAATGAATAGAGATACCAGGAAGGAGTTTGGTAGAGTGGTGTGAATGTTAGTAATAAGCACCCCTGCCTCTTCCCTACAACAACAATGCTGTATTTTCTGTACAGTCTGATAGTTTCTTGTAAGTATGCCATAAAAAAAAATCTATGCCAGATGTGCAGAGATCAGTTAATCTAAACATCACTAAAAAGCAGGGGATCCAGCAGGAAAGCTGCTATAGCCTGGAAGACTATCTGAAGACCTCCACCTTCTAGATTGTCTTAAACAAATAACCTAAAGGCATATCGACTAGGGATTCTTGTTTTGTTTTTTGGCTAATGACTAATGTAGATTTATAAGATTGTACTAATTCCATCCAGTGGGAGTCATAAATACATATATGGAGTTTCTGAATAGTTACCCTTTCAAGAGTGTTAGTTGCAGCAACCACTTTTGCACATTTCATCATCATGATCATCATCCTTTTGAACATGCCTCTAATGAGGAACTTTCCACAGTATCAGCACAACACAAACTATAGATACAACCAATTGCAATTTTCAAATATATATTTAAAACTAGCAGCAGTTAAAAAACTATAAACTTTTTTAGTTGTCTGAAAAGCCAGCACTGATGAAGCTGTGTGTCCTTCTCTGGGAAGAATGCTCTAAAGGAGTTTATGTCTTCTCCCATATCTCCCTGTATGAGGAGTTCCTTTTTCATGAATGTCCTTGTCATCTGAGGTCAAGTAGGGAGGAAAGGAGGGAAGGAATGAGGGGTACTTTCAATTTTGATGCCCTGCTGTCAAACTCTTTCCCTAGGGAAGCTTGCCTGATGCTTGCACTAATGTTGTTGTTTTTTTTTATCTGCTTAACAGTCATTGCTGACCCTGCAGTGACCGCCCCCTAGCGGTTTTCAAGGCAATTGCATCTTTCTAGTTTCCGAATTAGACTTTGCCAGAGCCTAATTCCTAGAGCGTCAGCCCAGCTGGCAGCACAGGAGGCGGGATTTCCGTTGCTTCGCGCCCCTTTTTCGGACGAGCGCGATTTTCGCGCTTTTTACTGGCAACTGTCCCGTCTCTCTGTGGAGCCGCTGCCAGCATTTTCCTCCCACCGGAGTGAGAGTGCTCATTTATCTACTCACGTATGTTTTCGATCTGCTGAGTTGGCAGAAGCTGCGGGTATAGAAAGAAGAGCTCACCTTGTTAACGCGAGGCTGGACTCGAACCGCTGAAGCTTTCAGCCATTTCTGGCCGGCACTTTCAGCGTCATTAAGCCGCTGCGCCACCGCGTCCCTGCTTCTAATGTTTTTAGATGTCCTGAAAAGACCCTTTGTTTTCCTAGGCTTTTAATCTCCAGCGTAGTTTTATTTCTGCTCTGCTTGTTTCCACTGCTGGTCTTTGCTGCAGTTTTGTTGACTGAAGTCATCTTATGGATGACAATAAATTGTAAACTTTTTGTTTAATTGGAAGATAGCAGAAAAAAATAAAGCTGTATTCTGTACCTTCAGATCAGACTGTGCTGAAGAGTGTTTTTACTTCATTTTTGCCCTAGAGAGTTTTTAGGACTTCAATTAACTCATTAACTGGGGTACAATTGATCTGACACAGAGATTTCAAATGTTTACATTGCATGATGCGATGAGAAGATCATATGTGCCATTTTTTTTTTTCTTGGGGTACCTGAACAGAATGTGCTCTGGGTACATACAGTACTCTATGTACTCAGGGAGTGGAAAAGACCCCTTCAGTGAGCAGAAGCCTCAAGTGGCCGCTGCCATGATAAATCCTCTCTGATATTTAACAGCATCCTTCAACATGTCCCCTCTCAATTTCTTCCCGCACTGTGAGTTTAGAGCTGAGATAGATTTTCACTGTTCTTGGCTCTAGATTTTAACTTTGTGATAGGTTAACTCATTTTTACATTTTGATCTATATACATTTCTGAGAGGAATATCCAAAATACATTTTTATCTCAGGAATCTTTAGTGGAATATAGCACAACACATCACGCTACTTAGCTAACAGTTCTTCCTGAAATCTTTCTTCTTAAAGGAATTCTATTGTTCCTCAACTCCAGAAGACCAAGACAGCACTTTTTTTTGCAATGATAAAAATCTGATATAGTTTTTTTTATTTTTAAAGCAATGATAATTAATATTTTGAAATTTCCCTGTATTCTTTAGTGAGATGTTACGTATATTTTCAAAAAGGAGGGGAAAAGTCTAATAGCATTTATAGATAAAGACATTAAGCATCTGGCAGTTATAAAGTAGCCTAATTGGTTTTGGCTACAGTCCTAGACATACTTCCTATGATAAAAGTCCCACTGGATTTATTCTTAGTAAATACATTCAGTTTTGCCTGTGTGCCATTAAGTTGGAATAGGCTTCTTGTATTACCTGTACCTCTTTCAAGAAAACACCCCAAATATTTCATTACTGATGCCCTTATTGTGTTTTTATGTATGTATGTATATTTGTACATGTGTATGTATTTATTTATACAATTTATAGCCAACTGACCTTCAATAACTTTGGGCAGCTTATAGGTAAAAACTGGATGAAAATTGTCCAGTATTGTTGGATCCAGTTTCTTGAGAAGGGGGCATACTACCATCTCCTTCAAGGCCAAGGGGATGACCTCCCTCCACAGAGAAGCAGATACCACCACTTGGATCTAATCAGAGGTCACTTCCAGGCTCTAAAAAACAGGTGGCTGAGCCCACAATCCAGAGGACCCTATCCACTTCCTCAGGAGTCACAAGAGCAAACTCACTTGAGATAACTCTATAAGACACTGCTTCAGGCACCTCCACTGGATTTATCCAGTTAGAGTCCAACTCCGAGCAAATCCAAGCAATTATCTGCCAGTAATAAGAATAGTCCTCATAGTGGCCCAATAGATGTTCCTGTGACTTGTCCCTCCTGAGCAGGGAATGAGTCACCTTAAATGGTGTTGCTGGATAGCTATTGGCAGATGCAATAGAGGTGGATAAATAATGATGTGTCACTGCTTGCTGCCACAATATAATCCCAAGTATGGGTTCTTAATCATGTTCAGTTGGATATTAGATACCCCTATCATTATAATAGCTTAGGATATATCGCTCCCAATAAGTAAATTCATAATCTTATATTTTAGAGAGGTGCATTTATGTTTCATTCTTAAAATGCATGATGCATATTATAACAATTTATATTTTAATAATATTCCACTTCTGGCATAGTAGAATTTCACTTAGCTGTCTAACATACATATCTAAAATGAAATTATTTGATTGCCAATTTAGTGATATAGATAGGGAAATATTCATTTTAACTTATCGGTTTGTTTATTGGTTTGTTAGTCTGTCCTATCAGGAACTTAAGACATAATATCTGCTCCTCCATTTTTCCTCCATAATAAATCTGGGATATCAGCCAACCCCTTAACTATTAAACCATACTGGCTAAAACAAATGCACTATTCATTGTGGCATAATTGTTGCTACTGTTTGAAATTATGTTGGAATAATTTCTAATTTTCTTGTTTGGTTGATCCTCTAACAGGCAAGACAGCACATCCTGCAGCACTTAATATGCATTTCTCAAAATGTCACTGAAGTCATATTCTTCTTGTTCCAAAAATACCTTAAACACACATTCAAAGATTTTTAAATTTTAAAACTATCACAGAATACAGTTTTTAAATGGATTTTCATGAGTAAAACTTCTTCCATTCATTAGGCCTTCAGAAAAGTTAATAGCTCAAGTAGGCGAGTTTCTCTAGTAAATAAGTTGCACAGTGGCAGCTTTGCACTGATCAGAAAGGAATTGATCTACCGCTCTGTGGCTTTGTGAGATAAGAATCCTGGCTTGATTCCATTCATTTCATTTACACAAACCTGAATGGGCCAAGATGTTTCTAGTACAGGCAAAACAGGCTAAAAATGAATAAACACCCACAGCTTCCTGTAAAAAAGAGGTAGTAAAACTATTATGCAAAAGAAGAAAGAAGACGTGAACACAGCAAGGTTTGGGATTAATGCATCGAGCAATATTTTCAACTGAATTGACTTAAATGTATTGATCCATACTGCTGTGCTGTGTAAATGTAAATATTTCAGTATCTTACTTTGCTTGTTTAATAGGATAATATTTTAATAAAGCTGTATATGTTTCAACATAATGTAGTGTTCTCCTGACACTCATTCAAAAAAAATTCCTTTGTAAAAATGGTTAAGCTTAAACAGGCTCTCAAGGAACAATTCTGCATATGCTCGTGGGCTTGTTGCTTGAATTCTCTTTTTGAATCCCCCTTCCCATCACAGGTAGATGTGGAACAAGGTGTTTGAAGTTAGTAGGACAGGGGCATCCTTCTTCTTGTTCACAAACCAAGAAAATAGTGGACTATTTGGACCAAAAGCAATCCAAGGTAGTATGTTATTTTCACCACAACTCAGTATGATAGCAATAGGACCCAGCCTCTCTTTCCTTCCAAGACAGGAAATGGTGTTCAATGCAGTGCAGCATGCATTGAACACCAAACCCCCCTTCAAGGAAATTACAGCAATTCTTTCTCTGAGAAGTTCAAATCATTTCACACAGTCTTTCTCATTCCTTGATTGGACTTCTGTGCTGGCTTAAACCACCTTGAATGGGTTAATGGATAGCTTGAAAAGGTAACAAATAACTGTTCTGGATCTGTTTTCACTATCTTTGAGTAACTATATCTTGGCACATCAGTTCATAAGACAGAGGTGACATTGCAGTCTCTACAAGATTCCTCCATATGTTCTGACACAACTAGAAAAGTGTCATCAATCATAATGTACTCTGATGTCAAAATTGTTGGGCTGTACATTGCATAATGATGAGTTTTATCTCCCTCACCTAATTTCTTGTCCTATGTATAGCAAGTTACCTTGCTGATCTTGAAGATGCTCATTTTTTTCCTTCTGCTGTGACCCTGACATGCCAAATATTCTGGAACATTCTAGTATCAGTATACAGAGAGTTACACAGCCTGTAAGGAAGCATCAAACTTAGTTCTGCACTGGGTGTGCCAAGTCATTTCCATGTATTAAATTCCTTTATAAAATGGAGCTCATGTGATTCCTGTTCTGCAAATAAGTTTTTCCTCTCAAAAGTTTTTCCTTCAAAATGCTAGAGCCGCAATCTTGGTAAGATTCATGTAAGTTGTATTTATCTTTTATTTGTCTTCTCCAACACTCATTTATTTATCTCAATATCGTTTTGCCAATAGATCTGTGTAGTCATGAAGCATTGCTTGTAGTTTCACAGCGAAATTCCAGCCTGGGGCAACTTTAATCTAAAATGCAGTTTGATAAATGTGAGAGAGACCTTCAGTGGGCTTTCCACACAATCAAGCTAAGTGTGCCCCAGTTACATTTTATCCTTTGCAAGATATTCCCACAAGTCCTTAGAGCATGATATGTCTTTTAATTTAAATGCAATTGCTGGACTAGAGTGGAGTAAAGGAATGGAATGTATTGTGTTGCTGCAGATGGGAAACCATACTTTATTAAAATAGTAGTAGTTTCTTGCAAGTTGAACAAGCTATTGCACTCTAGTGTAAAAAAGAGGATTGTGCTTCAAAAAATGAAGGTGATAAAGAGAGATCTATGCTGTCCTGTCTCAAGGGGGAATGGTGGTATTTACCAATATCAGTGTGTATGATGTTAGCTTGCAAAAGAATTGACTGCTTGGTCTCCTTTAGCTGCAAAAAAATCCTTTAATATTAGGGCTGAAAAACGTAATATCTTTTATGAATACATGTAACTTGGAAGGAAGATGCATAAGTGGGGTGTGGAATCAGTAATAACAAATAGTTGGTAGAGGAGCTGATCAGTTGGAAAAGCCCATGTATGTTGTTAAAGTTCTGCTAATTACCCTTCATGCTTCTATAAAGCAATCTGCATACAACAACAAAATATATCTTCTGAACTGGGGTGGTGGGGGGCAGACTGCTAATACCTTAGAGTACAGCTCAAATTCAAAGGGATTGTGATAGACTTGAACTTTGGGCCCCATCTAACAAAGGGTTGTTCAATGGTAAGAAATGGATGCTTCTGCATTTACTGTAGATAGGAAAAACCAGATGCACAGGTACAAGGTAAGCAGTACCTGGCTTAGCAGTAGTACTTGTGAAAACAATTGGGATGTCCTGATAGACCACAGACTAAATATGAGCCAGCAATGTGATGCAGCTGTCAAAAGAGCACATACAATCTTGGGCAGTGTCAACAGACTATAATGTTGAGATCACAGGAAGTGATAGTTTCACTCTACACTGCCCTGGAGTGCTATGTCCAATTTTGGTTGCCACAATACAAGAAGGATGTTGAGGAAATGAAAAGGGTGCAGAGAAGTGGGACAAAGATGGTGAAGGGCTTTGAGGTGAAGTCCAATGAAGAAAGGTTAAAAGAACTGAGTATGTTTAGCCTGAAGAAGAGAAGGTTAAGAGGAGGCCTGATCATAGTCTCCCAATACTTGAAGGGCTGTCACAGGGAAGAGGGTGTGGATTTATTGTCTGTAGTTCCTGAGGGCAGGGCAAGAACCAATGGATGGAAGTTTTACAGAGAGAAATCCAAATTTGAAACAAGGAGGAATTTCCTGATGATCAGAACTATTGAGCAGTGGAACAGCCTGCCTCCTGGAATCACGGGCACTCTACCTGGAGGTTTTCAAACAAAGGTTGGACAGCTACTTGTCTGGGATGGTCTGAGGATTCCTGCCTTGGGCAGGAGATGGAGTAGAAGATCTCCAAGATCTCTTCCAAATCTTTGATACTACAATGTGCTGATCTCAAAAAATTAAGCGGGCTGGGCCTGGTTAGTAGTTGGATAGAAGACTACCAGGAAGTCCTTGGGCTATAGGATAGACTAGGAAATGTTCTTGAAGAAGGCAAAGGCAAGCCATTTTCATCCTGTTGCCAAGAAAACAACTTGAGAATGTCCATAAAGTCAACAGGAACTGAACTGAACTCAAAGAAGACGTCTTAACTTTCTTCATGCCACAGAGAGGCATTTCTACTGGCTCAGAACTGCAGAAAATAGGTAGAAAAACAAATTATGAAAATACTAGGACTGTTACAAAATGGTTTTAAAACTATTTTTTAAAAGTTGCTTGGCTGGGCCAAGCTACTCGGACATTTAAATATCTGTGATTTTCTGGAAAAAGCTGTTTTCCAGAAAATTCCTACAAAAATTCTCCTTTTTGCAGATATTCTGGCTGAATGAAAATTTATTCACAGCATTTTTCAGAGCTTCATAGTAACTTTCAGCTACTACTCTCTCTCTTTCTCTCCCCCCCCCCTTTTTTTCTTTCTCCTTTTTTTCCTTGCCTGGTGCATTAGTAATATTTCTGTGAAAAGCTTGCTGTTGCTGTGAGTAGCTATTAATGCCACTAAGGGAGTGGATGGCAGTGAAATGCCATAAAACTTCCTTTCCTTTCCTTTTTTTTCTTTTTTCTTTCCCTTTTAAATGTCTCTAGTTGGTGAACAAAAAGGTTCAATCACGGCACTTACCAGCAGCACTCTTTCTTTTCCCTTTCCTTTCTATCGAAACAGAAGCTGACTGCAAGTTTATAGCCAAAGGTTCAGAAATACAGTTGCCAATAACAACCAGAAATTGAGTCCAGAAAGTCTCTACTACACTGACCCACAGGAGCAAAAGTTTTATATTTGTTTGTTTGTTTAGTTAAGCCACTAAGAGATAATCCAGGAAGGTTATCTCGGAATGGAACTCTTTGGTGCCTCTGGTCTGGATATACTAATGACATCTGAAGAACTGATTTGTCCTGTACCTGTATATAGGCTTTCCTTCTTAGCAAGAAGATAATCACAAAAGCCACACTGGACATTGAAGGACACTCTTATTGGTTGCTTTGCCTTTCAAGGAATGAAGAAGAAGAAAGAAGCAGCAGCCCAGATGAAAGCTGTGGCTTTTATAGCATTAATCAATGTTAAGGATAGAATTAAGATGAGCAATGTTCTGATAACAGGGGCTTCATTTTCTGAAGAAGTGGAAGAATTATACCCTGCTTTTCCTTCAGGAGGTCTGGATGGCATACACAGTACTCCCTCCTCCCATTTTCCCCCAAAACAGCCTTGTGAATAATTGTGACCGAGTGAGAATGGCTGGCTCCACGTCACCCAATGAATGTCTATGGCCGAAGCTAGATTTGGACTTAGGTCTAGTTGAACACCTTGACTAGTACATCACACTGGCTCAACGTTACTTGTCAGGAAAATGATGCTAAGTGGACAGTGCCAGCCAAGACTTTTTTTTTCCCTTGCTTTTTGATGGGGAGGGAAGGTTGAGTTTTTTCTTTAAAAAAAAAAGTGTTAAGCCTATATGACATGTTCTTCTCACCGAAAATGGTACGAACCATTGATTTTTGACAATTCCACACCAACAATCAGATATGTGGTAAGAGGAGCACTATAGCCTATAAAAATGAGCTTTTAGGGAAGTCTCATGTGGCTTTAGGGCCATAGATTACCCATTCCTATGCTAAAATGACCTGAGTTTATGGTGTTGCAACATTTTGTTTCATGCTTTAGTTGTTTTAATTGTATGTCTGGATATTTTAGGCCACCTGGAGCCTTTGGAGGAAAACAAGGACTGTTTAATTTTTTTGGCATCTGTGACAAAAATGATAGTGAAAAACTGCAAAAAAAAAAAAAAAGTACTTAGGCTAACATGTATGTGAAATTACTTTTTCCATCTTCAGAAAGACTGGTTTTTCAATTGCAGGAATGTGCTAGAGTGAACTGATTCAGGTCTTGTCAATTTCAGGCAGCAGTGCAAGCCTGAGGGTATTAATCAACTCTTAAGGTCACAAAATGGAACTTGTTAACTTGCAGTTAGAGCTTATTAGGGAAGTGCTGCACCATGGAGAAAAGCTGCTTGTTTCAATCTGA
Source organism: Liasis olivaceus (assembly GCA_030867105.1). Taxonomy (NCBI): domain Eukaryota; kingdom Metazoa; phylum Chordata; class Lepidosauria; order Squamata; family Pythonidae; genus Liasis; species Liasis olivaceus. The sequence continues at coordinate 228,566,901 of CM061349.1, forward strand.
AATGGGGTGTGTGTGTGTTTGTGTGTGTGTGCGCGCACGTGTGTGTGCACGCACATGCGTATATTTATAAGGCCCAATGCAGCCTTATTACGTTTGTCCTTGAAAACCCAATTCAATACAGTATTTCTATCAGGATTTTCTCATGGGAAGAAGGTCATCCCATTCCCTATACAAAAACAGGTGTCGAGATTATTCTATAAAGCTAAGGTAAACAAAGTATCTTGTGATTCTGTTATGATTTTTACTGCCACCTACTGTAATGTGTATGTTAGTTATTCAGTGGGAGTGTACATGCTGGCAATATAATGGGAGGGCTAAATGCCCAGCCTGTTCAGTGTGTTTGTCTTGTAAAAAGTTAATCATGTAGTTTATGGGTTATGTAGTCTTAACTAGTAACCAAGTAGTGTACCTCTTCTCTGAGAGTGTTTTTTAGCTAGAGACTTTGTTGTGGTTAAGTCTTGGAAGCTAAGGTGAGAAGAAGTCTTTGTTATATCCTATATTTTGTATGCAACTTGTATTTTATAAAGTTTTGCATTTTTATCAATAAAGACCAGTTAGTTTATATTTTCTGACTGGATTTTCTTTGGAAAGCTAACTATGGATATTGCATTTTGCAAGCTCTCATGCTGATGTGTAAGTTACCTGAGAGCAGAATTTTTTGGGACCTTTTTGCTGCACTCTGCACAACAATTTCTTCATTCTCACCTTTCTTCTAGCTGTAGCTATCAGGGTTCTATCAGCGACCGGAGAGTCTCAGCCTATGTTTTGGGGATTATCTAATCAGGAGAGCAGAAATGCCAAGAATGTAGACATGCAACTGTCTTCAACAGACAGGACATGGAAGTATGAGAAAATGAAATCAAAGTACTCACTCCATAGGGGATGGAGTCATAAACAAGTGCTTAGGAATTGATATCTGACTGGGTATAAATTCTGTACCAATTTTCCTGCCTGTTCAGAGTCTGTCTGTTATGGCTATCATTTCAGTATAACTGTAAAGATTTAGCCAGTAAGTCTCTGAAGAGTTTCTCTCTGTCTCAGGGGAACCCAACACTAGCCTACTAGTTACTGATAAAACAGAAATGCCAACTTGCTTTGTAAATCCTTCTTACCAATAAGCATTCAGGTGGCATAATTTCTGACCAGTAAATATTCTATGACATCACAGAAGCACAGCCACTGGATCCAAGAACAGATATGGGTTGTTATGTTAGAGTGCTGCATCAGTTTCAGAAACTGCAATCTTGGTTTGATAATATAAAATAACCAGGGTGGTTTTTTGTGGGGGGGGGGGGCATAGCTGTTCTGTGTTTCAGTCTGATATCTTCATCCATATTTCTGCATTAGCATCAAGTACAACTGGCAGCACATCCATGGCTTCCTGTCATTGGACCACTATTACCCTGAAAAGGTCTCTTATTAGTCTAAGCTGCAAAGAGATCCAGTGATTCCTCTTGCAATGCTTATTGGGTCTGCACTGTAAGCTGGGAGTAATATGAGAAGCTGCAGTTTCTCTGTCCTAGCTGCAGAGAGTAAGAGGTGACCTTGACAGAAATATTCAAGAATTGTTATCTATGCAAAGGGGGCCGAGACATTCTTTAAGTCCTGTAAAAGAAGGTAAGATTTGGAAGTGGCTCAGGGAAATGCTGATTCTGGAGTAGAGGAAGGAGAGGAGGTGCAGTGCAATCAGACTTGCAAGATTCTGTTATTACAGCCACAGTGTCTCAGTAAAGTGTAGTTCTGGCCTTCCTGTGGATTTGATTTTATAGTCTGGTCTACCTAGTGGGGCTGATGCTATCTTATGGTAAACTATGCTGGCTTTTCCTAGCTTGGTGCAGGAGGTAGAAGGTAATTTTTTTTACTGGTGCCAGATCCAGGGTGATGACTTTAGATGTGTCCTTGGATTGCAGAGCAGCTTTTAACTAGTGAATGCAATATTATGCAGTTTAGGGGTTTGTTTTTTTGCATTTTTGAAAAAAAAGAATGCAGTGGGCATGTTCTCTTGAACCCTTCTAAAACAATAACGGTGAGAGAGGAGGGGTTGGATTGTACATTGTTTTAGACCCCTTTGGTGTAACGTTTTTTTCTGGCAGTAATGGGCATGAACTGTGGCAATAAAAAAGTACTCCTACAACCAGAATGCTCAGCCTGGGCTCTCTGTCATGAGCATGCTCACAGCTGCTCCTTTGGCATGCATGCTAAGCTCTCTGCTGCCTTTCCTATCTTCCTCAAGCATTTTGTATATTGGGCTATAACTATATATCTATATTTGTATCTCCATACTTTGGTGAATAATGCTACTGAATTTATCCCATCTTCTTTTCTGTTGCAGCTTAATTGCTTAGTTGCTTTGAGATTGTATGTTGTGTTTTCTGATGGCTGTGGTAGTAAGTTATGTTTTCTTAGTGTGCATTAGAGCTGATTTTCTGTCATTCTGTCTATCCTATTGTACATTCCTATGTACCTTGGAGGCTTTTTAATCTTGGGTCAGACACAGCCTGTACTAAGGATGGGAAATCTGTGATCCTCAAAATGGTGCTGAACTACTATTCCCAGCAATCCAACCAACATAGCCTATAGTGAGGGATGCTGGATGTTATAGTTCAACCGCATTTCCAATCCTGTCTTATGGCAACAAGAAAATGGAAGCAAATAATAACTTCTTAATAGGGTGAGTTTATATTGCAGAAATTCAGTAAAACACCAAATGGCAGCAAAGTGATGGAGAAACCTCCATTTGCGGCCATCTGGTGGTCATTTGGACTTCTGCAGTCCAAAAATGATATCTATATTTTTTACTAACATTGTCAAGAAGAGTGTAAGTATGATGGTATTGGAGCAATAACAAAGAAAAGGAGAGTACGTTACCAAACTGAAAGCCAACAATATTTGGTGAATCCTGTAGCTAAGGAGAAATATAAATTTAGTTTCTGAATTCACCAACTGTATAAAACATGTCTCACCTTTGCAATAAAGCTTCATAGCTAACTACCTGCCTAATTCAAACCCTCAATTATCTTGTAGTACCGATCTAAAATGCAACAAAGCAGAAGAGCCAGTGTGGTGCTGTGATTAAAGCACTAGACTAGAAGTGGTGAGCCTCAGGTTTGGAAGCTCCCTGGTGACTTTGGGCCAATAGCATTCTCTCAGCTCAGTCTACTAGAGCCTGTCTGTTGTGGTGGGAATGCTAAGTATGCTGCCTTGAGTTTGTGGATAAGAGGTAGAATATAAAAGGTAATAAAGTATAGAATTAAGAGCTGAATTATATTTGCTAGCATGGATATTGCCAAAGTTTAAGACTTTTAGGATGTTGAATATGATGGAAAAGATTCTAAAAATTACTGTTTTCCACTGAATTGACTAGAACCAACAAAAGAGCAATATAGTGATTTGATTGTATCCTATTATTTAAATTAATCTAAAACTAACCTTTTGGTTAGTTACCTTTCTAAAACATGCTTAGTTTTTGTTTTTTTAAAAAACTCCTGTCTTCTTGTATGGATAACATGTTCATGAAATGATGGCACTCAGAGAAGGATGTGAGCCCTGCCTTAGTTGATGTTTTTTCCCATTTGTATCAGAACCATATTTTTATTAGACTCCTCCATATCATGATGCTTTAGTGAAGCAGAACTTTACAGTGTTGAGCTGTCTCCACAAGTTCCAAGTTAGAAGATATTTCCATTTTCTTCTTTACTTTTAAATAATGCACCCAATTCTAAATTTAGACCAACTATATAGTTTTTTAAAGTGTAACAATAAATACACATTCCTTGAACTTTCAAACTGCTTATTGTAAAGTATCTCATTAACTTCAATGCTGAACAATACATGACTTCAGAATTAGCAGAGTGATAAGATCTGTTCTGCTGTTTGTTAAAGAGCCATCAGTGTGTCCAAAGTTGTCTTGTGTGGCTTACAGCTTGAGACTCGTTTTTGCTTTTTGAACTTTAACCATTGGATGGATGATTTTAAAAACAGTGTTCAGAATTCAAAAATCAAATTTTTATAGGGTTGGCTTACTTGGAAATGGGCTTACATTCAGTTAATATAATTTTCCAGCTACTAATCTTGCAATCAGTTCACATTCCCATTATGTTGTCTTCTAACTTGACATTCTCTACTACGTTGGTTTACGTAAAGTATAGGATTTGACCATAATGCCTACAGTTGTGTAGTTTGGAAAGGATGCAATTGAAAATGACAACGACTCTCCTTCTGTCTGATAATAATCTGTCACGAAGCACATGTTTTTGGATGTTATTATTTGGATTAGCTGTGTATAAAGCAAAACCCACACCTGCCCTCTCCTGGTTGTTATGGTGGCACTACTGTGTTTCTTCTGGCAGAATTTAGCAGAAGACTATTTTTGACAGCATAGAGTTGCTACAAGGGCAGCTCTACAATAGAAAGGGAGTATTATTGTGATGGCCAAGAAATCAAAGTAATAATTTAACTATGATTAAAAATGAATCAATTTTCTATAATATTCAAGGATAGCATTGTTAAAATTAGAAATATGCTACTCTAAATAATAGAATGTAATTGTGTGTAAAATCTGATGGTAATACAGCCTTTGTAACTTTTATAGTATTATTTCTATTTCTGTTATTGTCTTCTGTGTTTTTAGTGTTTGGACTGCAGTTTCTGGAAGCAGTTACCTCCTGCAAAATACTTTGCTTCTTTTGATTTGTTAGTTTTATCAGTAGGCTTCTTTATATTTAAAATTAGATTTTTAAAATTGCTGTTATAACAAGTTACCTTTTCCATTTCCACATCAATTTAAATGTCAATTACATATTAATATGGGTGATTCTTTGTGAACTAAACATCAATAGCAATCATTGCATTCTAAATTCTTATTTGTAAATACAAAAAGGATCTAGTTGTCTTGCTTAATTGCAAGAATAAATGATCCACTATTGCACTGCAGCTGCTAAAAATGGTAATTCGGTCTTGAGGAGCATAAATGGAAATATCAGGGCAAATATAGGCCTATTCTGTGCTGATCATGATATATGAACTGATCTAATTGTGGATGTTATCCAAAGGAAAACAACAAGGTTGATGTCTAGACCAGGAATCTCCAATATGATCTCTCCAAGCAGGCATTTGCCAAGCTTCCTGCTCTACCTTTTTATATTAAAAAAATCCTTTTAATTAAAAAAAAGCAAAAGCAAAGAGCTTGCCCCCAACATTATGCTTATTTCCTAGTATGCTATGGGCCCCTGAAGCTTTCTTAGAAAAAACAGGATTAGACTGGACAGAAACTGGATGGGAGTAAATTTCAACTAAACATTAGGGAAAACTTCCTAATGGTAAGACTGTTCATGACTGGAACAGCTACCTTGGATTCTGGACATATTTAAATGGAGGTTGGAAGCAGTTTGTCAGAGATTCTGCAGTTGCACTACAGATCCCATAATAAAAAGAAATTGGATAAGGTGTTTTGAAAGTCCTTTCAAGTCTGAGATGTTACTGTTCTATAGCTTGAAACTAATCCCCCAATCATGAGATAATTTTTACATATTGAACCATTGGTATTTTTCCTACAGTTTTATTAAATACTTAGATTGGGGAACATCTCACCATCATTCCCAAATGAGCTATTTTGTATGGTACGTGAAGCAATAGGACAATAATGTCTCTAACTTTAGGCACACAGTTGATGCTTTCATTGCTAGTTCAAAATTGAGTGAAAACAGCAAAGTGAAGTAAAATCTAATCAGTGTTTCAAACACAGCTTTTCAGTGCTAGATGTTATGATTTAGACTTTTCATGTGTGAGAATTTTATAAAGCATATATCATTTCACGCAGGAAGGCAACTGATTTATATACATAAAAATCATCTTTGTCTATTTCTAACTGAGGGAGGGAAGTATAAGCTTAGTGTAACCTTCCAGGAGTACATCTTGAGAAAACCTCTGCCTATGACAACTTGGAGGGTTTGTTTTTCTTTTTTTAACACTCTGTAGGTTATGATGGTATGCAGTTAGTTACTCAGTCTGAGCCACATTTGGTAAGACAAATTAATATTTTAATATTGTAAAGCATGGAACTTTTGCATGGAATTCCTTTCATTGCAAATGAAATAAAGATACATTAGAAGACATTGTTTTCTAATTACATTAGATTGCCTAATGAGCAAGTAAGTTGTTTAAGTGATTCTTTTCAAATAACCTCTCTCTCTCTCCATCTATTCTTGGTCAATATTAACCATAACAAAACTTCAGCAGAGTGATCTTGCAGAAACATTCTCTCTCAAATGGTTTGTCAGGCATTACTAATTCTGTATGATGTGGTATAGAAATCCAATTGTAGGATTCCACCCAAGAGCTGAAATCTCAGATGACGTTGTGATTAAACTCTTCAGTCAGTCAATCATAATAAAACTCTTAAACTACTGAAAAGGCTATAGGTTTGAAGTGATCCATTAACTAATGAAATGTTTGCAAGAAAACAACCAAGCTCAGAGAACCCCAAGGACTCCACACCCATTAACTATTCACCTTTTTATGGGGGTGGGGTGGCAATTTGTTTCAGAATCCGAAATTTAGTTGTAAAATTGTTAACAGCTTTGACTAATAGAAGAGCTGTTTATTTTAAAGAGCATGTACTGAATTTTAGTAATTATATTGCATATTCCAAGAATATTGCTTCCCAAGTAGTCCAATTTTATCAGAAAATGCTGCACACTCCAGGGGATTCAGGAAGTCATATCTGTGTTCAGTGCATTTAATTTGATGTTCTGTTTTTTTCTTTATTTATATATCAAAATAATTTTCATCTTTCTCTTCATCTGAAAAAGCCTCCTAGAATGATTTAAAGAGATCAGAAATAAAAGAGTCTCTAATATTATATTCTGAATAACAGGACATAAAAGGAAAAAAAAAAGAGTGAGAGAGAGGAAGAGGAAGAGGAAGAGGAGGAGGAGGAGGAGGAAGAGGAAGAGGAAGAGGAGGAGGAGGAGGAGGAGGAGGAGGAGGAGAGGAGGAGAGGAAGAGAGAGGAAGAGAGAGAAAGAGAGAAAGAGAGAAAGAGAGAAAGAGAGAAAGAAGTAAGCTCAGATCAGGTTCATGGTTTTAAAGTTCTTATACTGACCAGCTTGACCATAAATGGTTCAAGGAGAATAAACCAATGGAGAAACTTAATGATTCTATTCTCCACTTTTACTTCTGTTTTGTTTGACATTTCGGCAAAAAAAAAGAAACGTAATCAGTCAGAATCTTTATTAGAGGTTATCACAGGCCTTCATATTTTCTGTTCAGTGCAGGCTTTACTCATGAGGACAGCCTTGTTCTTAAATACATAAAGGAGCTATAACTTCTGTTATGCAACTCTCATCTTATGATTGCCCCAAATCAAGCCTCCAGCTATTATTTCTCATGGACATGCATGACTTCTATTCTTAGTTCTTAGAACTGATTGATTCCTAGAGGGGAATTTGAGAGCAAAAATGGTGCAAGTGGATAACATTTTCCCTGTTCCAGTACCAGAGAAGAGAAAAGAGAGAGAGAGACAGAGAAAGAGAGAGACAGAGAGAGAGAGAGACAGAGACAGACAGAGACAGGTAAAGAGGATATGGTAGCATTTTTCTAGGACCAAGAAAGGTTTCATGCAAAAATAAAAAAAAATTCCCCTCTCACCCCTATGGGTGGTACGTGTCTTCCTCAATCTCGGGTCCTCTACCAGAGGCCTGGGAGTTTGAGGGTTCTGCGCAGTATCTTAGCTGTTCCTAGCACTGCACTCTTCTGGACAGAGAGCTCAGATGTTGTTCCTGGGATCTGTTGGAACCACTCTCCCAGCTTAGGAGTCACGGCCCCGAGTGCTCCTACCACCACTGGGACCATTTTGGCCTTGACTTTCCACATCCTCTCTATTTCCTCCTTCAGGCCCTGGTACTTCTCTAGCTTCTCATGCTCCTTCTTCCTGATGTTGCTATCACTTGGCACTGCTACATCTATCACTACTGCTGTCTTCTGGTCTTTGTCTGCTACCATGATGTCTGGTTGATTGGCCAGTACCTGCCTGTCCGTCTGGATCTGGAAGTCCCACAGGATCTTAGCCCTGTTATTCTCCACAATCTTATGTGGAATCTCCCATCTGGACTTGGGGGGGGGGGTCTAGCTCATACGCTGTGCAGATGTTCCTGTACACAATGCCAGCTACTTGGCTGTGCCGTTCAGTGTATGCTGTTCCTGCCTGCATCTTACATCCTGCCACTATGTGTTGGACTGTCTCTGAGGCCTCTTTGCAAAATCTGTACCTTGGGTCCTGTCTAGTGTGGTAGACCCCTGCTTCTATGGATCTGGTGCTTAGTGCCTGTTCTTGTGCTGCTATGATCAGTGCCTCAGTGCTGTCTTTTAGTCCAGCCCTTTCCAGCCACTGATAGGATTTCCCAATGTCAGCCACCTCAGCTATCTGTCGATGATACATCCCATGCAGGGGCTTGTCTTGCCATGGTATTTCCTCCACTTGAGCTTCCTCCCATGTCTGCTGCTGCCTGAGGCATTCTCTCAGCAGCTCATCTTTGGGTGCCATCTTACTGATATACTCCTGGATACTCCGGGTTTCGTCCAGGACAGTGGCTTTGACACTCATCAGACCCCGCCTGCCCTCTTTACGGCTGGTGTACAGTCTCTGGGTGTTGGACTTGGGGTGGAAACCTCCATACATTGTGAGGAGCTTCCGGGTCTTCACATTGGCAGCCTTCATGTCTTCCTTTGGCCAGCTCACTATACCGGCAGGGTATCTGATGACTGGCAAGGCGTACATGTTGATGGCATGGATCTTGTTCTTCCCATTGAGCTGGCTCTTCAGGACCTGTCTTATCCTTTGGTGGTACTTGGATGTTGCTGTCTTCCTTGCCTCCTCTTCATGGTTCCCGTGTGACTGTGGGACACCAAGGTATTTATAGCTGGTTTCAATGTCTGCTATGTGGCCCACTGGTAGTTCCATTCCATCGGTCTTAATTACCTTCCCTCTCTTTACTATCATCCTGCCACACTTTTCCAGTCCGAATGACATCCCAATGTCCTCGCTGTAGATCCGTGTCAGGTGGATCAGTGAGTCGATGTCTCGTTCACTCTTAGCATACAGCTTGATGTCATCCATGTAGAGGAGGTGGCTGATGGTGATTCCACTCTTGAACTTGTACGCATATCCAGATCTTGTGATTATCTGGCTGAGGGGGTTTAAGCCTATGCAGAACAGTAGTGGGGACAGTGCATCACCTTGGTATATGCTGCACTTGATGGCCACTTGTGCGAGCTGTCTTGAGTTGACTTCCAATGTTGTCTTCCACAGTCCCATTGAGTTCTTGAGGAAGGTCCTTAGTGTCCTGTTGACTTTGTATAGTGCCAGGCATTCACAGATCCATGTGTGTGGCATTGAGTCATAGGCTTTCCTGTAGTCAATCCAGGCTGTGCTCGGATTGGTCTGCCTAGACCTTGAGTCTTGGGCGACTGCTCTATCTATGAGTAACTGGTGTTTTGAGCCTCTGGTGTTGTTCCCAATGCCCTTCTGAGCTGTTCTTATGTACTGGCCCATATGGTCATGTAGCTTGGCAGCTAGGATGCCTGATAGAACTTTCCATGTTGTGGGGAGGCAGTTTATTGGCCGATAGTTGGATGGTGCTGTTCCTTTGTGAGGGTCTTTCATGATCAGCACTGTCCTTCCTTGTGTTAGCCAGTCTGGGTGGGAGCCTGCTGCTAGCAGTTGGTTCATCTGTGCTGCTAGGCGTTCATGCACTGCTGTTAGTTTCTTTAGCCAGTAGGTGTGGATCATGTCCAGGCCAGGTGCTGTCCAGCTTTTCATGTTCTTGACCCGCTGTTGGATGTCTGCTACTGTGATGGTGACTGGTTCTTGTTCTGGGAGATTGCGATGGTCTGCTTTCAGGTCCTGCAGCCACTTTGCACTGGTGTTATGTGTCTTCTCTTTCTCCCATATGTTCTTCCAGTACTGTTCAGTTTCCGCTGCTGGTGGCTCAGCTGCTACTCTGTGGTTGCACTGCAGTTGGGAGTACACTTTGGATGGTTCTTTGGAGAACAGGGCATGTATGTTCTTGGCCTCTGCTTCTCTAGTGTATCTCCTTAGCCTGGAAGCCAGTGCTGTGAGCCTTTGTTTAGCAGTCTCTAGGGCTTCAGATGGAGTCAGGCCCATATATTTTTTCAGTAGCTGAGTCTTATCCCTAATCTCCACACGCTTCTGTAGTTCCACCAGCTGACTGACTTCTCTCTGAGTTGCCTTGATCTTAGCCTCATTTTCCAGGGTGGGTATGTACTGCTGTTCTTTTCCAGGATTACAGCAGCTGTAGCATATACCAATTCATTGGTTTCAGTTATGGTGGTAGTAGGGATTGTCTGGAGGGCTCTTTTGGCATCTTCTAGCATACTATCTGATGGTACTTCTTCACTGAACCTTGGTAATTGGACTCGAGGGTTGACTGTCGCTAGTTTATCCATGATCTTATGCCTCATATTAGCTGCTGTGCTCTGTAATGGAAGGGGTGGCAGTGACATTGCAGCTTCAGGTGTTGGCTGCACATCTGCTTGTTCTTCTAGGTCTGCTTGAGTCCAGGTTGTAATGTGGAGTTGGTCTAGCTCAAGTTGTGAGAGCAGCTTCCTCTTCACTATGTTGAAGTGCTGGGTAACTAGTTGTTTCTCAGTTAGTGTGGATGTACGCCTTCTGTCAATCCATAGCTCCCTCATACATTTCATATATCCCCTCTCATTAGGTTTGCTGTTGTAGTAGCATTCCATCAATTCCAAGTTCTCTTGTCTTGTCCATATATGGTTTGTATATGGACGAGACAATGATATGGATATGGATGAAAAAAATATATATTTTCTCTATCATCTCAGAGAGAGACATAGAATGATACCTTTAAATTACAGGAAGCAGACTGCAGCTGAATCTTAGGAAAAACTCCCTTAAGGTAAGAACAATTGGACAGAGGAAACAATTAGCCAGTAAGACTGGAGGGATCCCCTTTGGTTGATAGTCAGGTTGAAGCCAGACGGACATCTCTTGGCCAAAATTATTTTGTGATAAATAGATAGATGATAGATAGATATTTAAAGACTTATAAGGCTGCCCAACTCAAACAGTCTGAATCTAGGTGGCAGACAACATTAAAATATGTCATGTTTATTAATATTATTTTGTATTGAGTAATATTGATTTGTGTTTACTGGACCTCTCAGAGAATGTTTGAAAAGGAATGGACATTAGATTTTTTATGTTAGTGTTGTAAGAAATGTGAAGGTTCTTGATTATGATTTGGTCATGTCCAGCTATAGCATTGTTTGGTTTCAATTTACTACATATATCAGTACAATTTTGGGAAGAAATATTATAGTTAAAAATCTCAATGTGATATTCAACTGTATTCCTAAAACATGGAATTAGTCATCTGAACAAAAGCTTTGACTCTATTGAGACTGGGGCGCAACAAAAAAAAACACCTTATTTTAAGGAATGGATTCTGGATAATGAATTTATCTATTTTTCAAAAGTCTATATTCTAAAAATGAGAAGATGATGCAATATGTCGCTATATGATTTAGATTTAATGATAAGCTTGGATTAACTTTGTTTTCTGTCATTTTTATGGTTTTCTTTTTTTCCTAATTTTGTAACATTTTATTTTAACCACTATTAAACACACACACACACACACACACATTTTCACTGTGAGATCACTGTCTTTTTTTCTGGTGAATTTTTTTGGGGGGGTATTACACTATTTTAAAATTTTAAAAAAGAGAAGAAAATAGACAGCCATGTCTTGGAAATGTTTTAATTTGATTTTCTGCACAAGCCTGGTAGCTGGACATAATGGTGCATATGGCCCTTTCCAACTCTAGAATTCTATGAACTATAGACCAATAGGCCAGATAAACTTGATCTTCTGCAAGCTTAGCTTGCAAGTTGGTACATGCAAGCATGCCTCCTCACCTGTTAACCCTATTCCATGTTCAGGTGTGTAAGGAGCCAGGGAGATGACTTTGGAGAAGGAATCAAGGGGCTCTTAGGGAAACATCAGGTACAGAAGAAACATGTTAAGTCCAGAGAGGCAGGACAGTACTAGGAAGACATGAGCAGACAATTCTTTTATTATAGCCTACTTCAGTCAGTTTCCTGATCTGATCTACCTCACAGGGGTGACAAGGTGGCAAAAATACAGCAGGCTACCAGGACTAGAAAGAACAATCAGTGTGTCTGTATGATGTACATTATTCACATTTCTTTCCCCCCCCCCCTTTTTTTCTGTGCTTTTTTTAACACACACACACACACCCTACGTACACATTATACCAGATAGGTATCAGGTCCCATATTTCACATCCCAAAGCTAAATATGAGACAGTTGACTTCACATATCATATAATGTGGATGCTTGTCTTTAGGCTTAATGTGTTAGATGAATCCAAATAATTGTGATTTGTTCAAGAAACCTTAGTCAAGTAAAATGCACTTAATATAATCCATGCACCAGGTCAATAGCTTTGTTATCAAATTTCTTTCTCATTTTAACTTTTCAAAAATGAACTGGACTGGATCCAGGTAGCCTGAAACAGCCCATTGATTTTAGTGGCTTAAGACATTTATTTAGCACCCAAGCAAAATACTTACAGATCTCATTTTTATATAGAGTGTGATTCCAGTGTTGTACAGAAGAATAAACAAACACTTTTCTTAAAGTAATTCTTTTTAGGACATTGAAACATTATTGATTCCTACATCCTTCTACCATTAGATCAATCAACCATATCAGCTGTGAAAGAGTTGGGGAGAAAAGCTTTATGAAAACAAATAACTTCCAACTAAATGTTACTATTTGTCTTCGAGGAAATGTAGAAGTTGTACTTGCATTGATTCCCCACTGCTCCCCTGCCAAAAGCCTTCAGTTTCCCACGTTTGTTTTGTCGTGCCTCAGTTAACAGATTTATAAAGCATCTCCTTTGAACAGTAAAAATCATTTGCCATTTGGTGAAATTGGCTGACATTTCATTTTTGCTGTGCGGATTGCAGATTATGTTGACATTATTTTGCCAGGCTGTATGCTACTTCAGTAACACATTGCTCACAATGTGAAAGCTAAAATGGCATCACTTTGGTCATTGCGGTCCTCCACAACATTTTTGCATGGTTAAGAGAGAAAAACATACCCCAGTGGCTATTCTCTGAACATTTACATCAATTCAGTTAAAAACAATGGGCCCTGATTAAACAGAATCACAGTAGCTTTAACATATATCATTGAAACCTTGGGTCAAAATATTTGAAACAGGATAAAATATTGCCTTTCCAATTTCGATTTGTTTGTCTTTGTCCTACATAGAAATGAATAGTATTCATGAAATACTGAACTGAACAGGAATCATTCCAGTGTGTCTTGGCTTTTCAAATAGCACTGTAGCACTGACTGATTTGTTGCATGACAATAAAATGGGCAGTCTCAGATCACAGTCTAATTCCATTCCTTTCCAATTTGGACCATTTCTAATGCAATGAGAAGCGGCTAGAAATGCATCAGCATCTTCATAAATTGAGACTGTTTAGGTTGCCTTGGAGCACCTGCATGATATTCAGTTAAAGGAATTAGTAGTCGAGTGTGAATGCCTTCTACTGAGACCCTGAAAGGGCTCCAGCTGCATAAGTTCATTTGAACTAAATATCACAAGGGGGGAGGGAGGCTTTGATAATGGCTTTGAAGGGGATTCCATGTTTTTTAAGATAGACATGTCTCAGTTCATAATGAGATACTGTGGCAGATTCCGTGCTGTTACTGTAATGGTATGTGGGAAACACCTTGGGAGACGGGGCCCGGAGATGCTGCCAAGGGAATGGTCAGATAAGAAAGGGCATAACCTGCAGCTGGATAATGGGAAAGGCAAAAATCCTCCCTAATTTCTCGAGCTGTAAAGGGGTGGGGGTGGGGGGAGAATTGTACTTTCAGACTTGCAAGATTCTGTTATTGTAGCCTTACAATAAAGTACAATTAGCTCATCTGATCGTGTTTCCTGTCTGGTTTACCTAGTAAGGCTGATAGTTACCTTTAGCTGTTTTGCTTTAGAAGTTTGGAGATTTAATTGCATGCAAAGGATCCAGATTAAATGCCAGCATACCCTCCTTCCCTACTCTTGCTGCTGCTCAGCCCTCAGCCTACCTCTAGGATTGTGTTCGATGGTTTATGTAAGAGGCTTAAGCACCAAGTCTTTTCTTTTATCCCTTCTTTTCCTTTTTTCAAGAAACTCAATTGAAAGCTAACTTGACATATCCAAAACAGCTCCATCAGCTTTATGGTTGAATGGGTGCTGGAATTCACACCTGCACAGAGTCCAGATCCAGGTCCAACACTGCAACTGTTGTTTGTTTTGTATGTTTTTGTTTGATTTTTTTTAAAATAGTGTAAATCTGTTTGTTCCTGGATTTAATATTATCCCTGGATTTTGGGATAGTAGTAAACTCAAACATGGGTTTTACTACCTTATGCTGACCAGATGTCAGTGTGCCACCTTGGAACAGAAAGCTTCAGTGCTGACCATAATGTACTATAGTCATTACTATGGGGTTGGCCGTTCTATCCAGTTCCAATCTCTGACTTTGCTGTGACAAGACTTGACAAGATGCAAATTATCTGGTAGCTTCTGGTACAGTATATATTGCTGACTGGAACGTCTGTTAGGAAGATTTTGCTCCTGACTGGATTTTACCTGTTTGCTTGTTTCTCTCTGTTTTGCTTGTTCTAAAATGTCATTTATGGAAAGTACTCAGATTTGGATACTGTATACAGAGACAGTGCATATGGATTGTCTCATTGATGTTGCATTAGCAGCTACAGTACTTATCTCTTTCTCTACACATAGATGATTACTTGTTGCCAAGGAGACAGGGAGCTCTTTTCATAAGATATGCTATGCAGAATAAGCAAAGTGTACGCCGCTATGCCTTTATATGCAATGGGAGTTTTTTCTCTCTGTACCGTGGATCCAAAACATTTCATTCTTTGTTATCCTTACCATTCTTTAGGAGAGATTTGGAGGATCCTTTAAAAGAAAATCATTCACACAAAGTGGTGGTTTCAGGTTGCTGAATTTCTAAAAGTCTCCAAACAGAGAATTATAATATTTCGAACTGTTGATAACATACAAGAATCTTGGATAATTTTTATGGTTTTGCTCTAAGCATCATGATAGTTGTTGTTGTTGTTATTATTCCATCCTTTCTATTAAAGTTGTGCACAGAGCAGTAACATCGTTAATAAGCAACAACTTAAAATATAAATGAAAACACAACATGTGCAGTTGTGTACAACGTGTACCAGTCACCAGCAATAACAGGATAATAATAGCTGAAAAAGCTTTTTATCCTAGTGCAGAATTATTTAAGGAATGATCAACCTAACAGAGAAATTCTTAATTGTTGACAAGGTGGGGGCCAACTTCCCATCCTCAGTGGGACTTTCATAATCAGCATGCCATCTCTGCCATGACCATATTCTGAATCACCATAGCGTGGATCGTCACAAAGGGTTGGTTGCTATTGGAAAGTAGACTCCTTTAATATATTGTCTGCTAGGCTTTGTACGGCAATATTGATACCTTGATTTGGGTCTGGTGGCAAACAGTCAACCAGCATGCCACTTTCAGAATTATTGTTACTCTATTTGATTCCACTTAGTAGCCTCATTTTGCCCTAGCTGCAGCTTCTGGTCAGTTTCTGGGGATAGATCTACCTACAATCCACTGAAGTAATCCAGCTGTGAAGTGATTTAAGTTATGGTAACAAAGGTCAGGTGATCCCTGTCAGGAAAAGTTGTAGTTGGAGGATCTGTCAAAACAAAGGTTGTCCTTTGTGGGGTCATACAGCTTTAAGATTAATATAAAAACAAGTTTTCACTTTTATCTCAGAATGCCAAAAGGAAGCAGTAGTGATACAATATGTGGTAGGGCAGGGAAATCCTGAAATCAAAGATTTACTGCCATCTGTGGATACACCATGCATGTATCAACTAACCAAACCCTGAAATCTACTGATTTTGCAATGAAAAGGGAGTAGTTCCAAACTCTGTTTGCTAATGCAAGATGTGGAACAATGATACTTACTTCTCCCTCCCTCCACTCCACCCAAGGAACAATTTGATAACTGAGAAGAATTTACCTTTACCTTTAGCTTTCCCCTTTGTACTAAACAAGATCTTCCAAAGGCTTACAAATACTAAGTGTCAGACAGGAATTATTCATTTCCTGTGGGATTACAAGGCTGCAATGGATTTCACAGTAAATTTGACTTAGTAACTGGAATTACTGTATTAATATTTATACACAATAAAGCCTTGCTCACATGTAGCTCTTTACTAGTATAAGAAAACATCACTGGTTTCCTGCTGGGTAGATAAATGAATGCTAGGAAGTGAAGAATGCACCAGCAGAATCAATTATCTATATAGGGAGGAGACACAACACTTCCTTAAGATGTTGGTTGTTTTGGCCACCACTGCATAGGTCACAGCTACAATGGTTTGGTGCATCATAGGACATAAATCTGTTCTTTCACCATCTCATTTGCTAACCCAGCCCTCCTCCTGGATTTCTGCAGGAGTGAATGTTGAGCAGAGTGCAGCAAAAGACCCATAAATCTTGCTCTCAGGAAAAATACACATCAGCATGAGAGCTTGCAAGTAGCAATGTCCATATCCTGAACTCCAAAGAAACTCCAGTCAGAAAATATAAGCTAACTGGTCTTTATTGATAAAAATGCAAAAACTTCCTAAAATACACGTTGCATACAAAAGATAGGATATAACAAAAAAACTTCTTCTCATATTAGCTTCCAAGACTTATCACTGCAAAGCCTCTAGCTAAAAACACTCTCAGAGAAGAGGTTCACTACTTAGTTACTTGTTAAGACTACATACCCTATAAACCTACATGGTTAACTGTAAGACTAAAAACACACACACGTACACACACTGGACAGGTTGGGCATTGTAACCCTCCCTTATAGTGCCAGTTGAAAACACTCCTACTGAATAACTAACACACATACACAATTTCAGTAGGTGGCAGTAGACAAAATCATAATAACATCACAAGATACTTTGTTATCTCAACACTTGTTTTGTAAAGCTAACAGGATGAACTTTCTTTCCATGAGAAAATCCTGATAGTGAAAGGTTTGTGTGCTCTGCCCTGAAGCGAGCCAGTCATGTGCTTTGCCTTGCCATCTGTGGTGATGGTCCAGTCCAATATCCCCTGAGCTGAGCTGGAGTCTTGAGGTCCTATTTATTAGGTCCAGTATAGGGGATGCCCTCTCCTGGCTCTCAGAGAGCATAATCTCTGCTTTCCAGACCATAGTTCCAACGAGGTGAACCAGATTTTTGGGTCCCAAAGTTCTGACAAACATGACAATTGTGAATCATGAAACATACATTTACAATGTTAAATAAAAAAACCCAAAACTAAATCAAGCATGATCACCAACTGTTCAAAGGGAAAGGGGGCAAGGAGGGAAGTCACCTAACCCAGCTGAGCTTGATAGTATAGTTTAAAATTGGGTATTGCCTATCCACCTTATTCTTTCATGTCTTGTAAAATCTTAAGCTTCATTCTCAATTTTGTTTGATCATATAACATTAGTTATTTGTCTCTGCCACTTGTTCAATAAGTTATCACCAATTCCTACTGGAATCAAGTATTAGCCAGGCCGGACAAGACCAGCCAGGGGCTGCTACCTGCTGAGGCCTGTGGAGTCCAGCACTGCTGCCACTGTTGGCGAACACTTTTGCTGAGTAAGACGACTCAAATTTTGCTGAAAGATGCATCTAAAATAGAAAGGATAATTTTCATCATTAGTCCTGAGATGATGATATGATGGTTGTTTAAAAATAAAATAATAAATAACAATCTTTAGTGGGCAGCTGCTTCAAAAAGCTGTTTAGCCATTGCATAAACACACATACATACACCTGCATACACATATGCACACAAACATATCCGTCACCTTCATTTCAGAGAGTTCTGGTCCAACATGGATCTCTCCTGCTTACCTAGTCCAGTTCTTCTTCTGTTCATATCTGCCTGGTCCTGGCCTCGTTTTCTCCTTTATTTCTCTAAGCCACCATTGATTTCTACTTATTTCTTCTAGAAGGGGCAACTGTGGGATAAAAAGGTTTAATTCAAGTGGTGTAAGCAGTGATCACATCTTTGTAATGGAAGCTTGGCTCCTTTTGTATATACAGTATGTGCCATGTCATGCTGTACAAACAAAAGGGAGCAGAAATTGCATTGCAACAGCACAACCCTGCTTTTGTCCTTTGCTCCTCTTCTCCCCATCCATGGATGCCTGTTTTCTAGTCTCTGCTCTGGCTCTGTAACCTTTTGAACCCCCCATCAGCTTCCTTCGTAGGCTGTTGTCTCTGTCCTACTCTTCCAGAGAATATCCAGTTGTATTTCACAGAATCATTCACAGAGTGGTTTATAACTCAAATGCAAACAAAAAGCAAAATTAATTTAAAAAAAACATGTATAACCAAACCTTTAAAAAATTCAGGAAGTAAACCAGTAGTATAGCAGATAGCAAATAGAATAAATGTAGCAGACTGAAAACAAATTATGTGTTTTAAATCCTGGGGAATCCCAGCAAAGAAGGGGAAGAAAGATGAGGGATGCTTCAGTAGCTGCCTAAGAGATCCTTTTGCCTCTCTCCCACCCCCAGCCCCCATACATACTGTAGTTGGAGGTTGTAATGGATCATCCAAACACTGTCAGTAGTAGCAAATATAGCATGCAATAATGTATGAATAACTGAAAAAGTTGCTTTGTCATTCTCTTACTTTACTTTAACCCTTCTCTATCATCCCCCTCCCCACACACACCAAGGTATTATGTGCCAAATTGCTTTTATGGCAGAGGTATTATTGTCCTCACTGGCTGTAGTCCCTGATGACTGCTTCGTCTTCAGTGGAGAAAGCCATTGTTCAATAAAAGCTTCAACTGACCCTCATTAGTTCAGTAATTGCATAAGAAATTAAGCACCTTAGGAATGTCTCTGCTATTGTGTTGGGAGAAAGGCAAAAAGAAGTTTGAACATAGTGAGATGCTGCTATTCAGTTATGTCTTTGATTTAGTGGTCTGCCTACTGATGGTTCTACAATGGCTGTAAATGAAAATGGAAAATTACTTTGGAGTGTCTCTTTCTATCCAGAGTTCACTGGTCATGTTTTAACAAAGAGAATAAATAACAAAGTAGGATTTTTGTTTTGTTGTTGTTAGCATGGGATTTGCATGGGATTTCTGAATTACTGCGTGTACTCTCAAGCTTATTGGATGTATGACTCAGCCTTTTCACCCTGAAGCAGGCAGGGGAAAAGCCCAGCTGATTTCTCCTTACTTCAGCCCTTTGGCAAGTCAACCACACTCTACACCTGAGTATTATTGACAGACGGACATCGAGAGATCAAGGCTGCATGAAGCCTTTGCAAGGAAGGTGCTACCAACTGTACCATTCACAAGAAGCAGCTCCTGCAGTTCCTGCCCGTGAAAGGCAGGAAGTTCCTTCCCCTTTGCTCTTCTGCTACAGCTAGAGCCATGACTGGAGTTTTCTTGACTGAATTCATGTTACCTTCTTTCAGCATGCTGTCATGAAGATGAAGGAGTTAAACAGACTTGTGAAGCTTCCTCCATACTGAGAGGATCACCTAAAGGATAAATTGCAATGGAAAGGATCCAGTCATGGCTGGGTGATAGGTAGACAGGATGCAAGGGCTTGTTAAGAACATTAAAATAACTTCATTTAGGTAGAGCAAGTTAAAATGTTGAAAGCTCTGCTTTTCTGCCACTTCATTAACACTCTTCAGTTAGGCTGTTGATAGCCTCCCACTTGATCCAGAGTGTTAACCAAACCTAGCAATATCTCTTCTCTATTTATATCAATATACTTTCATAGAAATGCAAGCTAAGTTTCAGGGAGGCAAGCTTCCATCATGGTTCATTGCTCTAAGCCTGGGGGAGATTTGGTAGGCACACAAAGCCAGTATGAATTTTAAAAAGCTAGCAGGACCATTGTCATTCCAGTATCAATGGAAGGAGCTACAGTTTCTTACCAGCAATGAGATAGCAAGTGATTGATTTGAACATTCCTCAGTTTACAAATATAAGGCTGTCCATTCATTTTCATTTGGTGGTTTTACTTAGCACAATCCTCACCAACCTGGCACCCTTCAGATGAGTGAATTTTCAGCCAGCATGGTTGAACCAGCTTGATATTTTAGGAGTTTGCAGTCATAATGAATCCAGAAGGTGCTAGAGTGAGATGAAGAATGTCAAGAAATTCTGAAACAATGAAAAAATAATGACATTATGAGGAAAATGGGGCTATATGCAGTATTTTCTTTTCTTTTTAGCATCCTTTTACTCATATAAAGATATAAATAAGTAGAGGCTGCTTCTCATGTCAATTGTGTTCCCGGCGTTCCATCAACATATAACCCTAAAGTCAGAAAAAAAGAAATGCCTCTGAAGAAAGAGCTGCATTCTCATCTTTGCATTTGAAGTTCTATTGTGGAGACTGCACTAAAAGGTTCGAATTAATATATTAGGATGTGGTATCAAAGCCTGCTAATAGTTATTCTGTGCTTTATTTCAATATTCTATTTTTTAGGAGTATTTGTTATTCTTTTTGTGAAATTCTCACCAAAGAAAAAATGGATGTTCTTTCTGCTCTCAAATGAAATTGGACTTATACTTTTTCTTCAGTATAGTTATTAACTAATCCATTTAGTTAATCCGTTTAGAGCCAGTTTGGTGTAGTGGTTAAGGGATCAGGGTAGAAACTGGGAGACCATGAGTTCTAGTCTCACTTTAGACACAAAGCCAGCTGGGGGACCTTGGGTCAGTCACTTTCTCTCAGCCCTAGGAGAGGCAGTGCCAAACCACTTCTAAAATCTTGCCAGGAATCTGCAGGAACTAGCCAGGCAGTTGCCAGGAGTCAAAAACTGTCTCAAAGGCACCAGCACCACCAATTTACTGAAAAGAATAGGAACAGAACCCATCAGAACCCATAGTAAGCTTTAGTCTGAAGTAAGTTGTTTGCTATATAGTTAATCCATGGAATGCCTTGACCCCAGGGGAACAATCTAAAGTTGGGTTTTGGGAAGAGGTACATTGTCAACCTATCTGAACCTGACAGTTTAGCTTACAGAAGAAAAGACTAAGGGAAGGTATGATAGCAGCCTTCAAATATCTGAAGGGCTACGTATAGAAGAGGGAACAGACTTATTATCTGTTGGCTCAGAAGGCAGGATTAGAACCAGTGGGTTGAAACTATAAGGAAGTACATTCAAGCTAGACATCAAGAGGAACTTCCTGACTGAAAAGTTCTGTTCTTCTTCCCTAGAACAGAAGCTGGGTGATATTCATAAAGATACTGTAATGGATCTTGCACAGACCAGGGGATTGGATCATATGACCTCTAAGATTCTCCCCCCCCCCCCCCCAAACTGAGTCTCAGACTCTATGAATTATAAAGATATATTGAAAACAGGAAGAAGTTTATGTAAGACTCTTATGTTTCTTTGGATATCACTTTGGAGACTAAAAGCTGGGAGAATACATAGACATTCTTAACCATTTACCATTTTATGTATCATTTGAAAATAAATTATTAAGAAACACTTGAAAATCATTTTTTTCAATGTGTTCAGTTTTTCATCTGCACCCCCAAACAAACAAACAGTCCTCACTCCCCACATCTGCTGAATTTTCCAGTTTCTTTTTCTGTCCTTTCACATCTCTAGTCTAGAAATACAAAGTCTGAGCTAGTGGGTCAAAATTTACTTGGTATGCCATCTTGACAAACTAATTGTGTTCATTGTTGAGTGTATTGATCACACACTCTTCTTTGTCTTATTGTATCTCTTAATTATCACTTGTACTCATTTGTCTAATAATGTAGAAAACCTGTATAAGTGTTGACTGTTGAATAAAGCAAGAATGCCAAGTTTCTTCTCTACTATCTTGTCTCTAATACAACTCAATATAGACAAGATATTATTCTATGACAAATGAAGGTAAGTGAAGGGGGTATATCTTGGTAGTGAGTAGGACCAGAGCCTGAAATGGTTCTTGCTCTCTGAGTTTCTCTTTCTTTTAGGTCTCCATGTTGTGACACTGATAGGTCTTGCCAGAAGTCTGATCTTGTGGTTGAACTTATCCAACAACCATAAGTGAACCTAAAATTGCATGTTTCCCCCACACTTCTGGAAAGAGAGAGACAGAGAGAGACAGAGACAGAGATACAGAGATACAAGGAGAGAGAGAGATCTCACACACATTCACAGCAGAAAATAGTGTTTGTTTTTAATATTAAATTATATTGGTCAGAGATGCATGGAACTGTGTTTATACTGTATAGTAGACAATCTGGAGTGGATCCCCAGGAAAATAAATGTGTGTAAACTTCCCCCATCCAAAATTGTGATCAAACAGTTTCAGTGAGCCTACTAGTGTGCACTGGAGAATTCTGCCTAAAATGTGGTTTTAATATTCCTTGTCACTTGACTTAGCAAGCATGACATCCTTCTATGTTTTTTACAGTTTTGTTGCAAATTGTTTTGGCTAGTCTTTTATTGGCACTGAGATTTCTCCTGCTATTGTTGAGAGTGGCATTTAGATGGTGATTCTTTGTGATAATAACAGTGTTAAATCCCATTCATCTGAGCACATAGGGAGTTCAAAGTGGGGGAGATCATGCAGTCTCATTTCTACTTTTTTCCCAAGCTCTGTGCATTGAGTTGGGTGATCTGAAGGGGAGCTCTATTCTTGTCCACTTGAAGGGGGGTGCAGCTATTTAATCAATCCGCTATCCAAATTTATTCCATTCCTGGATCAGGCAGCAAACTACAATCATGTACAAGTTGAAGAGTAGGGCTGTTATTCAGATCTTCCTAAATATGTGGAAATTGAAAGGAGGCAGGATTGGAGTTCATGGGTGGCCAGATTCTCTCCACCAGTTGAGTTCTTTCAGGGGCTCTAGTCTTTCCCTTAACCTGTTACACTCATCCACATTGCAGAGGCAGAACAGCTATTTAATTACAGGAATAGGGGCCATGTTAGTGTAAGCATCCAGAACTAGATGTGAAGATGGAAAAAAAAAAAAGATGTACATGGTGACATCATGACACAAACCCATCCTTCTGTTCTTGCATTCTGTTGGATGCAAAAATGTAGGTCCCAGATTTTCATTGTGGCCTAATGACATATTTTATCATATCCTTTTCCATGACTGCTAATTCTGAGACTACTTCTCAATAAATGTAATTCTGAGCTACTGAAAGTGAGGAAAACAGCCCCTTCTGATACATAATCAATAATTTTACTAATATCTATTCAGAAATCATGCTGTGATTAATGGGCATCTGTACTTCCAGTCCTATGAGGTGGGCCAATCTTTTTTGTGATATATCTCAGACATGTGGCTGCCACCACAATTAATAATTCTTGCTTTGGATCCACAGAAATCCAGGCTTACAGCTCACATATATGGGAAAAAATCTTTTCTGAATAGTCTTAATTTCCTTAAGATCCAGTAAAAAAAATGTACAGCCAACAATCTGGTACATGGGTAAAACATCACTATCTGTCTAGGCAGAAAGGCTATATCACTTCCAGTTCCACTTAGAAATCTGTCCTAGAATGTTATGGAATAATGATTCCATGCTCAGTAGAGGAGAAAGGTTTATTTAGCCACAATCATTGGGACTTCCCATAGGAGCAGATACAGGCACTGGGATGATTACAGTACTCACAGCATAGTGCCATGTGTTCATTTCTCATTGGTTTAATATGCATGAGTAAGCTTTACTGTTTTACACATACAAAGAGACTGTTCCCCATATGATCTTTTAAAACACTGAGAGGACTTCCCATCATAAAATGTCCTGACCTATGGACCAATTTATTATCTTGGTTTCTTTCTACATGACTTGTCTATTTAGAAATAATGGAGAAGGGCCTTTTATTTGTCCCTACAGAAGTAAACATAGACAACTTCCAAAAAGGTCAGTAACTTGTAAAGTGGGGAGGGAAAAAAAGGCTAATACTTGTCAGAACTTGAAGAGTCAAAAAATCTTGTATTAAAAAAAACTTGCAGGGAGAAGGCCCCTGGGATTTCATAGTTTAGCAAAGCCTTCTGATCTTGATTCTTTATCAGTCATTTGGAGGTGTGTGTGTGTGTGTGGGGGGGGGAACCAATTGCACCCAGGTGCTATACAGAGAGGGAATGGGTAAATTATAGAAAAAGAAATTCAAGCTCATCAATTGACGCCCTACATGACCAAATTCAGTGTCACCTAGGTGATTCCTGAATTCTGCGGATGTGGTCATATACATCGTCATCTGTAATTTTAAGCCAACAAATATTGTATATTTTTTAAGAACTTTGAAGTTGACTATTCTTTAGAAATGATAGGAAACTCCTTGAATTGAGTTACCATTTGAGTTGCTCCCCAAAGCTCTCAAACATTTTTGAGAAAGGTGCCTTATGATTCCAATCAGGTTAGGGGTATGAAATCCATGGCTACATATATTTTACATATGGATGAACTAGATGCTCTATAACTTATGTAGAAAACTGTATATCTATAGTCCTATATATTTTAACAGGTGTATCTTGCTCCAAGAATATGAGTGATTCACCTCTCTGTATGCAACAAAGAACTATAGAATTCTGCTTCCAGGATAGAGACTGTTAAACCCCACATACACTAGACAAATGCTTATAAAATAATTGGTGATTGTAGGTTTGAACAAAACATCACTGAGCTTCTAATTATATGGTTAATTGACTTTCTTAAAATCTATAACTAAAGCTGTTTAAGCCCGTGGCAGAGGCAAGCACAACTGTTAAAAAGCACAAATATATTGGGAAACCACCCACTGTAACTGTTCATATAATAAGAAATAGCAAAACAGTTTCTCCCTAGCCATTTAATTATGAAAGCAAGTGCAAGTTTGCAACAGCACTTACATTTTTCTTATAGGGCTGTAGTTGAGAACATCGGTATCTACTGTATCTCTCTGTGTGTGAATGGCTTTGTGGCTAAGTTCCCAGAACACCCTAAGGTAGGGATTCCCTACAATTTTCAATCCCACAACATCTCACAATGATAAATGAAGGTGTGCAACCCCCAATCCCCTATGGAATTCATGGAGGTTTGGACTGGATATGAAATAAATCATCCACTTGTACCAATTCAATTATAATCTATATCTCAAATAAAACAATTTACAACTTTTTTGCATGACTTGTTTGGAGATGCCTTTTTACTTTGCTTGGCTTCATATTCTCAACGAACAGCATTATCTAACAGGTACCATACTGAAGTTCTTTTTTAGTAACAAAATCACATGGAAGACTAAAAGATATATAACTTTCATCAAACTTTCTTGACTTAGGCTTACTTTTATTAGCCCCCTTGGTAGACTATCTAGCTATTTGCTCATCACCCAACCTACAGTATATGAGAACTTCACTAATACATATACTTCTACAGACACTCCAAAGATACAAATATGTTAAAAACCCCACCCACAAAATAAATTACTCTTTAATCAAATCTTTATTGCCATTCTTCACCTGACATTTTTTAATTGAGACATTTAAACTTTGAATAAAATAGTTACCCACATACATAAAAAGTTCATTTCAAAATAATGTTGTGTAATAGAACCAATAATCCTGGTGGTACATAGAATTTTTGGGTCACTGCTAAGAAAAGGAAGAAGGCAGAAAACCTTATTGTTCAAATTCAATTACCGTACCTGAAGCAACATTAAAAAAACAACAACTCTGTGACCTCCTTTCTAATGATCTGAACCCAACTATTGATGGTCAGTGTTCAGATCTCAGAGTTTGAGAACTTCTGCCTAAGTAAAAAATAAGTGAATCACATTATGGTCTTGCAAAGCCTATCATTGTGGTGTATAAACTATGTATGGTTACGTAAACATAAATTGTGAATCCAGCTAACCCGTGTTTGTAGGAAGCCTACTCACATATCCCATACTGATACTGGCATCAACTTGCACTTCCCCACATATACAGTCCATGTGTAGTAAACTATATGTCTGATTTTACCATGACATGCATATACCATTTTCTGGCTCATTGCTAACTGGTGACTTTGGAATGAAAGCTATGGCTGATGAACCAGACATTCATCATAACCGTAAACTGCACTAGTTTTTGATCCAGTCTGCAGAAAAAAGCCAAACTTTGGATCAGTGGCTCTTATCTCTATGACCCCTTGGGGAATGGGATCATGGCTATGGACCATATTCCCAAAAAGTGCACAAGCAGAAACTTTTGTGTAAAATTTATTTTATTGCATTAGAAATGAATTTCATTCACACAGGCAAAATATAAAAACAATATTTACAAAGGATGTTCTCTCTCTCATTTTGTCATGCAAAATTTAATGGCTACTTCCTAAAAAAAACTGTAATAAGTTCTTTCTTTCAGTTAAATTTCACTTGGCAAACAAAATTTTTGCCAATTCAAAGATGATGGTGGCCTTTGTAGTTTCCAGAAGAAACTCACAAAAAAGGATTTTTTTTTTTGATGATGTCAAGATGTACATCATGGATGAAAAACATGCTGAAAGGAAGTAACATAGCTTCCAATTTCCCCATGACTTAGGGGAAATTCAAAATATTAGAAGAATTTTCCACAATTTTGGAAAGGATGACATCCTTTTACAGAGTTACAGCTGCCTTTCCCCGCCCCCCGCCCCCCCTCTGTTCCAAGCCACAAACCAGCTCAATCATTTCCAGGATGCTCAGCTTCTGCAGCGTCTCTTGTATCACACATGTTGCTGGGGAAATTTTGCCTAGCCCCAGGTAGCCGCAAAACCAACAGCTGAAGAGTGCCTTGAAGTTGCTTTATTGGAATTCTGATCTCAAGATATTCTCTCTCAGGAGAAGACAAAACTCACATGCAAGCAAGCACTACCTTATTAGTGATGAACAGCACTTGGTTGAGTTGGGTCTTAAAGCCTACACTTTAAGATGGTTTCAGTGAGGTCTACTATGTGCTGATACTACAACGTCTTCTTTGGCTCTTGACAATGCAGTAAACAACCTTGGAGGATGCTTTTTCAAATCAAGCCTTTTTTATTTGGAAAAATACAAGTAGAGTTCCAGATTTTCAAATCAAACATTGTTTTCATGAAGAAGACCCATGCTGTCTGATGAATTTCCAGGATGGTCAGACATAAAATACTCCTTCAGCTTTATTGGCTTCATGCTTCCACTGGCAAAGACCTTGCCACTAAAGAAACACAGCACTTTTTTCATGTTCGGTGATAAAAATGAAACCAAAGAATGCATATACTTCTTTTTCTGTGACATTTTCCAACTTAATCCAGGCCTACAAAAACAAACCCAAGTGCTGTGATATATGGAAAACAGTAGATAACTCCCATTAAACTCAGTGGTGTTTCCTGCTGAACCGACATACAGGACTGCATTAGTACTTTCTAAAATACATTGATACTGTGTTGAAAAAAAAACATGCACAAAATTGCCAAATAAAAATAAAAGCCCAACTAAGTTTGCAATTAAATAAATCCAAAATGTTAGTTGTCCCATGGATGACTGACTTGGATACCCCTATGTATCTTTCCTGTTCTGCCATTCTGTGTGCCAGCTGTTCTCTGTAAGCAGGTAAAAAATTCTGGATCAACCCACAGTCAAGTGCTGAATTTGTAAATTGCATCACCCTGCTGGTTAACAAGAAAAGACCTGGGAGGAGAAAAGACCAGATGTATAGTATACATGCAAACTTTTTGATTGCATACAAAATCACAGCCAACCTGATTGGCCTGACAAATGTTGCAACTTTTCACAGCGATCTTGGAAAAAAGTTATTCATTATTGAAAGTTAAGTGAAGAGGGAAACAAGATATTAAAGATGTGGTTGTTTGATCTGCTGGGAAGAGGAGGAGTATTAAAGTGCAGGAGAGGAGATCTGATTTTTATTGGGATCCCTTGTGCAAGTTACATTTCCATCTTCTGCTATCATTTTATTTATAACTGTTTGCTCCATCCTTAAGGCTTTGGATTTAGAACAAGAAGGGTATATTTTGACAGAGTTTATATTTAATAATGAAGAGATCACAAAGATTTGTTCAAGTAGAATATTAACAATGCCCAAAAGTTTCAAGCTACTTTAATTAGCATAACTTTGCATTGCTTTGGTTGATCATTATTGTTATTGTTGTTACTAATAGTGATAACTGCCAAAAAATCCATTCCCAGAATGAAGCCATCTTCCTCTTCCTGTCCTTTGAACGAGACTTTAAAAATGTGCACTTCCTTCAGATATTAATGTTAATTGTTCTTTTTGAGGCAGGTGAAAGCACCCTTCTTAGATTAGTCAGATCAAAAACTACTCTGCTTCTGAAAAAGCCCTAGGATGAGTCTCCTCATCTATATCAGTCATATCTGGGTATTTGCATCTGATGAGGAAAAAAAATTCAACATACTTCCTGTATTTGAAGACAGCTGGGGAGGAGTTTAGAAGAGGCAACAGGGCTGCCGTATCATCCCTCATCCCTCCCTCCATCCTTATAATTTGCTTCAATCAAAGTAAACTCTGAGCTATGTTCAATTCCTACTCAGAATTGATTTTGTTTTCTTAACAAAACAATTCTGTTAAAAAAAGATTGCATGTATTTTTGGAAAAGATAGATTGGATGATAGTGTTGGAAAGAAATCTTACCAAGTTCATTTCTGAGCTGGGAATAAAATGCCCAGGCAGTTGCTTGAAACAGAGGTGAAGGTTTATTTCCGAGAGCACAGCACGCAGAATGGGGTATTGGAAGTGGCCACACACAAGAATTCCCAAAGAGCCCTTTATATAGGGAAGATTGTGCTATTGTTTTTTGAAAGGTGCGAAAGAATGCCTACCCTCTAGGAATTCTTAGAAAGTGGAGTTATCCGAGTTCCAAGAGAGAGCACTCTTAGGTGAAAGTGTAATTAGGATCTCCAAAAGAGAGCACTCTGGGGTCAGGCACCCCATTGAGCTGTGGCTTCCTTTGTTTTCCTTATCTAACACTGTCTAATTGGAATGCAGATCTCTTCGGGGAAGAGATCTTAAATTATTTGATTAAGGCTTCAAGGAATGTTGGTTCTTCCTGCCAGATCCTTCATTATTTAATTTTAGGCTGGGTGAAGGACTCTTGACTCTTCCTGCCACATATTAATTTTTTTAGGTGAGCTCATTCTAATTGTAAATTTAATCATATATCTTGATTGCTGTTAAGATAAACAATGGCGGGGTGAGACAAATGGGAAATTTTGACTTCCTGCTGATGTGGGGGGAAGAATTTGATTTCCTTCCCACAATAGTATATACCCTGTGAGGTTCAAGTTTAGAACTTTTAAAAAAGTTTAGAAGCATTTTATTCAAAGTAAAAATCATTGTGTGTGTGTGTGTGTGTGTGTGTATGTATATATGCAATCCTAAAAAAGAACCTTGGGATTGGAAGGGAGTGTGATAAACTCCTCCACATATGCCTGTCTAGGGTAAATAATTCTGATTTTATTTCTTGGAAATTTACAGCTATGCTTAGTGCACAAAATGTCACACACTATTGTTTCCAAAGCATGAGCAGCATAGTAAGCAACCTGTCAATGCTTGTTCACAGCAGTTCTTCCAACAGAGCTGATTCATTCTAATTTGGAATTATATTATCAAGACTGAAGGTTGGAGTGAGTCGTTGTTGAAGAAATCAATATCTTGCATCAGAAAACCTACTTTTCTCTTAAGGGTGTCTGCTAATAAGAATTGGCTTGTACCTTATAAGATGACTTTGTTTAAATCTAATTTAAATTATCTTGATAATGATAAATACTGCAAAGCTGTCTCAAACATCCTTGAAATCAAGGAATTGCTTCTCACCTCTTTGGTGGAGGATGTGTGTGTATATGTGTGTGTGTGTGTGTATAAACACATTCTTGTTACACCTATATACTTTCTTACTGAGGTTGGTGGAAAAAAGAAACACCATTGTAGTTAATTTATTGTAACTTTCTTTTTTTAATAAGATTCAAAAGATTTTTATAACACTATTAAAACTTCTAAAGGAAAATAACATTATAAGGATAGATCACTTTCAATGCTTCTTCCATATTTCTAAGGCTATCTTTGATCATTTTGTTTAAAGCATATTCTGTTTTACCTCCAAAACAAATGTATGAATTCCATAGAATACATTTTTAAAAATAATATACTGTAAGTTTAGGTGTTTTAGGTACTGACTATTGCTGCAGCAGAAACAGTGGGAAAATATAATAAAATATAAAAGTGGAATAATTTTAAGATGCATGTCATCCCTGGTGAACAGCAGTGCTGATTGCAAGTTACTTTTAATTATGTTGCTTGAATGCACAAACATACTGTAAAAGGAACACTTGTATTTCTGCTTACATCCCCCCAGGTCCTGTGAACGCCTGGCATACTGGCTAGATTTATAGATTTAAGGAAGCCACAGTGCTTAAACTGTGGAGTGAGACTGACCATTTCAAATGATAAATTGTGGTTTATGGCTCAGCAAATTATGTTAGCAGGGCTTGCATATGTTAAAAATAATCTAAATCCAATTCTGCTAATATTTGTCAACAGACGTTACTGGATCACATTATGGTATCAGATATTTCAAAACTGTTGATGTCCAACCCATCAGGCTTCGAGGTATAGCTCTTATAGCCAGGTTGTGTTCAGTCAGCTATTTTTGTGCATTAAGATAGCAAAAGATTATGTCCTTATGCGCCTACTGTGGGCCAGGTTTAAAGAAATGAATTGGTGGCTCCAAATGAATTGGAGTTTCATTTCCTCTCCCACCTGCTGGTAGAAAAACTACAGCTAATCACTTTCCCTACTGTGGGATGCAATGGGATGGGTATAGGCAGGTGCTTAGAATGGTGGATTTAGCCACCTGTCAGGTTGCCTAACAGTGCAACATGGAAGGATGCGTGGGATGAAGCAGGAGGGAGCAAGCAGCTCTGATTATCCTGCTCAGCACAGCCAATCTTCCATACCTATGTCCTGTCAGTTAGGCTATTTCTGAATCCATGTCTAGCACTCTGAAAGCACTACATCCATGTTCACAAATAGTCCAGCTAGCAAGCTGCAGGTGGAGGGACATGGAATGAAGTGAGAGGACAATGAGTGAGCTCTAAAATCAGTTAAAGCTGTGAGGGAATGACAGTGTTGGCAGTGAGTGACCAACAACTCTAGCTCTGAGCTTTGGTTGGCAACACCTAAGGTCTCGAAAGCTGCAACAGAGTAGGCAAAATGGCAGCTCCTCTAAAGAATAAGTATTAGCAAAACACACCAATTAAAATATACCCAATAGTGACAGTGCTAGTAATACACAGTATAGCAATACATGGTAATTAAAACAAACAACCTTCTTCATGAAAGACTCTTACTGAGCTATACATTTATAAATAAAATGCGGAATCTTCTCTCATTTTTTGGCCTTGATAATTTCTTTTGCAAGTCAGATTTGTTAAGGGACTGCCATTGATCAGATGAGAGCAAACTTGAACTATCTGAGGAAAGGGTGGTGACTGTAGGTCTTTGTTGACACTTTTTCTCTCCACTACGTGATTAAGTTGAGTAATGGAAAATGGTTTCTCTGATTATCTGCTTCTATGTGAGTTTGATAGGATGACCTCAAGGGGTATTTCACAGTCCCTGGCTAGGTTCATACATCTCACTAAACCACAATGAGGGTTGTTTGGTTTTGACTTTTCATGCTATGGGAATTCAGTCATAGTGATTTGTAAACTCAATTTATAGCCTGATGGTGTTGTATAAGCAGATGGCAGTTGTGGCCAGGAGGGCCTTTGCACAGCATCATGTTGTGCCCCAGTTGTGCCCATTCCTGGATCAGGAGGCCCTACTCTCAGTCACTCATACCCTAGTCACCTTCTGAATGGATTGCTGTAATGCGCTCTACATGGGGCTGTCCTTGAAGAGTATCTGGAAGTTTCAACTGGTACAGAATCCAGTGGCAATGGCAGTTACGTGTGCTCCAAGAATTGCACATGTCACACCTCTGCTTTGTAAGCTGCACTGGCTGCCAATTAGCTTTCTGGGTCCAATTCAAGTTGCTGTTTTTGACCTTTAAAGCCCTTCATGGCACAGGGACAGGTTATGTGAGGGACTGCCTTTCTGCATTTACATCTACCCATCCCATCAGATCTAGCAGAAGGGCATGTTGTGGGTCCCATCAGCCAAGGAGCTTCATTTGACAGGATCCAGAAAGAAAGCCTTTTCTGCCATGGCACCCACGCTCTGGAACATCATTCTCTTTGAGGTGAGATTGTCCCCAACCCTTCCAGCCTTCTCAAAACTTGGATGTACCATCAGGCTTGGGGATCCCAAGGAAGTATGGAGCCTGTTAAATAGTTATATTGTGTATAGCTAGGGTGTACTCTCTTTGTCTTTTTATTATTGTATTTTAAATGTAGCTTTTAATCTTTTAATTGTTTTTAATGATAGAAGATTATGATTTTACTTGTGTTTTAACTATGTACTCCACTCAGAGTCACATGCAAATGAGATGGGTGACCATATAAATTTAAATAATAATAATAATAATAAACCTAATCAACTGAAGGATATTTGCTTAGTGCAGTTGTGAGTTTATCAACATGGACCTTTCTGTTATACAGTAGACTACGGTTAGTGCCAAGATTGCCATCAAAATCAGAACAGTGGCTGATTGTGGTAATTTAGTTCTTGTCCTGCTAATGGGCTTCCCATTGGCAGGAATGTGAAGAAGCTCTTGATCCAAGTTGGATGTGAAGAACCTCTTGATCCCAGTTAGATTGGCTCTCATGTTTGCTTGTTTCTATTGATATTTTCATGTTTCTGCTTTTACTGCTGCTATAAATTATTTTGATATAATGTCAATATAGTTGTGGCTTGGCACACTTTTAGTTCAGAACTCCATAAGAGAAAGAGGCTAAATTTTCTTTGAGCTTCTCTCCCACTGGCACCTTTCAAGGACCAAGTGTGACTTTTGCTGCTTTATATGACAACAACAAAAGTGAAAATAAAAGGCATATAACTCTTTGAACAAATGTAAGTCAATACATTTTACCATTCTAAACTGAGAAAGGGAAAAAGAGCTCAAAAGTCCTGCAGGAGTATATATCTTTTCAGACATATTAAAGTACGTTTCATATCTACATTGCGGAAAAATATGGCTCTGTTTTGACATCCCGAAAAGTACAAAATATTACTTAGTCGGTGACCTTTTCCTTTTCTTTCCTTTTATAAATTTTAATAACATATTTTTATTCTATACTTTGTCAGTACGAAATATTTATTGAAACTTTTAACTGTCAGCTGGGCATGAAATTCTCCTGATATTAGAGATAAACTAGCTTTTTTTAAAGGGAACAAATGCATTTAACTGCCATGCTCGTGAAGTGCAGGCGACTGAAGCAGATGAATTCTTGCATAAGGTAATTTACACATT
The DNA here is from genome assembly GCA_030867105.1 of Liasis olivaceus. Classification (NCBI taxonomy): domain Eukaryota; kingdom Metazoa; phylum Chordata; class Lepidosauria; order Squamata; family Pythonidae; genus Liasis; species Liasis olivaceus. The sequence continues at coordinate 228,600,463 of CM061349.1, forward strand.
GGGCACAGAGTGTACCACAGGATGCTGTCACTCTTGACTCAGTTTTATTTCGCTTTGGAAAAATGATCAATATTTAGTCAGGTGAAAGTTTGAACTCTCCATCTCAGGAAGTTGCTTATTGCCTGAGCTGCTAAGTGCTGCCTTTGCTGGTGAGAGGCTGCTGGGAGGGCATCGTTTTTGCCAGCTGTCCTTGGATCGCTTATAGCCATTAAAGCATTCTTTGCTGGAGAAGAACTGTTTCCTTCATCCATTCAAATTTAGTGAAAATTGTAAACGTGGATGTTTTTCATGCATATTTAATGCTTTTGAAAAAAAAGCATGTATGACTATGTCTTCCAGCAACTTTGTCCTTCTCCTTCTTCTCCTTGTCCTTCTCCTCCTCCTCCTCCTCCCTTGATTCATGATTTCAAACAATAATATTTTATAGGAGTAAAAGGATTTAAAACTGTCAAATGACTAGCTTGAATTTGTGGTTAATTTATGTAGGGATCTCTATAAAGGGAGGGGAAATATTTTGTTTCCTGCCTATTACTTAAAATAATAGGACACTTTGGGATAAATGAAATTGAACAGTTTTATTGGTCATAATGAATTTATATCCAAGATGGCACATAATTAGTCAAATATGGTCTCCGTTTAGACTGAGGATTAGTTTCAATATACTTTGGGGTAAAGATCTAAATCCAATAAAATAAAGAATATAACCATATCCGGGCATAATTGCACTTATAGCATATTAGCAGAACCACATTTTAAAATAAAATAAACAATAATTTATTAAACTAGATGGATAGACAGATTTCATAAAATAACCTTGAACAAGGCAGTACAGTTTCTATTCAGTTTAAGCATGTTGTTAATTTGGAAGCAAAAACTAAACCCAGTAAAGAGGAACCTCCCTTGCCCTGAAGGCCTGCACTCTTTAGAACCTTGTTGCCAAACGATGCTTCTTAGAAACAGAAGCTTTGCACTCTGGCCAAGCTTTGAGTGCCTGAACATGATGAAATATAGTTGATGGCTTATTATCAGTGCTAGTAATTTCTCATAGAAATATGCAACCCACACACTTAGTACTTTGGTAAATGCATATCTAAATCTGTATTTTCCAGGATAATATAATGTCAAAATAAAATAAAATAAAAAGTCACTGTCCTGAAAGAATAGGCAGATACATTCCCACTCATTAGCTGTTTCTAATATATATATATATATATATATATATATCCTCATTTAGCAACCAACCTATTTAGCGACTATTTGCAGTTACAACAGTGATGAAAAAGTAACTTTACGACCAGTCCCTGCATTTACAATCTTTGTAGGTCTATAAAGCAAAGGAAAGCTGAAGTAAGATCATAAGCATAGTTGCCGTTTCACTTAGTGACCACTTTGCTTAACAACCAAGTTGTACTCATTAAAAGAGGATTACCCGTATATATATATATAGAGAGAGAGACAGATAGATTCCCTCACATTCTATTTTACATTTTTACAAATATTATGTGACCTTGGGCTTTTGTTCAGAGGACTTCATTCTCACTGCAGGCTTTCTATGTAATAGAGGAGAAAATATTGTGCTGCACCTTAATAGTTTAGCACTATGGGTTTCCTCAAATGCCCTTAGTATTCTTGTTCAGACTCTAGCATCCTCCAAATAAGTGGTTGGTGAAATACAATATTTAGGTTCAGGTTAATCCCACTTTAAGCACAGATACATTCTTTCATAAAGCATCTAACGGTTAAGATGTTTAGCAGTTGATATATAATTATTATGCAGTAATAACTACTAATATGATAATTAGGCTCTAATTACTACTTCTCTTGGGGAAAAGTGTGAAAATCTGTTTTGGGGGTGGAAAACATGTATATGTCTCCAATGTAAGGTATTTGCTTCTGAAGCTTCACATCTACACATAATGAATGTGTGTTATTGTACACTAGAGACAACTTACAATAGAAATATTTAAAATAATTCTGAAGTAGCAGAACTCTGAACAGAATATTGTTTCATTGTTTAGAAGATGATAAAAATGACTTGAAGGCCAAGGTAACATGAAGGGAATATAACAATAGGGAATAAAGGAGAAACAATAGGGATTAAATAATGTGGCATTGCTAAGAAATACAGGTAATCCTCACGTTATGACCATTTGTTCAGTGAAAGTTACGGCAGTGCTGAACAAATGGTACTTATACGTGGTCCCCAAAGTTATGGCTGTTGCAACACCCCCACAGTCACATGATCAAAATTCAGGTGCTTGGCAGCCTGTCTACAGTCTCCACCACAGGGCCACAACTGCCCCACTGCCTATCTCCCCCCTCCATCTCTACTCTTTTGGCTACCCTGCACAGCGGGACTCCTTGGCAGTGGTGGCACAGAGGCAGTAGTAGAGGCCTGGGGCCTTTATCAGTCTCAGCCAGCCACCACCACCCCAGGCCTCTACTTCAGCCCCAGTGCTGCCACCACCGCCAAGAAGTTCTGCCTCAAGCCCCGCACCATGGCCAGCCACCCCAGCATCACAGTGCAAAGCCTCAGCCACCCCTGTTGCTCTGTGCTCCACTTACCCTGCTGCCCTGCCAGCCGTGCCACCCTTGCTTCCCTGCAGTCTGCTTGCCCTGAAGCCTTCCAAAGCATCATGAGAACACCCGTGCTACTTGGAGAATGGTGCAAGTGGCCTTGGGAAAAAGTCCTGGCATGGCCAGCAGCTGCTTTGCATAAGACCAGACCAGGCATGCCTCGTCAGCAGTGGGAGGAAGACAGCGAAGGTCAGCTGGGGAGGGCAGGGCCAGCAGGATAGCAGAGCCAGCAGGCACAGGGCAGCAGGGCTGGCAGGCCATCAGGGCTGGCAGGGTGGTAGGGCAAGTGAAGTGCAGAGCAGCAAGGTGGCAGAGGCAGTGGAGTGCAAGGCAGCCAGAAGGGCGGGGGGGGGGGGGGGAGATAGGCTGGTGGGGGGAGTTGAAGAAGAGGCAGAAGTGGCAGTCCCTTACCTTACTGAGGCTTGGGGCTGAGAGGGACCAAGCTGGGAGTGGCTTGGATCAGGGTGGGTCCCTGCCTAGTGACTGGTGGGATTTGGTTAATGATGACAATGGGGAGTGCTGGGATTGTTGTTGCTAAGCAATGTGGTCACATGGCATCACATTTTATGACCGTATCACTTAGCGATGGAAATTCTGGTCCCAATTACTGTTATAACTCGAAGGCTATCTGTAGAGTAAATGGCAATTTTGCATGCATAGTTTGAGAAAACAGACAACAGCCTCCAAAACCTAATCATATTTTGATAAAAAGCATCAGTATAACTTTGATTTACTAGATATGGTATCTTTGTATTTCTAATGTGCAATTATTGAATAATCCTAATTTCTTTTAAAATACAGGTAGTCCTCACTTAACAACTACAATTGGGACCAGAATTTAGGTCACTAAGTGATGTGGTCATTAAGCAAAGCATCACGTGACTGGACCCAAGTTTACAACCTTTTTTGCAGTGATCGTTAAGCAAATCACCGTGGTTGTTAAGTAAATCACGTGGTAGTTAAGCAAATCATGTGGTCGTAAGTCACATGGTTCCTCATTGATTTTGCTTGCCAGAAGCTGGCTGGGAAGGTCGCCAATGGTGATCATGTCACTCTGGGATGTTGCAACCATCGTAAGTAAGAGCTGGTTGCCAAGTGCCTGGATCAGTATCCAGTGACTGTGGGGGCACTGCAACAGTTGTAACTTCAGGCACCGGTCATAAGTCACTTTTTTTAGTGCCACTGTAACTTTGAATGATCACTAAATGAATGGTCGTTAAGTGAGGACTACCTGCACACTTATCAGTCAATGACTCAAGATACTTTACAATAAAACTTAGAATGAAGAAATAGTTTAAATTAATGACAGGAAAAAGGTGTGCATGATTTGTCCATATACTGTCATTAATACCAATGGAACTACATTTCCTTAAATAGTTGGAAGGTAATCACTGGCCTGTGGACTGTATGTGATCCTCAGGGACTTTCTGTCTTAGTTTATTTATTTTTGGTCACTTCGAGTCAGTCTTGACTCCTAGTGACTGCCTGTTTTCTGGCAAGGTTTTCAGAAGTGGTTTGCCATTGCCTCCTTCCTAGGGCTGAGAGAGTGTGACTGGCCTAAGGTCACCCAGCTGGCTTTGTGCCTCACACTCTCCTGGTTTATAGCCTGATGCCTTAATTACTACTTCAAACTGGCTGTCTGGCTGTCTTAGTACAAGCTCTGTAACAGCCTATCAACCTTCTCATTGAGTGAAAGGCTTCTGGATTATCTCTGTTTCTCTCCTGTTAATTCAGTTGGGAAAGAACAATCTGCAGCAAGATTGCTAGGAGACTGAGGAATAAGGAATGCCCCCCCCCCCCCATTTCCCAGTTCAATGAGCAGATGGGGGAAAGTGTGTGAATCTATGGCAGGACTACCCAACCTACAACCAAGGACAGATGTTGCCCTTGAAATTGAAGTGGTTGCCAACCCCTACATAGCTTTGAGATTGAATAGTTAATATTTCCTTATATTCTGTTTTATAAAATTAGCTAGAATATTCACTATTGCTAAGGTTTCTGTTTTGTTTGAGTTTTGATCTAAAACCCTTTTATTCAATTCTTTGCATATTGACAGAATGGCATCTGCAAACACATGTGACCTTCTCTTGCCCTCTCCCCTTCTGTTCTGTTCTGACCTTTGAATCAATTTTGTGAGAAAAGTGCAAAGCGAGATCAGATCTTGCTGAAGTCCCTTCATTAATACTGGATATTCCTATTCATTGGTATAGCAAATATGTTTTGCTGACTGCATGTTTTGTGCACTTCCAATCATGCTCTATGAGTAGTATTGTGAAAGAAAAATGACATTTCATCCAACATCCGAAGGGTATATTTCATGAATTAAACACACATACAAACAATTAGATATCCCACTACACACCAGGGATAGAAGTAATGATTTTATTAAGCTAAAGAATAATTGCTCATTAGACATTATAGTGTTTGGTTGTTCTTTTCATTTAGGAAGAAGGATTGCTTTAATAAAAGAAAGATATCCAAGACTCAGCATAGTAGTTTTTCTCCTTATACCATATAAGCCAGAAACAACAGAAAACCCAACCACATAATGTGAAGTGCTTTATATATAATTTTTCTCTCTTGTTTGGAAACTCTTTGGAGTTCCTTCTGTTTCAGTGAAAAAGAGTGCTCTCCAAATAGATGGATACTTCTGCAATTATTCATGCGCTAATGTTGAGACTAATAAAAAGGCACATTTTAAAAGGAACATTTATGTATATCAGCACATACTCCTTCAAAGCATTGTACAAAGTGATCTATTATAACTTTTTTTTGTTTTTGGCACAGCATGTGCCTTTACAAAATGACCTTAAATAGGACCAGAGTGTCCTGGGGGAAGTATGTGATCAAAAGAGTTAAGATGGCAGCCATGATGGCACAGTCAAAACTCTGTCCCTGTTTTACATGCATTGCATACATGGTGCATACAAAAACAGGGTGGAACTTTGACTGCATGGTTGCAGCTGCCCTCTTTTTTGACCTGTGCTTCCCCTTCCCCGGGATGTCCCTGACAGCCCTCTGAGGTAGTCCAGAGTACAAACACTACCCTTATTGTAAGGTTACATTAATAGAATCTTGCAAGTCTGGAAGCATTTCTCCCCTTATTTACTTTTACTTAGAAAACTACGGAGAGTCCCTTCTGAGATGCTTTCCATGTCCCTTTTTCTTCTGTGGGCTGTGATACCTTTTATATGCTGGTTGTCCAGTTTGTGGCTCTCCCTTCTGTCTCCCAAGGTCATTCCCACATACCATTACAGCCCTTGAAAATGATGCTGTCTAATCTTCCTGGCAGTCTTCTTTCCCATTATCTAACACCTTATTTTTTAGAACCTGGAAATGCTTCATGGAATGGGTCTGTGAACTTCTGCCTGCTAAAAGCTTACTAGTAGGCCCTAATGACTGTCTTAAAATACAAAAGCGTAAAACATGAATCACTCCCGGTTTCATATAGTTTGTAGAACTTTGTACAAAGAAAAAGAATTCAATTCCTCAGACATTGAAAAGCTGCACTTAGAGGAAGTGAGAAAATATTCATGTATGAAGATATTTTCTTTGGGATATAATAGAAAACACATGTGCCAGACCTAGGAATACTGTTTAGAAATAAGTTCTTTTAATGTCAAGGTTAAAGTCCTTAGAGTGAAACTGTGATGATCCTTTAAACATGAAGCAGGACATGGGGTCATTCCAAATTGACATGAACTCCTCTCACTTTCTCTTTAGGCCTTAACCCTGGGGAAATGTTACATTAGAACTGACAGAGCTATGGTTACTCATTGTGTGAAGTCAGGCTTATTTTAACCAAGCTTGTTATGTATGTCATAGCTGAACCATCACACTAAACTATGCTTTACAAACTATTATGCTGGGGTTGCACATGATATGTAGCCAGAAACAAGCAACAACTTTATAGTTTAGCATAGTATATTAGTTCACCTATGTATTAATCAGGAAAGCTCAACTTATTTTGAAATAGGAATAGACTAACATGGTTAAATTACTCTGAAATGCATTTGATAACCAGCTTCAAAAACAAATATACTTCCTTGTTAAAAAAAAAGTAAACACCTTATCCTTCAGCTCTGCAGAATGATTAGAATAGTTTACAAAAATTGCATCAATTTATGTTTTAAATCAGTTTTAAAACATGTGAAGAAAAACATTAAATAGTTCTAGCCATGACTAGTGCTATGCAAGCACCACTATTGAAGATTGGTGGAAAAGAAAATAAGAATAAGCATTTGAGTAAGCAAGGCTTGCGAAAGATCACAAAATAACAGAATTGTGGGTTTAGAAGGGGTAATTTTAGGCAACTGAGTTTGATATCCTGCTTTGTGAAAGAATCCAAATTAAATTATCCATGACAGATAACTAGCCAGTCTGCATTTGAACCTTTCCAATGAAGAGATCCTATTCTACCTCTGGGTAATTGGTTCCATGGTCAAGCTGTTCCTACTGTTAGGAAATTTTTCCTAACATTCAGTTGGAATCTCCCTTCCTGTAACATAAATTTATTCTTCCATTATGTGCTCTGGAATGATAGAGAACAAGTCTTGACCTTCTCTGTGACATCCTTTCAGGTGCTTGAAGAACACTTATATTCTCCCTCAGTCTTCTCTTTTTAAAGTTAACGATCCCATTCCAATCATCATCATCATCATCATCATCATCATCATCATCATCATCATCATCTCCTCTTACAAACGAAGCATGGTACAGAAGGAATGTCAGTGAATTAAAATATACAAAATTACAATATTGTCAGGCCTAGCCCGAGGAACTCCAGGAGACCATGCAAATTCTGTTCAGCAATGTTTATTAGCTACAACCTCTATCAAGAATCTTCCCAGACTGAAACCCTGTTCCCACAGTAGCTGTGAAAACAGTGTGAATTCCTCAGGGAGGTGCCAGCCTCATCCTCTTATCTCTTCCTTGCCCTTCAGGAGATGAAAGAGGATGTTTGTCTCCCTGAGTGTGGCCTTCATAATTCCATTCCATCACAAATATAGGAATATTACAAATGTAGGCGGCTCTAAATCTAAAGGAATAGTAGAATGCCAAACACATATTTACAATAGATAAACTAGATCATATAAAACCTATTAACACAATGTAACTAATTAAATCAAACAAAATTAAACAAAATGCAGCATAAAACCCAGGAAAGCGTCTCACTGAGACTATTCCAGAACCCCCAAATCCTCAATCTCTCTTTTCATTGGATTTAGGATTTTGTTGGATTTAGGATTTCAGTTCTGGCCTTGACTATCTTCATAGCAAGTTGTTCCAGTTTTTCCAAGTCCTTCTGAAAGTGTGATGTCCATAACTGGGCATTGTACAAATGCCTCCCATGATTTGGCTGCTGTTGATGCAGCCTAAAATTCCATTTTTCTTTTTTATAGCTATAATGACTCTGCAGTTCATTTTTTTTTTTTAATCTGTGCTCAGTCATTACTGACTCTGCAGTGACTGCTTGGACGAGTCCTTGCAAGTTTCAAGGCAAGTGTTTGAAGGTTAACCTCCCACCCCCAATATCTGTGTGTTGGATTTTTGTTCCTAAGTAAGTAACATTGTATTTGTCACTATTAAATATCAGCTGGTTATTTTTAGCTCATTTTTGTAATCACCCAGGAGCCCTTGAACCCTGGGAGTACCAGTAAGTCTTCATGGTCAACTGCCTCTCCAATGCAGGCAGGTAGGCAGTAGTACAAGTGGAAGGAAAGGGTTGGAAAAAAAACAAAGGTAATAATGATTCCAGACCCTGCCCATCATCATCCTTCCCTGATTTCTCTCTTAGGGGAACTCAGATAAGTAGAAGACAAGTTTTTGGAGAGAGCACTGGACACCATTTTACCTCTACTGTCCCAACTATTAGGCCACCCCATTGAAATTCATTCATTTATTCTTTCATTCTTTATCTTGTGACTCTTTGGTGGTTATGATGTCACAGTAAAAACAACAACAACAGAATTAAAGCAATGTACAATCTAAACTGCAAAAACAGATCTCAAGTAGGAAAAAAGTAAGTAGTACAGGTGATGTTACTGAAAGGCTTTTTGAAAAAGCTCTGGTTTTAATTGCTTCCTTCCCTGTAGTTTTTAGGAAGTTATCTCCTCTCATTGGGGAGCCCACTGCTATGGAGACTCAGGACCTTCTAGATTTGTCTCCCTTGACATTCTGGGAATGTGGGACAACAAGGAGCCCCTCCCTGTATGATCTAACAGGCCAGACTGAATCTGGTTGGTGGAGATGGTCTCAGGTGCCGAGCCACAAAGGATTTTATAGTTTAACACCAGAAGTTTCATTTGTACTTGGAACTGAACCAGTAACTAGTACAGAACCCACCATGTAATATGCGCCCAACCTTGGGAACCAGTTAAGACACGGGCTGGACTAATTGTAATTTTTGGGTAGTCTTGAAAGGCAGACTCACGTAAAGTGCATTGCAGTAGTTTATGTGGGTGGTGATGACAGCCTGAGTTACTGTCACTCAGCCTTCCTGCACTAGGTAGGAATGCAGTTCACACACCAGCCAAAACTGGGCAGAGGCCCAGAGCTAAGCTCAAAAAAACAAAACAAAACAACAAAACCATATGTGCTTCTTGCAAGAAAAACAAAGGCTTTAACTGAGGGGGAAAGGCAATAATGAAAGAGATAACCACGCTCAACCACATTTCCCCAAGGAGCATAAGAAAATGCGGGAGAGGAACATATGAAAGTAACTATGGCATCCAGCAAACAAGGGCAGATAACCACAGTCTCTTTCTGATCATTTCTGCTGCATACTCAGGCTTTGTTCCCAAATAGGGTTGTTTGAAGCATAACCGTTTATTTCCATTTGGAAACATATGGGAGTGTGCTTGAATGTTTTTGAGCTTAGGTATCAGAGGGTCTGCTGTGGGTTATTTCTCATGTGTTAGTGCTTGCAGGGGTGCCTGCAGGTTAGCTGGTATGAATGTGAATGTGTTGTCTATCTTGTTGGCCCCTGTAGCCAACCATTATTGGGAGGCACGCTTAAGGGCTGCCAGAACTCGACCACTGAGTAAAATAACAAAAATTATGGCTTTTCTACTACTCTAGAGCCCTAACTCTTTTTCTTGGAAGACAGAGTAGATGGGATTGCACTATGATCCTCCTAATAATAATAATAATGCCACATAACACCCCAGACTTAACAATTGTTGAAGAAAGTAAAAAAAGTATGGATAGTGGACATTGTAATACAGCAGAATAGAAGAGAAAGAACTGGAGAAAATCACAACATACAAAGACCTGAGAATAAAAATAGAACGACCGTGGCAAAAGAAAGCAAAGATAGTACCAATAGTGCCAACTGACTTGGGTGCAATCCCAAAACATCTGAAGTACCACTTGAAGACCCTCGGCATTGACAAAATTACCATCAGTGAATTGCAAAAGGCAGCTTTACTTGGAACAGCTTAGATCCTGTGATGATACCTTTAACACCATCAAACAACAGCAGCTGTCTATCCCAGGTCCTTGGGAAGGATTTGATAGGTGGATAAAAATGCCAAATCCAGTCTAATCATCTGGCCGACCAACAATAATAATTTTTAGAATTAACAGTGTTTCCATGACATGGCAGATTGATGAATGGGGCTTTAACCCAGAATAAACTCAGGGCTATCTGGGGTTCAAATTGCCTTCCTTAACCGCACAATTAACTAGATCTAGGTGCTCCCAGTTAAGTCTTCTAGCATTGAGTGATGCTGCACGCATATTGGATATGTCCATTTAAATCCCTATATTCCAAGCCTTCCCACCCTGAAGAAAAAAGTCTGAAAGAAGTTCTACTTATATTTGGTTGACTGTGCATGGAATTCTCCTTACAATCCCAGCTTTCAGTGCAAGTTCTAGTTACATTCAAGTTAAAAACAAAAGTAAATGTTTGTTTCAGACCTTTCTTCTTAACATGTAAGGGTGTGATGAACATGCAAAAGGAACAGAGACTTTGCCTAGCACGCCTTGCCCTTTCCCCCTACATGTTTAGAGCCCTACCTTTTCTCTGGAATTCATAGTACTTAAACATTCCAATATAGCAGATGTTGTAATTCAATGAATCTCTTTTTCGTCGTATTACTGAAGACCAACTCTGTGAGACAACTGAAATCTAATACCATTTTGTCAACCGTTGGTTTTCCAGGAATATGGAGTAGACTGGTTATAGGTGTAATCTAGCAGGATCACTCTTAGGCAGATTATGGTTTTAGCAGATCCATCTATGTATATGTTTATATATTTAATTGATATCATTTGACTAGATATCTGTAAGAGAGATGAGTAATTAGTTGAATTACATTCTGGTCTATAAAAGATTTCTTGCCTAAACTATAGTGTCTTAATTCCCCTAATTGTATCAGGTGAAAGCTATTTGCCTGCCACACCTTTAGAGGTCCACTTTTATGCACTTGTAGACTTTGCTGCCTCCAGATTTTTGCTGTAAGTGTCCTGTTTGTCTTTTAAGTGTGGACTAATATTACTCCCATTTGCATGAATGTAAATACCACTCTGGGCTGCATAACAAAAAGCCTGATTAGCATGAAAGAATCCTCTAGTGGGCCTGGAATTGGATACTTAGAGAAATGGTCTATCAATGGAAACATAGCCAGCTAACCCTTTGCAAGCATATCAAACACCATTATGGCCTGGAAAAAGAAAAAGAAAAAAGAGGCGGGGGTGGGGGGAACCTGCCAAGTTAAGTGGTTCAAGAGAGTCTGCTTTGAAATGCACTTTTTACCACTGATGGGCAAAATGCTGTGCTGACAGAGAAGTCTGATGCTTAAGGACTCCCCAACGGATCATAATGGGTTCATAATGGACGAGTAATCAAAATCCTGTTTTCTGTGTAAGCATTAATGGCTCTGGCTAACCAACATCTGCAGCAAGAGCTTTGAAGTGCTGTAGACAGGTAGCAGTAATGTTTTGCTTATTTTGATAAAATGTCTGTCAGTTGTCCTGATTATTTTGCTCATGCTTTTAAAAACTGAACAGAAGTAGACTTCTGGTAGACCGGACTCTGCTTTAAAAAAAATCCATGTAAAATTTGCTATCAAGTAAAACTGACAATCCTCTCCCAGGAGACGTGCCCTGCCCTGCAGTAAAGTGCTTACCGCAACGCAATTGCTGTCATACTGAGTCCCTCTCCAAATCATTGCTTACTCCCACAGTGGATTAACAGTACTGTTGTACAGACTTTAAAAATTATTTGGAAAAAATACCTCAACAGAATGTGAGCGTTATTCATTAAAGTCAGTTCCCACAACACATTCTACATGGAGCTGCCCTTGAAGACCATCTGGAAATTACAGCTGGTCCACAATGCAGCAGCATGTGCAGTTTTGGGTGCACCATGGTTCACCCTTGTTACACCACTGTTGTGTGAGATGCACTGGCTTCTAGTTTCTTTCCAGGTGCAATTCAAGGTGCTGGATATCACCATTAAATCCCTGAATGGCACAGGGCTATTTATTTGTGGATTGCCTTTCCCTGAGGGTATCTGCCATTTCCATGAGATTTGGTGCTCTAGGTCAGGGTTCCTCAACCTCATCAACTTTAAGATGGGTGGACTTCAACTCCCAGAATTCCCCAGCCAGCCATGCTGGCTGGGGAATTCTGGGAGTTGAAATCCACCTGTGATGGAATGGAATTATGAAGGCCAGGCTCAGGACGAGAAACATTTTCTTACATCTCCTGAGGAGTGGGGGAGATACAAGAGGATGAGACTGGCACCTCCCTGAGGAATTCACAGTGTTGTGGCTGGCATTACTTCAAAGCTGGGGTTTCAGTCTGGGAAGATTCTTGCTAGAGGTTGTAGCTAATAAACATAGCTGGACTGAATTTACATGGTCTCTTGGAGTTCCTTGGGCTAGGCCTGACATCAATCTTCCCAGACTGAAACCCCAGCTCCCAAATAATGCCAGGGGTCAGATTCCCCCACCCTTTTGTATTCTTCAACCCATAGATATTAGTCTTGTTTAGATTACAAGTAATGTTCAGAAATGTTTATTGCCTAATTCCAATTTGCCCCAAGGCCCCTTTATATTGCTCAGGGATTCTTAATGTGGTGAAAGCTATATTTCTTTTGAAATTATGGTTGCAATATATTTGCACTTGCTCAGTGGAAGAGTGCAGTTTTGCCTTCCAACCCCAGGCTTCAATCTTGTAGACAAATATACAGGAAAATAGTGTTAGTAATTTTATTTCTTTCTTCTTTTTCTTTCTTTTTGTAAGAAGTGAAACAATGGCTCACTAAAAATAGTTTCAATAGACGAACAGATTGCTTTGACATACAGGTTTAGTATAACATTCATCTAATAAAACCACTAATGTATTTTTTTATTTTCAAAGCTTATGAAAATAGCTGTCTACCCGATCTGAGATACATACAAGAGGGATGACTTTTACTTTTCTGGTAGCTGAAAGTCTTTTTCTGCAAGGTCCCTTTATATTTTTTAAAATCAAATTATCTAGTGTTCAGGTCTCTGGGGTAACGGATGGTCATAACCAGATAACCAAATAGAACAATCTCTTCTTTCCTGAAGCATAACATATTCTTCAATGAAACATTTTTGGGGTCAGTGTATAACTCTTACAGCCAATCAATGCAGGGAAAATCAGCCTCCCCGAATTTGAGATCCCTATGCACAGTTTGACATTGCTCTTATTTACAGGCTCAAGGTGTTTATGCCTTTGCCATCTTACACTTTATGATTGATCTAGCTCTTGTTTCACAGATAAGGTACCACCATATGCCAGGGAAAGGAATGTAGGATGTGATCTCTGATTAGCTCTTAGTTTCTTGTCAGAAGTCTTTTCTGCATTTCATTGGATTTCTATGACTGAACACTCTTTCTCTGAAGATTATATGAGTTGGCTTACTGATGTTTTCTTCCAAACCAAATGGTGCTCCTCTAATACCATACGGAAACACTTAGACATGCTGAATGCTTCTCCACAATCCCTTGGCACACTCTTTTAGTGAATATTTTTTCTTCATCCTCCTCTGATCATGAGATGATTTGCATAGTTTAATTAGGTGGGCTGAAAGTGACAACCAAAGTCACAGTAACAACAAAAACAGCAACACAATAGCAACTGCAGTGGGATGTGGGTGGTATTATTTTTTAATGTCCCGTAATACAATGCATAAAATTATGGGGCATAAAGAGGCATGACTGGTCATCTCCATTTGACATCTATTCAACTAACAACCGCAGCTGCCACTGCAGACAAGGCCCATCAAGCAGAGTGTGAAACTTCACCCTCGAGTCAGGAATCAATCTTCTGTCTCTAGAAATGTGACTCTGCTTTCGTTGAAGGAAGGGAAAGAGAAACAGTTTAAAGAATAATAATCCAAATGATCCAATTAGAAATTAGCAATACTTGCAGATGTCCAAAGTACAGTGTAAAAATATTTAAGTAACAATTAGCATCTGGGGGAAAAAAGGTGGGGAGAGAAACGGGGGGGGGGATGCTTTTTCTTATGGTATTTTTTAATTCTTTTTTTGTTTTGCTGTTTTTTAAATTTTTTTTTTTAAATGTTTTATAACCATGTTTTCACTTCAACCTTTGCTGTAGCGTAAAGTTCATTTTATATACACTGTATATATATATTATAGAATATATATATATGTGTGTGTGTGTGTGTATATATATAGTTTTCTTTGTTTTTTTTCTTTTTCTTTGTTTTTTTTTTACTTATAAAAAATTTAAAAAATAGAAACTTGACTCTGCTTTCTGTAGCTGACTTCAGAAGCTTCAAGGACACCACATGGCTGGATAACTAGTTTTCATTTTTGTTATGAAATAAATCATGTATGCACAGAAAATCAGCTGATTGGCAAATACATGAATTAAGATGTGTGTGTATGTGAGAGACAGACAGTCCTAGTATTCAAATTTTATTTTATCCCATATTTTATCCCATATTTTTTGATTTAATAGTTTCTTAACCATCATTGTTCTGGCCTTGAAGATCAACATCTGTTCCGTATTTATACAACATCTCTATCTGAGATTAGTATTTATACCTGGTAGGCTCTGCTAGGATTGTTTCATGTAGCAATTTTTTATTTTTTTGCATCTGTTTATTTTTAATTTAGCATAAAGTATAAACCCAATCAATATAGCTTTATTTTATGTATAACCAGGCCATTACACCTCTGTGTGTGTGTGTGTGTGTGTGTGTGTGTGTAGTTTTGGAATGCTTCACTAAAGTTAGACAGGATGTTTAATTCTGACTCATTTTTATGATAAGTGACATGATTAGATTAATATGTTTTTCAGAGCTTGAGGTGTAGCGATCAACTTCCAGATGTTATTACCTACCTAAGATCAGACCTATTTTGAATTCAGTGAATTAGCGTTATTTATGAAATTCTAATTCAGCTCATTTAATTCAACATATTATGTTGCAATTGACATGAAGTGGCCTGCTGCCATATTTTAAAAGATGCAATTTCTCAAAAATTATTAAAGGAATCCTTCAGCCATTCAGTAGACTGCCATCAGGAACCCAAGTGATATTTTTATCAGGTTCTTTTAGCTATCTCTGTCATATTCTGTTTTGTTTAGGTGTCTGTGGTAGGCTTACACTATAGTTACAGCTTGTTTTCCAACTCAGAATGGTTGTAAACCAAAATTACATTTCATGTGTGCCTGCAAAAGCAAGGAAACCTAAGATGTGGTGGGTTGGTCCCTTTGACTCTTGACATGGGTTTCTAGGATCTCCCCCCTTAATCGCTACTACTCCTGAGGAAAGGATCCTTGATAAACACTGCCACCAGCTACTTTTTTCCCAGAGAAATCCTCTCCAGTGCTAAATTACTTAGGAGTAGGTGAAGTGACAAGGTGGCAGTGGTCTTCTTCTGGTGTTCTTCCTTTTTGTAGCCTAACTATATGGGGAGATGTATGTGCTAAGGTTAAAACCCTTTCAGAATGAGGGTCATTGATTCAGTTAAAATTCAAGTCTTTATGGTATATATGAAGGTGAAAGAACTGAAGTGGAATTGAAAAAAACAAAAGGCGAAAGGGAGAGAAAGAGAAAATAACAATGCCTTCTAAATGGATTATCTCAGCCACTGCTCCTTCAGCCAGGGACATGAATGCACCCACACAGAACAAAGTAGAACCAGAGCACCACTCCAGCTCAGATACTTTTCTACAAAACAGAACCAAAATTCTCATCTGCATCTAGCCCCACTGCCCCGTAATGTGCTAGATTTTTCCTTGGGTCTCTAACCTGTCCTGTGGATGAGGGCACTGCTTCCCTTTGAGCCAATCTGGGAAGAAATACTCCCTCTCCTCCCATGAAAGGAAATACAGAAACAGAGACCTGGAGCTGCCTCTCCCTCTTTTCGATTGGCTCTTTAGTGCTTGATTTTTATGAGTTTGGGATGTCTTTGCCTCTTTATCTGGACTGACAGATCAGATTTTCTTTTAATCCTTTCAAACCCTGAACCTCTTGGAATGGGAATCCTCCCCATTATCTACATCTGTGTAATTTACAGGCAAAGTAATTTTTCTGGGAGCCTAAATGGAAGTTTAGAGATAGTATACATCCATGGGCTGCAAGTTGCCTGCTCATATATTAGGACAACATAGATTCCAGGCCCAAGGTCCTTGGAACTGTTTTATTGGAAACACAGCTGCATCAACGTTGTGCATTACATTTAAAATTCTGAATGCAGAGAAAAGCACAGCACAAAAAAGTGTAAGTGTGTACAAAGCTAGCACTGAAAATGTACTAAACTCTGCCAGATTTGGATAAAGAGATCACTTTAGTGAGCTGAGTGTTAATTTTCAAAATTGATACTGGAAATCAAATATCTCCCACATCTAACTCTCCACAGCTGTTAGACCAAAACAACAACAACAACAACAAAAAAGCAAAGGTTTGTTAGCTTGTCTGTCTGTTGTAGATTACAAAATGTATTGCTTCCTTCCTTCCTTGAGAGTCTGTGCTGGACATCTTTCTTAGGTGATTAATAAGGCTATTATAGATAAGAACAATTATGTCTGAAAGAGAAATAGTCATATTTGGATTCACCTATTTTGTTAATTTTAGAAGGAAATACTTGGTAGTTTGGAGGTATTAAGAAGTATTATAGCATTTTTTCCCTGTTTGTATTCTGTTTATCTATGAACCCTCTAAACTAGTAACTCAAATAGGATCAGGCAGTACCCTCTCTTACAAAGCACTCTTCTGACAATTAGAAAGTGATTTTATATATATATTTATATATAATAAATATTTATTATTTTATATATTATATATATAGAGAGAGAGAGAGAGAGGGAAGGAGGGAGGGAGAGGGAGAGCGCAAGATTCAGTCTATTTTTTCTCCTGAGATTTCTCCCTTGCAGATTCTTTTACTGGCCAGCATACAAAGTCCCTTTCTCTCTTACTGTTTTATCCATACCCATACCCAGCCTGAAGTTCAAACATTTGCACAAGAGCGTTATGATAGATATCGTATATTCCTTTGCTGTTTTATTATATATTCCTTTGCTAACATTCCCTAGCATGGATTTTGCGTATTTCGCAGCATTGCATGCTGATATGTTATTTTAATTGAGCAACTTTTCACAATCACAATATTCTGTTCCCGCCAGTCTAATGTGTTTGGAAATTTCTACCTCATGTTCCTATTGCTTGCACTGACCTTCACTGGAGATGTTAATGTCCTCTCATCAGTACAGTTGGCCACTCACAGTTCACTCCTACATTCATATCATTTCCAAATGCTCGTTTCCATAAAAGATTCCTTCATTAAAAGATACATAGCTCTCTCTCAATATTTTCTAATGAAAATCTATGCATTTATTTCTACTCTTGATTTCTCTTTTTTTAATTAGTTATCAGTACCTTAGATGCCTTCTCCTTACATCTTGTAATTACTGTGGGGGATTTGGAGTGTTTGATTAGATATTTTGTCAATTGCCTTGTGAAAGTCAAAGTTAACAGAGTGCACTTCCCGACTGAACAAGAAATCACAATGAACTTTCCTCTGATCAACTGACTCTATAATTGGTGGACTGAAATCATAGAACTGTACCACAAGGATCATTTACTCCAACCCTCTGCAGTTTACAGGAACACCAGTTAAACTGTCCATGAGAAGTGGTTGTCCAGCCTGTTTTTAAAAATTTCCAGAGATGGAGAACTCCTTGCTTCCATTATTTTTGTGGTTCAAGAAACAGCAAAATATATTTAAGTCACAGCTGCCTCAGCAAAGCTGGAATATTTCTTAAACAAAAATGATTGATTATATTGGATGGATCAAACACACCTTTACTTCCAGTTGCTGTCTAAGTTTATTTGGTATACTTCGGTTTTTTTATGCTTTTTTTTTTTTTTTTCATTTTTGGAAGGAGGGAAAAGATTCTGATGAATTCCAAATAGAATCTGTCTCACAGCCTAATAGATTCTGGTCTCACATGTTTTAGTGATTTAAATATTAGTCAAATGGAGAGAGAGGGAGGAAGGAAGGAAGGAAGGAAGGAAGGAAGGAAGGAAGGAAGGAAGGAAGGAAGGAAGGAAGGAAGGAAGGAAGGAAGGGATTCTGATTGATGTCCATCACAGAAAGGCATGAACATGAAGAAATTCCACCACATTAAGAGACGTTCAGCAACTGAATCAGCAGCCTAAAGGAGGTGGTGGCCCTCAACTGAGTTGTCAAGGAGAGCTGGGTTACTTCCTTTTAGGAATGTGCTCTAGCTCTTGATCTTCTATATCAAGCAAGGTTTGAATGGACTATTAGGCTTCCTCACAATCCTTTCCTGAATGTCACCATCTCCATTATCCAACACTTGTACGCTGTCTCTTATCTTTGTATCATATTTTTCAGATACTCAGCCCTCTTGTTTCTTTCTTATTATCAGTTTTGCATAATTTCTGTTCCTTTGTGGAGAATGTAATTGGTTGTGTCTGTAGCATAATTTGTGATTATTATTCTCAGAAAAGAAAAATGATTATTTTGAGGTTTTTCTATCTGGGTATTTAGCATCTTGCCCTAATTGTTGAAACACAGTGAGATATAAATTAATTCTGTCTTAAATGGTTAAACTTTTATTTTTATCAGCTTACAGTGCTATTTGTAGCTTTGATAACACAGAAGTTATCAGAGGATCTTATGAAGCATCCATTTTTGCTTCTACCTCTTGGTATTATGTGGTTATATTATTTCAAATTGCTTCAGGTTTGCAGCTTTGATGCTAATAAGAAAGTTCTAAAGACAACATACAATCCTATTTTAAAAAGGCCTGCAAAGTTTTTCTCTTCAGTCATTTAATGGTGGAGCAGTGAGACATTCAGCATGGATAAAAGGAAGTGCATCTTTAACCCTTGAAATCTGATGATACAAGTTGTAAGGATGGCTCTTAACTGAAGCAGTTCAAAAAGAGATAATGCAATCATCTGCGTCTGAATACCAATTGCTGGATGATATGAGTGGTTCTTGTGCTAATGACCTGTTTGTGGGCTTTTCACAGGGATCTGCTCAGCTTCTCTAGGGATGGAGAGATTACAGTGGTACCTCGGTTCACGAACTTAATTCGTTCCGCGACTCTGGTCGTGAACCAAATTGGTCGTGAACCGAATCAAATTTTCCCATAAGGTTCAATGTAAATACAATTAATCCGTTCTGACCCCTATGAATTTGGTCGCCAACCGATTTTTGATCGTGTCCCGAATCAAATTTCCCCATAAGGTTCAATGTAATTATGGTTAATCCATTCTGAACCATATGTTTTTTTTAAAAAAAACTGCAAAAATATGACACAAAGTACAGTACGAAGAGAGAGAAAGCTAACCTTGCTCGACGCGACTTCTAGTGTGGAGGACAGGAAGGCGGGTGAGGAGGCGGTTACTGCTTGGAGGGAGAGTCCCCCTCCCTACAGGAAGCCGCGACCACGTGTCATGGGAAGGAAAATGGCCACGGATCCTGTTCATAACCCGATGCAGAGTTCGCGAACGGAGGCAAAATTTTGCGACCGGAGCTGTTCGTGAACCGAATTGTTCGTGAACAGAAGCGTTCGTGAACCGAGGTACCACTGTACTAAGACAGTTGTTCTGATCCTGCACAACTTTTCTTACCTTCTAAAAGCTAATGAAAGAAAGCCATAAGAATGTTTCAGAACTGATATCAAATGAGTACTTTTTACCCTGATGATGGGGGAGCAAGGAACCATCATGTACAAATAACCATAGTGACATGCTAGGCACATCGGAAACATTATCCCCAGCCTAGCTGTCCTGTGACTCAGTGACCTTCCCTGAATATATGCATTTATTTCTTTACTTGGAGTTGACAGATATGGAGGTCATGAACTGACTTAAGTCTTGGCTGTGTACCCTGTATATAAATTATATGACTTCTTCAAGGAAGTATACAGAGAGAGAGAGAGAGAGATCGAGAGATCAGTCTCCAGTACTGTTGTTTGATTGCCTTAGATGTACTTTTAAGTAAAAATGTTCTTGATGTATCTCTCTCCATTCTTATAGGGGGTATTTTTGAATGTGTGGAATCTGGCCCAACGGGAGCAATGGGAGCAGAAGAATTGGCCTTCCGATTTGCTGTGAACACAATCAACCGAAACAGAACCCTGCTGCCAAATACTACACTAACATATGACACCCAGAAAATTAATCTCTACGATAGTTTTGAAGCATCTAAAAAAGGTATGTTTTAGAAACATTTGGAGTTTGGTTGCCAGAAGATTGGGTAGCCTAAACTTTTAACAGAAGAAACAGGCCAGCAAAGTCAGCAAATCCAGAATTCTGTTTAATGAGAAATCACACCAGGCCAGTGTGACCAAAAGACATCTCAGTACTGCACATCAATGGTGCAAAATGATAAGAAACAATTATTCATTTACTCTTGACAACAATCTATAGGTAGCTTGCCAAAGTTCCATTTAAAAGGAGATGTGAGAACTGAGAAAAATGAACTTTTCTGACTCAGCAAGGTTTGTTCAGTAATGTTAATATGCCTGACCCTTAAGATCAACTGGAACGATCCCTTTTATGTAGATCAAGACCTTTGGAAATCACACATGAATGAAAGAACATTTTCTGATGCAGCATTTAATACGTGGAATTTCCAACATCCCAGACTTCAGATTTGATCATCTTCTGCATTTAATTCTATTGCTGTTTAAATGATGAAGTACTACAAGAGTAAAGAACTTGAGGTCCTTCTATTAAATGCAACTCCTAGAAAGCCTAGCCAACATTATCTGGAGTGATGGATGTCCGATGCTGTAATTCAGCAACATCTAAAGGGCCCACAGGTTCCTTTTAAACCAGACTTTAGCCCTTTCAGGGAAGTGGAAAAAGTATAATTTTAAAGAATTCCTCTTTCCTGTACTCCACATGTCAAGATATTTAAAGGAATACCCAGCTTTATGGAATATTTGGGTGTGTAGAAAAACCTTCAGGCCAGAGATGGGAAATCTATTAAAAAAGTGTCCCTCCAGTCCTGCTAATGGAAGCCTCTATTTCTCATAAATGGTGCAACACTACAGCCTACAAATCCATGGCTATCAAATCTATCATTATCTGCAAAAATCCAGATAATGACAACAGCAAAAAAAATACACTTTGGAGATTTCAGTGTGTCATTCTGGAATCCTAAATCTAGAGATTGTCAAAATTTTTGCAAATGACCAGCAGCAAGGTGGTTAGACTCCCCGCCCCCCCCCTTTGGTGCCTTCAAGTCAGTCTTGACTCCTGGTAACTGTCTGGACAAGTCCGTGCAGTTTTCTTGGCAAGATTTTTCAGAAGTGGTTTGCCATTGCCTCTTTCCTAGGGCTGAGAGAGAGTGACTGGCCCAGCTGGCTCTGTGTCTAAGGCAGGACTAGAACTCAGAGTCTCCTGATTTCTAGCCTGATGCCTTAACCACTACACCAAACTGGCTCTCTTAACACTAATTAGATAATAATTAAATATAAACCTCCCTCCCTCCCTCCCTCCCTCTGAAGAGTTAAAAATTAGCTCTTGTTCTTTGTTTAGCGTGACTTGTTTCTCTTTTTTTTCAGCTTGTGATCAGCTCTCACTTGGAGTAGCAGCTATCTTTGGGCCTTCCCATAGCTCTTCAGCAAATGCAGTGCAATCCATCTGCAATGCACTGGGGGTTCCACATATACAGACCCGCTGGAAGCACCAGGTTTCAGACAACAAAGACTCATTTTATGTCAGTCTTTATCCAGACTTTTCTTCCCTCAGTCGTGCCATCCTTGACCTTGTGCAATTCTTCAAGTGGAAAACTGTCACAGTTGTTTATGATGACAGCACAGGTAAGCACAACTGTGGTACTTACATTTGTGGATGCCCTTAATACAGTATGTATAATCCTTCAATCAACTGAAGAACTGTAGCTTAGTACATGTGGTCAGTTAGCCTGAAACTATAGTGAGATGTTGCAAACTATAACATCAAAAGGTTTTGCATATATTCATTCTACACAGAAATCTATCATTAAATGTAGCACGTTCTGTATATTTAATCTGCATCCGGAGAGAACAGGAGAAGGAACTTCTGTCCATACAAGTGTTTATCTAGGCATCTTGACTGAAGGAAAACATGAAAATTTCATGAGAGCTATCTTTTGCTATTTCAGCTGAAAAACAAATCAGGGAGAATTTGTATGTACTAGTGTCTCTTTTATAAACCACTTTGTGAACCCAGCTGTCAATGTTTTATTGAAAATTTTAAACCTGCAATTCATTTTTATAAAGACTATAAGCAAATAGGTTCTGACATGCTTATCCATTGTACTGGGAGTAGGGATCAGGGGAGGGATCTCAAAATATTCAGTCAACACAAGGAGTTCCAGTATGGGCACACACTTTTCCATTGGCTACGTACTGCCATTGACATAACTCCCTGTGTTAAATACAAATGTAAATGGAGAACTAACTCTGACCATGAAAGCTAAGCTTCACCTACAGAGTTCAGTTTGGCTTGAAAAAAATCTCAGGTTGTTACTGGAGATACCAAGTTGAGTCCTTAGCATATCCATATATGAGAAAGACTCCTGGCTAGGAATTAGCAGACCCTGCTTAAATATCTGCTTTTGGGGAAAGATTTCTGATGTGGCAAATGTTCGTACCATAAATGCAATTGTATCTGCAGGGGTGGGCAAGTGCTTAAATGTGCATCATGACATTGCAACACAAACTCCATCCCTTTGGTTCTTGTGTGAAATGTTGGGCTACAAGTATGAAAGAATGGAGCTTGTGTTGTGTTAGCCTTGCAAGGTAGTCCAGACAAGAAGCACAACCAGGAGTACTAGCTCTATCTTTATTGTAAGGTTACATTAACAGCATCTTGCAAGTCTGAAAGTACCCCTCTCATCCCTTGCTTTTACTCTCCCAAAAACCTTTGCCACCCCTCCTCCTTCATATTCAAATTTTGTTTATCAGACCGTTGTCTAGGCTGTGGCTCTTCCTCCTGTCTCCCAAGGTCATTCCTACATACCATTACATGTTGTGATGTCACGATGCATATTTCATCATTTTGGCATTTTGTAGCTAGGAATAGAAGCCTATGCATTAGTGTTGTCATAGGAGAGAGTGTGGATATCATGGAAACTGATCTTCTCAAAATAAGTATGTTCCTGTTTATTTACATGCCAATATTTCTTCTGAAGCTTACTTAGGTACATTGTACATAGGTATAAGTATTCACTATATCCCAGGAATTACTATATTGCTTGATTAGCTGGGAAGTGTTTGATCCTGTAACTCCTGATGAAGTGGACAGGACTGCTAATCTAGCCGCGTGTTTGTTAGATCCTTGTCTTTCTGCCTGGTGAAGGCTATTTGGGAAGTGACATGTAATTGGGTCCATGTAGTGGTATCTACTCTCAAAGATGGGGTGGTTCCCATAAGGCATGGTGCACCCCCTCCTTAAAAAGCCACTGCTGGGCCCAACCATCCTGGAAATTTTTGGCCAGTTTCCAACCTCCCTTTTGGGGAAAGATTGTAGGGAAGGTGGTTGGGCTCCAATTATAGAGGGCCCTGGGGGAAATGGATTACCTGAATCTTCTTCAGTCAGTTTTCAGGATGGGACTGAATGTATGAAATATGAAGACAACATTGGTTGAGCTTGTGGATGAGCTGTAGTGGGTCTGGGATGGGGGTAATGTATCCATCCTGGTCTTCCTTGATCTATCAGTGGCTCTTGATACCATCAACCATGGTATCCTTCTGAACCAGTTGTCGTGAATAGCGACTGGGAGCATGGGGTTGTGTTGGTTCTCCTTTTTTCCCTGCAGCTGGTTCCAGGTGGTGTTGGTGGGGAGATGACAAGAAATCTGTACCTTGAAAGATCAGCCAGGGCTCAACATTCTCACCATTCCTATCTACAAGAGGCCAGTGGGGGAGGTCATGCATCAGTTTGGGGTCAAGTATCATTAGTATGTGAATGATAGTTATATATCTCAGCTCCTGGCCACCCATGTGATGCTGTCAAGATCTTGTCCCAGTTTCTAGAACCTGTTGGAATCTAGATGGGGAGGAACAGGCTGAGGTTCAACCACAGTAAGACTGATTGGCTATGAGTGCTTGGACCTCCTGGTTCTGGGGACTTTCCATCCTTGGTCCTGAATGGAATGGTACTCCCTCATTTGGGATTAGTGTATAGTTTGGGGGTTTATCTGGTCTCTCCTTTCCTGGTTGAGGAGCAGGTGGCAGCTATAGCCAGGACAACCTGTCTACAAATCTAACTTGTGTACCAATTATGTCCATTTCTGGATTGACAGGCTCTCCTCACAGTCTTGGTCACCTTATGAGTGAACAGTTGTAACACACTTTATATGTGGTTGCCCTTGAAGACCATGCACAAGCTACAGCTGGTCCAGAATTAAACAGCATGAGCAGTGATGGGCAGGCCTCACAATGTCCATATAATGCCTCTGCTTTGTGAGTTATCTGGTTACCAGTAAGCTTCCAGATACAATTAAAGGAGCTGTTTATTACCTAAAAAGTCCTTCGTGGCATAGGGCCTAGTTATCTGAGGGACTGTCTGCCATCCAGAGTATCAGCCCATCCTGTACAAAGCAAGGCGGTTTGCTTTAGATTTCATCAATTAAGCAACATCATCTAGTTGATATTAAATGCTGGTCTTGTCTGTTGTGGTGCCTGCCCTGTGGAACTACATCCCCTCAAAACTCATTTGGTTCCCACCTTACGTCCCTTCAATGTGCCCTGAAAACATGGCTCTTCCTTCAGGCCTTGGGCTGGGTGAATGGCAGCACCCTCTAGGTTGGGGGTGATGTTGGAGAGTTGTTGTTTTTTTAATTGTTCATTCGAGGCATTTTAAAAAAATATATACATTATACTGTTACATCTGTTTTTAACATTGTGAAGCCTCCCAGAATAATTTCTGGAGTTGGCTGACATACAAATTGGATGAATAAATAAATAAATCCTAATTAAAATGATCCTGTCAACCACTGGTGTTATAATTTTTTGGCACATTTCTAGGTAGTACATGCATACATACACCCATTTAGTGAATTTCTTGGAAAGATCCCTATGGCCAAATTTTCAGTTGTTTAATCAGTTGACAAAGCTTACATATCATATCTTATATTAACACTGTATTATAAATGCTTTATAGGAAACAGATTGTTATAAACAATTTATGGATCTGAGCATGGCACAAACCTGCACAGTTATAAAGTGCTCTGTAGTCTGAGGTGCAATATAAATAATTAATAATATTAAATAATCTGATTTATGAGCGTTTTTTATTTCATGTTAACCGCATAAGAACCTGTTATGGGAGCGATAAACTATAGTTATAACAAAGGGTCTTTATCTGTTGTGCTATTTCATTTTTAATGAGTGTCTTGACTAACACACTATTCATCAACTCTCTGAAAATGAGATCTTACTATCAGGGGGAACTGGCTGTATCAGTGATGTTGTGCATAAGATCTGAAAAGATATTTCAAGAATATTGGCTCTGCAGGCAAGGAAAGCTTGTGGTATTTTGCTCATCAACAGATTTTGTATCTGTACTCCAGGCTGATATTTTCAACAGCAGATGTTGGCAATAACAGAAATTCTATCCCTAAGAATGATTTTGTAAATCTTTATGGATCAATTGGGTGCTCATTCATGAATAATTACACTTAGCTATTCCTTTTTGTGGTTTTGCCAGATACAGATACAGATTGTGTTCTGAAGGAATATCATAGGTAGGGTATCCAAATTCTTGGCAGAATGGTCTTAAATCATTCCCCCACTCCATCTTAGTTTCCCTCATTGAGAATTAGCCAGGCAAAATGTTTGAGCTAAGACTCAAATTCTCATCGCTATAACTGTTAAATACCCATAGGCATGCTCATTGCAGAAGTTTTTGTGACCATCCTAAAAAATGCCTGTTTGTCCTTAAATGTAACAGAATGATAGGAAATCTATGAAAGCAAATATTAGCTACAGTCGAATTCAGACATTGCTTGCTTAATTCCACTGAAATCAAAATTGAATGATGACCAATTACAGCTTTTGGTTAAATTCTTCTTTCTTCATCTAATGCAAAGTAAACCCAAAGGCAGTTCATAATTGGCTGTTTTTATTTCTCCCTTCTTTCCTCCCTGTAACAGCTACTGATCTTCATAAACTTTCTGGTGTCTAGTCTGATTGCAGATCTTGCCCTCATACACAGCTTTCTGTCCTTCCTTTCTCTTATGGAATTCCTACAGTTATGAGCATAATATCCTTTTTCTTAAAAGTGATAAGTATTTGGCTTCCTTGTAAATTTTCCATTCATTCATGAATCATCGCATCTCCAAAAAAAAAAAAAAAAAAAAAGTAAAAGAACATACAGAGAAAGAATCTACTTTTATAGTACTCTTGGATCCTTATTTTTTTCTTTTTTTAACAATATTTTTATTAAAGTTTTACATAGATAAAAGTTAATTCAGAACTAAAAAAAAGATATACAAATAAAAAAGAAAAAGAGAGAAAAACAGAAAGAAAGAGAGAAAAGAAAAGGAAAAAAGACATATAAAAAGTGACTCTCCCCTCCCTCTAAGCAAGTATAAACATTTGCAGTAACTTAATACCTTCTCTAGGTATTAAAACTCTTCTTCCCATTTCTCATCCCTTGACAATAGCCAAATTATATTAAAAAAAAATCAATCAATCTTACACAGCAAAAGCATTAAGAGAACCAGTTGTAATAACCTATATGTTTTAACCTTAGACAAGTAAGCCCATTTTGTGTTTTGACTTATAACTTTCTCTAATAAGTAAAACATAAAAGGTTTATCCCCATAGGCATAAAAAATACCAATAACAGTAACACATATTTAAACTAAATCAAATAGATCCCTTTTGCATTCTAATCTATAATTTTCTCTAACAAATAGGACATAGAAAGTTTATCCCCATATGAAAAAATCTTTAAATCCCCGTCTTATAGTCCTGGCCAAAAGAAAAGAAAAGAAAAGAAAAGAAAAGAAAAAGAGATTCCAATAATAACAACCCAAAATCACAATTTATACAATTTAACCCTGATCATATAAGTTCACTTTGAATTCCTTTTTCTTCTTTTTAAGAGGCTTGTTCTTCAGTTGCTTCTTCAAATAAAGTGCCACATGATGATCTCTTATCATTTTCAGGAACAACTTCAGAAATGTAGTAGTTCCATTCTGTGGATCCAAAATAAGTTAACTCTCAGAATCATTCTTCTGATTTATAATCTGGATGTCCCCTTTAATTGTTAAAACATCAACCAGCATTACTTGTAGGTTCAGTGCAACTTCTTTCTCAACTTCTTTCTCCATATCACTGTTATAGTCAAATATTTTTAAGTCCCTTTTCAAATCCACAACATCTTTTTACATTTCTTCCATATCTCTTTTATAGCCTGGCAATTTTTAAAAGCCCATTTTAAGATCCCTATTCATACCATCCTCAGCCTCTGTTTTATCCAAGAGAATCTCTTCTTCTTCTATAACCTCTGTTGGCTCCACTTTGAAAGTATCAAAAAAACTTTCTCACAGTAAGGTTTCCTATAGTTAATTCCAAAATCATCAGCTGTATTTTTATAAAATTTAAAACAGTCCATAAAAACTATTAATTCAAATCCATCTGGCCCCTTAACAGTCAACATTCTAAACTCCCTTTTGCTGCTTTCCAAAAGTTAAAAAAATTCTTTTTGATCTTTAAATTTACTTGAATCTTCTTTCTTCAAGGATAGAACAAAATTTTCCCAGCATGCAGCAACCTGCCCTTCAGAAGGTTTTTAATTTCTAGATAAATTGATAATAGGTAGTTTCCATTGTTAATTAAAAGAGAAAGTGTAAGCAAATCTAATGTCCCTTTTAAGGCTCTGAACTGTGGCTTGGGCTCTGTGTTTCCCACGACTCCCAGAGAGCCCAACCCACCATGGATGTCTTCACTGGAGATGGTTCCAAACAGCTGGACCCTTTGCCGGTTCCTCTTATCTGCCGTGGCCATCAGCTCCACAAAAAATGGAGCCGTCTTCAATCCGCCATTACTCCCCCAGAAGTCTCGGATCCTTATTTTTTCCATATTCCCACAGCCCTGAAATTTTTAGGAAGACATACTGAAACCCTTTATTTTTGGGAACACAGAGCAAGAGACATAGGATATTAATAGTCTTTCAGGCAGTTAGAGCTTGCTTTTTCATATGGAGCTTTTGCAGCACCCACCCAGCAAAGACCTATGTGCTTCACTGACCAGTGAACTGTGTGCTGTTAATAAATGGTGTTGTGTATTTTTGCTTTGGGCAATGCATTCTTAGATAGAACTTGCCAATATTCTTTTCACTTATATTGCCAGCTATTGTGGCCCTCCCAACTTTCCCTTCCAGGAAAGAATGGCCAAGTCACTTTCCTTTCTGTGAGCAGGCCTTACTGGATATATATGGCATGGGGCCAGGTTACCTGAAGGACCGCCTCGCCCCCACGATTTCAACCTGTCCCACCCGATCTCACAGAGAGGGCATGCTCTGGACCCCCGCGGTAAAAGAACTTCGATTAGCGGGGTCCAGAAGGCGGGCCTTCTCTGCTGTAGCCCCCGCCCTTCGGAACATCTTGCCCCCAGAGGTGAGACAGGCCCCCTCACTCCAGGCCTTTCGGAGGGATTTGAAGACTTGACTCTGCCATCTGGCCTGGGGCGGGGAGGGAGGATGTCAGAAATGGGGTTGGCTGGCCCCTTAGTGGCCTGGTGTGGCCTCTATCGGCCTCTTGGATTTTTTAGCCTTTTTATCTCTGTGTTTTTTATAACTTTTAATCATATATTTCTGATTTTAATTTGTTGTAAGCCGCCCAGAGTCCCCCATTGTGGGGAGATGGGCGGGAACAAGTCAAACAAACAAACAAACAAACAAACAAACAAATAAATAAGACACGATACAAGCCTCCAATTAAATGTACATATACTGTTTGATATATCAGTGGGGTTTCGTATGTGTGCATTTGTGTATGTATACAGATTCCCACACACAAACATACAAACACACACAAATATACAAGACATATAAAGGAGATAGGAAACATTAAATTTAAGCTGTTAAAGAATAAAAATGCACAGATGTGCAGGCGCAACAGCCATCTTTAAAATAAAATTTCCTTTCTTTCCCCCATTCTCCCAACAATGGGAAATTATAGCCAATAATGTCTGCTGCAGCTACTTTTCCAGTTAGTAATATAACATTTATAACATTTCCCTGATATACAATACAGTACCTGATTTATGCTACTATTTTTCTTTTCCTGAGCTACCCACTTTTTTTAACAAGTCCACCAGTGCCTTGTTTCATTGTTTTTCCTGTCAAATGGGGGACCCAAAAGGACTTTGAAGTACATATCGATTTGGACTATTTGGGAACTGGGTAAAAAAATGTCCTAGAATATGTGCAGTGCAACAATGGAGTTATTAAAAGGGGGAAAGAAGAGGAAAATGAATAATAGGCAATGAAAGTGCAGCAGGCAAATCACAGAGCAACACTTCATCTGGCACAGGCCAGAAAATACCGTTCAGAGCATGAAAACACGGGTGGATATTGCAGTTGTGCTGGGCTGGCAGTGAGTAGATGACAATATATGTTCCTGTTCTCCAGCAATGGTTGGTGGCCTGCTGTTGTGACAGAAATGCCAGAAATGTCAGCTTTTATCATAATCTCCTCCTCCTCCTCCTCCAATACCTCTGAGTCATGGATAGGCCTTATATGTATTCTTAGAAAAGGCATATCCCTGTGGTGTGGCAGCATCCCTGCCTATGCTCCTTGACTCTGTTGCTGAATGGTAGTGGAGTTCTCCAGGTTTATGTTTCTGTGGCACTTCAAACTACCTTATTTGGATCTAGAGTTGGAGGTAGGCCTGGAGTCAGAGGTAGCTTGGGAATCCATGGTCACTATGGCAACCATAGGCCTAGTCCAACTTATAGAGGGTCCAACTCACAGCAGAGGTCAAATGCTGGATCTGTTTTTTGTCTCAGGCCGGTGACATGATATGCAGTTGGGGGATGTTAACATCAGTCCCTTGCCGCAGACAGATCATGCCGTCATCGCCCTGGAGTTCTCTGGAGCAGCCCCCCAGTGCAGGGAGGTAGGGCCTGTGATTGCATTGGATCCAGGTGATGGATGGATCCAATGCATTTTTTAGAGGGAAATTTGGGTTATTCCCAAAGCTTTGGCACATGGTTTGGCTGAGGCCTTGGTTATGGCTTAGAATGACCACATGGCAGAGGTCACGGACCAGATCTGCCCATGCAGACTCTGTGATTACAGATCCTGTAGAGCTTCTTGGTTCACTACAGGAGTCCAGAAAATGAAACAACACAAGAGCTGCCTAGTGTGAGTGAACCTTTATCAGGACTTAACTTGTAGTGATAAGAGCAGTGAAGTGAGCTTACTTTTCTGCTGCTATTGTGTCTGCAGACATCTGGTCCGCAGCCCCAGGTCACTTCTGGGTAAAGAGGGGTTGAGGGAACCCTTAAAGGGCTGCTGTGAGAAATATTCTTATAATCTGTTGGACAAAGCCTTTCAGCTTTGCTTGGAGCTGGCAGCTGGGCAGATCCAAGGGAAGTGCCTGAGGCTTGTATGAGTTCGGTTATCTGGAAAAAGTTTGAACTGGTTGATCCTGAAGAAGTGGATAGGGTCCTTGCAGCTGACTATCTGTGTTTGGACCCATGTCCCTTCTGTATGGCTACCTCTTGGGAGGTGGCATGTGGTTGGGTCCAAGCAATGGCTAATGCTCCATTGTGGGAGTGGGGTGTGCCAGCTACCTTGAAGGATGCAGTGGTTCAACCCCTTTTCAAGAGGCCCTCCTTGGACCAGACAGACAATTTTCATCCAGTCTCCAACCTTCCCTTGAAAGGGAAGGTTGTGGAGATGGTGGTAGGAGTTAAGGTTCAGAGGGACCTGGATGAAGCAGATTATTTGAACTCTTCTCACTTTGGTTTCAGGCTGGATTACAGTGCTGAGAGAGCATTGGTTGTGCTTGTGGATAACTTCTGGAGGGCTTGGGATGGGGTGGTGCAATTGTCCTGGCCTTGCTGGATCTCTTGGTGGCTTTTAATACCTTTGACCATGATATCCTTCTGGGCCAGCTTTGGGGTTGGGAGTGAGGGGCATTGTTTTACAATGGTTATCCTCCCTCTGTGGCTGGTTGCAGTTGGTGTTGGTGGGGATAGTTCCAACACTAGGCCCCTCCTAGGCTGCTGCTGATGCCAAGTTCATTAGTTTTAGTAGCAGAGATTTTGTGTTTTGCTTTATTGTTGTAAATAAGTGGGTGTATTTCCAGAAAAGTCACTCAAGAGACAAAACAAAACAGGTGACAGTCAACAAAATGTTGTACCAGCTGAAAATCCAGAGTTGACTACAATATGTTAATCATACTGAAACAGTCAACCCAAGTTACAATAGAGATGATGGCAAGATCTCTTTTTCCCAAAAATGGATGGAATCTTTGTTTTTGATGTAATTTATAAGAAGCAGGATAAAAAGAGTATTGATGCTTTTGAACTTTGGAGTTGGAGAAGATTCTTGACAATACCACGAACAGCAAAGAAAGCAAACAAATGGACCATTGAGCAAATCAACTAAGAGTTCTCACTTGAGTCACAAATGACCAGGCTCAAATTATCCTACTTCAGATGCAAAGTCTTAGCTCTCTGGAGAAGGCTCTAATGTTGGGGAAGGTGGAAGGAAAGAGAAGAAGAAGACAATCAACAACAAAGTGGATAGACTCAGTTACTGTAGTGATGGGTGCACTTTTGAAGGACCAGGTTGGCGACAGATCATCATGGAGAAAATTTATCTAAGAAACTGGAAACTGTCTGGAAACTGCTTTGCTCTATTTTCATAATGGTTTCATTTAAGAATGCCTTCTAAGGCTTTTTTCTGCTACTGCAATCCATAGTTTCAGGATTCAGCTCAATTTCTTCAGGATCAACCCCTCAACTGTAACCTTTAAAACTCTTTTAATTACCTATATATTTGCCAGGATCTCTCAACTTAAAGAAAACTTTTTCAAGGATGCAGAGTTATATTCGGTAGTCAAAACACAAACCTCCAGTCAGCAATAACCAAACACATAACTTAATTATACCTGTGCCCTACAGATTTACAACAGAGTTCACAGCAGATCACATTCGTGAAAGCTAGACATCAGAGCTTTTTTAGAAACCAAAGGACAGGGGAAAGAGCTAATTTACCCTTACCCCATTTGGGTGCTCTTAGTCTAGATTACATAGAAATTAAATTATGTAGGCATATTAGAGAGCCAGTTTGGTGTAGCGGTTAAGGCATCAGGCTAGAAACTGAGAGACCATGAGTTCTAGTCCCGCCTTAGGTACAAAAGCCAGCTGAGCGACCTTGAGCCAGTCACTTTCTCTTAGTCCTAGCAAGGAGGCAATGGCAAACAACTTTGGAAAACATTGCCAGGAAAACTGCAGGGATATGTCCAGGCAGTTGCCAAGAGTCAACACTGATTTACAGGAACAAAATAAATATATAAATAAAAAAAAATAGAGCTGTATAAATCTTCTAATTGGATGGTTTCTTTTCTTGAAGATAGTTCTAACTTAATTTGGATGTAGACCATGTTCCCACATGAACAGTATGAAGGTAGTATTTTTGTGTCAGAGTGGTTGGTGTTTTGCACAGGGGTGAGCAGGAGAGTGAACTCCTCAAATTGCATTAAGAGATTGTGCATGTCAAATATGTACTTTTGCACTGAGCAGTGGCTCCTGCCACATAAATGTTTCCCATTAGAACCTGGGTCAATCTGAGGTCTAATTGCTGTGTGTGGCACACAGGCACACAAAACCTGTGAATGCTGTGACCTCCAAAACTTGTTACTACACTGTGGTTTTTAATGTGATGAGACGGGGGGGGGGGGGGACCCCTTAACTACATGACTGGAGAGTATTAATCTTGACTATATTTAGTTTTAATTGAATTTAAATATAACCAAACTGAATTCAAATATAATTTTCTTCCCTAGCAACTCAAAGGCCAAGGGCTGCCTTTCTCCAAGAAACAGTTGCATCCTTCTGCTGTAAATGGAACCAGGATTAATTTATCACATCAAAAATGTTAATGCAAATAGGAACTGGGTGATTATTTATATAATTTAATAAATTCACTTATATCTGGGAGAGATCTAAACAACTCTGTTTAGCAGATTTTGACAAAAGCAAAGAGGTAAATATTTTTCAGGGAAACTGATTAACTAATTACATTGAAAGGGTTTAGTCATATATTTTATGACAGGGAAAGAAAACAAGCCAATCTTATGCATGTAGCCAGCATCAGAATCTGAAAAATGAGTTATTAAAATTAAGATACTGAAATCATCCTCAGTTGAATTGTGTACTCTGAAATTGCATCGTTTTATTTTTCCTTTTTAATCTAGTTTTGTGCATAGCATTACATATATATTCTTTGATGAAACACTGATATACACATATATATGTGTGTATGTGCACACACATACACTGCATACCCGTCAGACACATGCAGCAACTTAACAGTAATGTCTTATTTTTCAAGTGTTTTATCAAAGCTTACATGCAGGTCAACCAAGATGCAAATGAATTGAAGCATGCAAGTAACGTGCTTTGGTACGTCAATTAATTTAAAAAATCTTGAAGTGAGGCCCAAATAGGAATGGGTTTTCCCATCTCATGCCAGCCCAAATCAGTTTTGTATCTATCCATAAATATGTATTCTTGTCATTTCAAAAATCAGTCTGTACTTTTATGAAAACATTAACTTTGAATGCTATTTTTACAAAATATGCATTATACATTCCCTAAAAGACATATTTTTGTGCATGTTTTTCACCAAATTTGCATTTTTTCTGTGAATTTCTCAAATACACATTATTATTATGTACATTTCAGTACATCTTATGACTTGAGAACTATATTTGAAAATTGGAGTGGTGTGAAAATCAAACTGTTTTCCAAGACTGTCTGGGAAGTGTCATAGTTGGCATTTCAGTCACACACTATCACTGAAAACGGGGAATCCATTGTACCTTACCAGTGAAAATCATATTTTTTAATCTGTGCAGTTGAAATGTATATATCTAAAACTGTATTAGTGATGTATTAACTCATCACAATCTGCACCTGCAAAATAGCTACATATTTTTAATTAGGTCTGCCTCTTTTATGCCAGATTTTTTTAAAGGCAAGGCTTGATATCTTACTACATTCCAATATTTTTTAAAAGAAAAAATTCAAGAGATAATAAATGGCATGCAGCTTTCTTTTCCTCAGATTTCTGAAAAAAACAAAACAAAACAAAAACAGCTACATGAATTAATCTTCTCTAAGCTGAAAGGAGATCAGTTCCATTCTAAAGAGTGCTTTGTAGGCATTAAAGTTTTGAAGCTAGGTTTCAATTGCAACAACTGTGAATAATAAAAAAACATAATATCACTTCAATTTGCATAATGATTACTTGGGTTTTTTTTGCTTACATAGTACAGTGGCAATCTGCCATTTACATCTGTTGAGGTTTTAGGTAAAATCTAAATATCATAAGGAATCTTTATCTGTCCTAAGGTGCTTCCACATACCCTCCATTTTCATCCCCCAAATCTTCAGAAATCCACTCAAGCCGCACCACAGGTGTCCTCACAGCTGCTGCTTATGAGTAGGTCAACATTTTCTCCAATTGGCCTATGGAAGAGTACAAAAAACAGCACTCAAGCTACTCCTCACTCTTATGCATGTGCAAAGTATTCCTTTAGGGCAGTGTTTCTCAACTTCAACAACTTTAAGATGGGAGGACTCCAACTCCCAGAATTCTCCAGCAAGCATGCTGGCTGGGGGATTCTGGGAGTTGAAGTCCACATAGCTTAGAGTTGCTGAGGTTGAAAAACATTGCTTTACAGGATGGACTGTTCCAGGATTTTCTGGACCATCTCAATTTGACTGTTCAGGAGTGGTGCAACAGTTTTGCAGAAGTAAATCTTTGGTAAAAGGAAGAGGTTCATGGTGTTTGAGCACACTGCCTTGCCACGAATAACAAGGGAGAAATTTGAAGTTCTGGGGTGCAAGAAGACAAGGTGGAATTTGCCATTAATGAGGAATCTTATACCTCACACCTCCTGAAGAAACTTCAATATGATGTTCACAGTGTTTTACTTGAAGCAGCAGGTAAACCAGCTCATCTCCAGAAGACTTCGGCAGCCTCATGGCTTTGTAGGGACATAGAACTATCATCTAATTTCAAATAACTGTTGTCCTTGCATGTGGAATTTGGAGCAAAAGCCAAAGATGAAAGAACAAATTTCAGATAAAAAATAGAGTTTGTTTTTAATTTTTTTTTACCCATATATATAAACTAAAGAAATTATGTTTGAACCTTATGAAGTGGAAGTGTGTACAAAGGTGCAGAGTTTATGAACTATTTCACTGTACATTCTAACCTCATTCTCATGATCTGTAGCGGCATTGATCAGTGTACATGAAACTACTAACTATCCCCTGCATATATTTCTTTGGGAAACGTGACTTACGATTGCAGCTTTTATTGTAATAAATGAGAATCTTGATGACTTGGTGCATAATCAGTTGATCTATATCCTATCTTTTGGCAAATGAAGGATACCTAGCCAGGAAATTCAGAAAAAGAGTAACTTGAAGCTCTTTGCCTGAGGCATTTTTCTTAGCATGACTTCACTGTGAACAAAAAAGACAGGACAACATAATTATTAGTTATGTTTTATATCCAGATAGAGTGTAAATCTGTCCAAGGTTGTCTAGCTATAAAACTGTGAGCTACAGTAATAGGAATATAGCAAAAAAAAAAAAAAAAAAAGTAATGGTTCCTTTTCTAGAGATGAAGTTAGCTAAAAGCAATTTATACTGGAGTGAGCCTAAGTACAAACGTGAACAGTGCTTTCAAAAGGTTGTAAGTATGACAGCTTCATGTCATAAAGGACTTTAAACGTTACTTCTCCTAAATGACTGGGGCGTTTCACAGAAGGAACTGTAAAATATGCTACCAGTAAATAATATTTTCCAATCCATTTTTGCAAAGTGTGAGCATATTGATTCTGGATGGCAGTGTGTTATTATTTAGCTACTCAGTAGATAATATTTTCAGTAACCTATGCAGTAACTTCAAGGGCAAACACAATTAGTAATTATGTGCAAAAGCTAATTACTGCATGGTGCCCTTCCTTTAATGAAAACTGATTGTTTTATTAGTTGAGTATTATTTAATTGTATTTGTTTCTCAGTGTTAAAAAGCAGAGAAAATTTATATTTTAATTATTGTTCTGATGGTTTTAACGTCTCTGCATTAATAATCTCTCAAGTTTGTGAACATTAATTTGACTTATGCTTAAATATTCTGCTCTTTTAATCCCTATAACTCATTTAATGATCATGGAGACTCTGAAAGCAGAGAAAGCCTAACCTACAAATAAAGACCAAGTAATCCATGAACTTGTATATAATTAGGCTTCCTTGTCTAAATGAAGTGATGAACTTTTTTTCTTTTTCTTTTCAAGTATCTCATAATGAAAGTTTATTGCTTGGGTCTGGATGATAAAGTACAATACAGCTTTTTTTTTTTTTTTAAAGTACAGTAATTCCATTAAAAAAAAAAACCTATATATCTATATATCTATCTATCCAGTGTGTACCAAAAGTCAGGCCCCACAGACAATTTATCACATAAATTACATTAAATGTTCAAATTGGTTGCCATATTTTTCTAAACACTTCCTTATTCATGTGATGCATGACTTTTGAACTTTCCTAAGTACGGTAATGTTTTCTCTGAGGAGGAAAAATAATTAATAAAACAGTGCAATTGTGATGGGGCCTGACTTTTGGTATACCATATATTAAAAAAAATTGACAATGGAATCAGGGATAATTTGGCAGGCTTGGATGCTCCTGGTTATCTAGAACTTGCTGAATTACTACTCTTAGCATCTTACCATTTGTCAAATTGGCTAAGTTGTGTTTCAGTGACTATAATATGATCCCCAGCTAAATATCTAAATATTGGATGTTAAGAACTTTCTGAAGGGCAAATTTCATTACACCAGGAGAGCTTGTCCTGGATGAAGGAAGTTTCATGTAAGTTTAAGGACTAAAAAAGAAAAAAAAAAAAGAAAAAATGGAAAACAGCAAAAGAGGGACTAGAATGTTGGCTCTGAAGAGTTAAGGGGTCAGACAGACTTGAAATTTCCTGTGGGTTGTTTAAAAACAGTATATATATGAAGATTTTGAAAGTAACCATAAGAAATCCTTCTCTGGGAAAGTTTTGCTGATTGGAAAATAAACATATGATAAGAGGGGACTTTGAAGGTTGACTGGAGGGAACCAGAGAGGACTAAGGATTACAATTAAAGGAGAAGAGACCTATTAATACAATGGAGTAATATTATCTGATTGTAGAAGAAATTAAGGCTGTCTGGGAAAAATGTACTCAGAAATTACTTTCAAGATTTCCTTCCATCCATAAAAATGGATCTAACAGAGGCTACATAAGAGGAACAGATTTTACTGGACAAAATAGAGACTGAAGTTGACTTGAATGTGGATATGGTAATGGATTTTTAAAAGATGCCAGGCTACAAGAGTGATATGAAAAAAGATGATGCTGATTTGAAAATGGATTTAAAAATGACAGAGTGATATAGAAATAGATGCCAATGGATTTACAAATGAAACTGGCTGATGTTTTAATAACTAAAGAGGACGTATAAATAATAAACCATAAAAGTGACTTGGATAGCCTTCTTGTCTTGGATTTACAAAAGGGACATGTTAAACTGAAGCTGTTCCTGAGAGGAGAAAAAGAGAGAATGATAAGAAATCAACTTGTGGGATATTATTTGAAGGGATTAAAGATCAAGCTTTTAAAAAATAAATGGAAGGAATACAAAGGGAATTTATTTGACCTGGGTTAAAATATAGGTGTTGTGGTTTCTGGTAGCTATTAATGGAATTTCTTTTTGACCAGGAGTGAATGATGAGGCTTTAAAGATTTGTTTATAAATTGGGGGAGATTTCTTTTGCTTTATTCCTCAGAGAAAGTGATAAGTTGGAATACAAAATGAATTTATTTGATTAAGGTTAAAATATATATGTTATTTCTGGTAGATCTTAATGGACTTTTGCTGAATAGGACTGAATGATGAGTTTTTACAATTTGTTTATGGGAAGAAGAGGGTTTTTTTTTATTAAAACACTAGAGAAGGTGTTAAGCTACTGAACTTGTTTATACTGATCTGGAGAGAGGGGGGAGTCATTCTTTTATATATATATCTTTTTCTTATTTTTTTTTTCCTGTTTCCTTTTCTTTTTTCACTCTCTGCACTTTTCTTTGTTTTTTCTTCATATTTTATATTTTTCTTAGTTTGTATTAGTCTTTTTATCTTTGTACTTCTAAACTTTAATAAAATTATTACGAAGAAGAATATTATTACAAATTAGTACAAAGGAGGAGGAGGAGGAGGAGGAAGAGGAGGAGGCAGTAGCTTAAGAATGGTACATTAAAAAGAGAAATGGAAGGAATGCTTTTTTCTGGCCAAGGACAAGCACTACACACAAATGTCATCAAAGCAAAAAGAGAAAAGATAAGTTTGGATAGTAAATGCCAATTATGCTGAGATAAGAATGAATGTTGATCATATCATAACTGGATGCAGCAAAATCACAGAAACTGATTATAAAAAAGTGTATGAACAAATTGGAAGGGTATTACCCCGGCATTTATGTAAAAAAAACATGGCTACATCATCAATAAGAATAACTGGAAACCTGAAATTATAGATAAATTCATTGAAAGTGACAGAAAAAAAATTATGAGATTTTAATTTCAGACTGATCAACACCTTAAACATAACATACCAGACATTATTGTCATTGTGAAGAACTATATTTGGTTTATTGATGTAGCCTTATTGAAGAAAAAGAATAGAAAACATTGCAAAATATTGATATTTGCAAATAGAGATTGGAAAAATTTGGAAGAAGTTCACAATGATACCAACTGTTATTGGAGCACTAGGTACAATACTACATGGGCTTAAAAAGAATTTGGACTGCTTAAATATGGAACAAATTAAAACAGTCCAACTACAGACAAAAGCACTTTGGGGATATCTCATACACAATTAAATGCTATCTTTACAATCTCTAAGCCCTTGGGTAGGGCTCAAATCATAAAGAAGAAAAATGACTAACATTGGCTCTGACATATAATTAGTGGAATTGGAGAACATGAATAATGCAATGCAACAATTTGACCATTGAATTTCCTGAATTAAATTAAAGATTTTAAATGTTTTTAACAAGTCCCCTGAGTATTGTACATGATCTGCCATCCACGAAGTCGAATGTGGGGGAGAGGGTTTATTTTTTGCCCCAACATACGATGGAGAACTTGAATCAAGGGTGATCATCAGAGCTGAAAGGAAGCCTGCCACTGATAAGCCAATGAGAAGATTCATGAAAATCTTGGAGGAAACCTTTGCCTCCTCAAAATAGGTTATTGTAAGGACAGATGTGTGTATCACCACTGTAGGAACTCTCATTTTGAAGAGCCTTAAGGCATCTGCTTGAAAGGCAGAATCAGATGCCATCATTTTCTTCTTATGACATCTTGTTAATTTACTCTTCTTTAGACTGAGCCACTAGAATTACTACAGCTGGAAGAGGTTGGATAGCAAAACAATACATAGGCTTCCTTAGCTGGTGCCATCTTCCAGTGTTGAATCATGCAGGTTGATGCAATGAGAAGCCATGATAACTCTGGGATGCCAGGTTGGTGAGGGTTGTCCTACCCTAAGTGTACAAACTGAATGGATTAGATAGAGTGTTGTGCATCAACACATTTTGAAGCACAGTGACTGGTTTCACATATTATACCAAGCAATAATGCAGTTTGCTTGGCCTTGGTTTAGCACAGCATGTGAACACAATGCATGCTAAGTATGCCAAATACATATAGCCCAGTCATTTAAGCCTGTAAATTGTGGTTTAAGGCTGTCAAGGTTTCATACTCAGTGTAGCAATTAAACCTTCTCGCAACTCTGCATTCCAGGCAGACATGAGAAGGTTAGATAGGTAGATTTATTGCAGAGAATTCAGAAGCCATATACTATATATGAAGAAGTTCTCCATCCAGGAACCCTGCCATTTATATGCATAAATTTGAGCCTCTTCTTCTTTCCTTTTAAGTCAATGTCTGTATACCTGCTTGTTTCCAGGCCTTGAAGGTTTTTATCATCCCTTGTTTACAAAATGGTTTTCTGTGGAGGGAGAATTTGAGATTCCTGCCTCACCAGTTCCAATCCTTATAGTGGCTTAGCATGTTCTGTGGATCCTATTATAAATTGCATAGGGCAGGTTATGAACTCAGTCAGTATGAGGCCTTGCAGGATGGTTCCCAGGAAAATGAAAGACTGCAGAGCATATTCACAAATTCTACAATAGAAATAAAATTAAAAATATATTGCAGCTTAATTTAACACAATCTAAATCACAGCCATTGGTTTTTATGATGTGTTTAAATGAGGTTTGCTGTGCAATTTGCTATAATCATAGCTTAACATATGATTTTGCTGAAGTGGATTATTTCATGTGCTTCCTCAGTTTTTCACATAAAATCTACACATTGAGGCACTAAAAGATTTTATTTTTTAATGGTCACAACAGCAGGTCCGTTTTCTTCCTCCTTCCTCCATACATGTACAAAGCAATTTTTCACATGGACGTCAACCATTCTGAAGATCGTTGTTTTTCCCCTTCTATCAGCTTCTATCTCTGAAAGTGTTCTCATTGGGATTCAGCACCACTTTGTGCTGCATAGTGATAAATCCTCATCCTACACATTTGGCAGTTTAGGGAACAGTTTTCACAACATGCATTCAGCTAACAGCTCTCATATATTTTACTGTCAAGGCCATTTTGTTGTAGCATCTCTTCAAAACACACGCTCATTGAGGTTATGCATAAAATAATGAGAATCTAGATCAATCTTTAGTAATTGGTGCTATGCGCTCATCCAGTGACTTATGTTCCAACACAGCTTTTGTAATGTTACAGGGGATAAACTTTGAAATGTTGAAAGAAAAGTTGCTGGGAGGATGTCTGATTTTTACAATCTAAAGGCAATGCATAGGATCTTAACATTTCCCACCATCAGAGGCTCATTTTCTTACAGACCCTCTTCTGAAGGCCTTATCTTTTATCTCAGTTCTAATACTGGAGATGAACTTCCAAGGAGGAGAAACTATTTGGGACAGCATCTGTGAACTGACAAGCCAAGCAGGGTTAATATTCAATTCTGCACCTCACTTTTGCTATTAAAATTAATAATAAAATTAATAATGAATGCCAGTTTGGTGTGAGAGCCAGTTTGGTGTAGTGGTGAAGGTCTTGACCTAGAAACCAGGAGTTCTAGACTTACCTTAGCTATGAAAGCCAGCTAGGTGACTTTGGACCAGTCACGTTCTCTCAGCCCAACCCACTTCACAGGGTTGTGGTTGTGGGCAAAATAGGAGGTAGGAGTATTAAAGTGTGTTTGCCGCCTTGAGTTGACCAATTAAAAAAAAAAAAGGCAGGATAAAAATCTGGTAATAACAGTAAAAAAACCAGATCTTCCATCACTTTCTCTCTGGGCAATTCTGTATTAAACACACAGAACCACAATATTCACATCCAGAATTGTTTTACAATTACCTCACCCTGATTTATTCTGTTTTGTTCTAATTATCCTGTGTCTTTCAACATTGTATTTCATTTTCCATTGCTAACATGCATTTTCTTTTATTTTTCTTCTCTTCATGATGCAATTATCCCCTGATTGAGTATCTGATGAATTTATCTTATTATTGTGTATAGTTAGCACAGCATGCTTAAATACAACATTCCTTTTCTGTTGGCTGCATGTTTACAGCTTCAGTAGTTCTTTTTGGGGACTATGAGTCTGCTAATAGCCCTGTATTTATTTATCTATTTTATTTTAAAAATATTTGTACTTCTGGAGAAAAAAATAGTGCTCCCAATTAATATTAGAAAATATCAGGCAGATAAAAGGTGCATTATCAGACAGTTTTCAAAGTACAAGATGCTAATAAGTCCTAACACCATTTTTAGCTCTCTTGGTTGACTGAGTTAAAGAATAAATGAACTGAGTAAGAAAGGATTTTTTCAGTTCTGATATTCCAATTATGAAATATATTTCAGAGAAAAGCTGGACTTTAAGGTACAATGTGATTACTTGTCTTTTTCTCCAAGACCTACATTTCTCAGTTTTAACCTCTGTTTTTCTCATTTGCATAATTATGTTGTATTTGATTGTAGATCTTACTTAAATTTTGTTTGTTTATTGTAAGTTTTCTCAGATGAACTGATATAGGTGACATTCAAATATAAACTAATCAGTAAATAACCATTCATACCTACATACTACTATAAACATTCATACCTACATATTGACTACAATTCCCATTCTTCCTGTGAGCCTGAGGAATGAGCAGGAACCATAATGGCATTCTGGTCATCTGCTCATTTTCTATTGGGGTGGGAAATAGATGGAGGATTTTACAGATTCTTAAATGGGGCATATTTTCTTGGAAACAAGAACAAGCTAGCTGGGCTGAAAAGTTGGTGTGAATAGTCTGGGCAAATTATAAGAGGTGAATAGCTTTTCTTTGCTTTAAAGAGTTTAATCTTTGATTCTCTTCTTTGTTATAAAGTTCAGGATGTTATTGACTTATGATGGAACTTCCCATAGAATACTTCTAGGACCATTGTCTTAAGCTATAATGTTGTTTACTTTTGTTAATGCAATGTTTGAATCCCTTCACTCAGTGCTTAGCATTATGCATGAACTATGTTGCTATGGCTTATTCAACAACCCATACTAAAAAAAAAAATAAAAATTAAGTGCATAATATGAAACCTGCTTTCGACCTCCTGTAGAGAGAAGAGAACCTTTCTTTTTCATCATTTCTTGGTGCAGTCTCCTTTTTAAATTCTCATGAGTGTGCTACTTTTGCTCATGGGTGCAACTTCTAATTCTGTACCTTAGCCTTCAATACTAATTGAAGACATTTATCTTGCCAGGATATATTTTATTAAGCAGTGGAGTGTCTGCTTTGCATGAAGAAGGTGTCAGGTTCAATCCCAAGTATTTCCAGGGCTAGAATAGTTTCGTATCTGAAATCCTGGAGAACAGCGTCAGTCACTTTATACAACACTGAGCAAGTTGGACCAATGGAATAACATAACAGAATACAGCTTCCTTAATTCCTATATGTTCTACTGTTTGTTCCTCTCTTCTTATCTACCATTCTGCTTTCTCTGTCCTCTCTTATAACTTTTAACCCATTCTCAGAGGTAGGATTCCAGTGCTTCATGACTGGCACAGTGCTATTAAAAGTTTTCCAAGAGGCTCTTTAGAAAACCCTAATGAGTTTTTATAAATGAAGATGGTTAAATAGAATTTGGTGAGACATCCTTAAGGCTTCATTGATAATCCATTCACATACTCAACATTTGTGAATAGTTAATACATCATCTTCTGATGATGGAGTCCAAGTGTTCATTTCTGTGGATGAATTTGTAGTACACAGTTAATAATCAATTAGTGATAAATTGATTTGTTATTCTTTTTTTCTTCTTTTTCACTCTTCTATGTATTGTAGCATTAAACATC
This sequence comes from Liasis olivaceus, assembly GCA_030867105.1. Lineage (NCBI taxonomy): Eukaryota > Metazoa > Chordata > Lepidosauria > Squamata > Pythonidae > Liasis > Liasis olivaceus. Next base: position 228,644,252 of record CM061349.1, read on the forward strand.
TTAGCAGAAAAGCTAGCAGACATAATAAAAGAGCAGGAAGTAAGCTAGCATCAAAACATTGGTAATTTATAATGTTGTATATTGTATGCCTATCTTGTATATTGGAACAGGATTATGCTTACTATTTTGTTCCTATCTTGTTCCATGTGATATACTGTTAGAGTAATCTTCACAGTCTTAAGGTCTAGTATACACTGATTCTATTCAGACTATCCTACCTGCTTCCAGAACACACAGAACCACCAGACAATTGCAGAGAATCACATGTGGAGTCTAAAAATGCTTCTAAGTTGCTAATGAGGATATTACTAGAAAGAGACTACCCAGGTAAGATGGCATGTAAGCTTGCTGAGCAGGAGACCTGGTGTTTGTAGCAAACTGGGAAGATTTTGTTTTATTTTGTTTTTGGTGTGCTGGTAGAAGGGAAGCCTGACGGGAAAGGGAAGAGACCAATCTCTTTTGAAATGGCTGCTAGCTGGAGGTCTTGCAAACCTCTCCTCCTGTTCTTCCTGAAATACTAACTGGTGGCAGCTCCTGACCAGAATTCCTTCTTCAACATTTTTATAGCCTTTGAATGGCAGGACTCCAAGCACTGTCATTCCTAGGAAGGAGGAACAGTTTGTTTAAAGAGTCAAAAAAGTATTTCAGTTGGGTTTAAAGGGTTCAATCCGCACTGTTGATGAAAATGCAGTAGGAAATATACTGTACATCTCACCCATTACATCTACATACAGCTGCTACTAAAAATCCTTTTCTAAAAATGTTTAAAGAAAAAAGCAGAGTAGAAATTCATGTGAAAAAGTCATGCTACCTTTTCCTAATTTTGCTATTATTTAAAAACTTGAGTTAATATGGGGGGGGGGGGTGTCCTTCATTAAGGAGTGTCACTCCATTTTCAGGTGGGAGTCAGCCATAGCTAGCTAGCTAGATATCTATAATTGTATAGCAAAAGACCAAAAAGACAACACCCTGGAAAAAGGCAACGACAAACTGTTTTTGTGTTATTATCAAGACAACTTCATCAACAACTGTGGAGGGAGCATTTATATTTTATGGAATGCTTTAAATGAAGACTGACTGGTCTTTTCAAAACATTATTCTGACAACAGAATTAAAGCAAAACTTCACTGAAGGTGAAGGACAGTATCTCACTAGCTCTCATAGGTGATAATCAGATGTTCTCATGTTGGTTGTCACAAAATGGAGTATACTGGTGTCATCTTTCTGAATTATTGGGAATAGTCTTTCCATAAGCCTTGTTCAGGCATTATAGAAATTGGCCTTTAGTATACCTATCTGTTAGAATGAAAGCTTTTCATACATACCTGTTTGTTGAATTCCACATAAGCCAGGATTCATGGCTCACTTAAAAGCCTACACACATTCAGTTTCCTTCCTGCACGGATTCACTCTGAATTCACAAATGTCTGCAGGAAAAAGGAATCATTTGAGCCATACTGGCAGATGAGGTTGGGCTTGATTGGAATGCCCACTAGATGATTCTTCTGATTCCTATACTACCTGAAGAGAAGAAAGTTGGCCTAGCATTTGCTAAGCCTGCAGGAATTCCATTATGACCCAGCCAGAGATTTTGGTTAATTTTAAAGAAATGACATGTATGAAGAGCTAATAAATACTGTGGTGCAAAAAGCCTTTTGCTGGAAACTAAACTGGGCAAGTCTACCTTACTATAAACATGCTAAAGTGCTTCCAGGTAACCAGTTTTTCTGTAGTCCAATGTTACTAGTTTTCTTAGCATTTTTCTGTCTCATTTATCAAGAAAACTGTGCAGGAAAATTCCTACCAGCTAAGCATAAAAATCTTATTTTTCATTTTTGTAAAATAATGAGCTAATAATAGTTCACAATGCTTAATATGGATTATTTATTTATTTATTTTCATAAATGGTAAAAAAAAAATGGTCTTAGATGTTTTTATGGTTTTTCGGGAGTGTTTTTTATACTCCTACAAATTGTAAGTCACACAGAGTTGTTTTTTCCAAATTGGGTGACCATCTAATAAATAAATATTTTAAATTCAAGAGGTCCATGACTGATGTAAGCATTTAACAAACATCGCCAAAGGTATAGAGTATGTAGGAAATACATTTCTCATTTTTAAAGAAAGTTATTTCCATCCAGTTCTGACTCCACTGTGTCTGAATCCCCAAAATTAATTCTAAGTATCCATCTAAACAGAGTTATACAACTGTGCTAAGCTCAGGGTCATATTTGGCCTCTGAGAGATGTATTTTTAAAAAAGCAGACAAAAACTAAACCTGATATAATACAATTTATATTTAATGAAAATCAAACATAGTATTACACAATTATCCTTCAGTCATATGTAATCATAATTTCTAGTTTTCATCATTTTATAAAATACAGTTTGGCGCCAATTTGCAGATTGCTGGGGGCGGTGCAATCAAGGCTTTGAGGTGAGTATATATAGCACTGAGATCTTAGGGGTCCTGATTTATACTCATTTATAGGGTTAGCGGAGGTAACCTTTTTGGCAATGGGGACTTTTGGAATTTTAGGAGACTGCATTGAGCACCTTCTGTGTTGGGGTTTGATGATTTACAAAATGATTGCCATGGTGAACATGATCAGTCAAAACTCACCCATGTATGAGAAGCATTGACGAGGTTTTCCCTACCCTCCTATCTAGCTCTCCCAGCCTGCCTTCTTCCTGGTTTGCCTTTGTTTTTCTTCTTTCCCTGCTCTGTGAGCTCATTTCTAAATAAAATATGTGGTTGTAGCCTCACACCATTTTTATTTTTAAAAGATGCTTCTGCAGGACTACATTGGGTTGAGATACATTCTTGGGAACAGAAATGATGTTGGAGGCTGACACTTCACTGTACTGCGTGTAACTTCCTACTTATTAAAATTTTAAATTAAAAAAGAATCTAACATAATAAGGACAAGAAATTTGGTGTGTATCAAGGGAAACTTTCACCCAGTTAATAATACATCAAATAACACTGAGTAGATGCATGCCCATAATTTAAAATATCAGTCAATCCTGGATTTATACTGCAAGGCATTATATACTGCAGATGGGAATAACTTTCAGACAGCTGAATCTGCTCTTGACTATGAACATGAAATTACAAACTTAACCCTTAGCTATGTATCCATTTGAATTAAAATATGTGATATGTAGTCATCCATCAAAATGTTTTGGTATATTTGTAGAGTTTAGCAGTGTGATGTGATAAAAGGTATTTTTTGAGAAAAGGAAATGCCCTGTAAGAAGAACATTTTGATAGATGATGTCTTACATATAAGAAGGTATCAAAAGATAAATATCTCTTCATTTTCTTAGTCACATGAAGTGGTTTCAGTAAAACTTTGGATTAATTAGCTGTTTGGCTTGAGTGAAATGTTGTTACTAAATAATGCACACATAACCACTGAGTGCAGTGGGGCGACCCATTTTTCTTGATATAAGTAGGGAAGATAGTATCTTTGAAGGGAAGCTCTATTTAAAATTCACATGAAAATTCAGCTTTTCCTAAGATTTAAATTTGTAGCTCCTTACCTTTTCATTGCCAATAAGATGGTGTTACTAATCGGACTCCTCATGGAGGAAATCTATCTATGTGGTCGCTAGGAGTCAAAAACAACTTGATGGCACATAAGCAATCAGACACTAATCAGACATCATGAACTGGAGCCATTAAATTATAGGATGATGATGATGATGATGATGATGATGATGATGATGATGATGATGATGATGATGATATCATTTAAACTTTTTTCCAAAGGAGGAACAAGTCATCAAGTAAGGGAGTTTTATTACAGTTTAGATTTGTATTAGTATTATATTGCTGGTATTTAATAAGCTTAGTTTTAGTTAGAGCTGATAAATAATGCTGCTGCTGTGTATTATTACAAAGAATTTTGTGGCAAGTGAAGGTTTCTTGTGACTGCTATAAAATAATGAAAGAGTTGCTATTTTTATCAGTCTCAGAAGTAGGGATGAATGCATCTGTCAGTTCTGTTTTTTTCACATTCTCATGTTTTTCCCATCTTAAATTCTGTTTGACCTATTACCTTATTAGGCTGACTCTTATTCCCTTACATTGAATTTTTGTATGCATTTATTGGGGGGAGGATGGCCCATTAGGTCTAGAAGTGCAAACAAATGTTATTCCATCCCAACATGCAACTGTTGTGCATCTTCTTCTGAGTTGTAAATATTGAATCTTTTCCCTGATGCGGTCAGTCCACATGGTAAAATTTTTAACATGGCAGCTTTAGTTTCTGTTATGCAAAACTTAATAACTGAATTACTGCAATGAATGAAGCAATCCTAATTATGTGATTAAGGAGGCTAAATATCTTTAGAACATTGATGCAGATGATCTGAGGATGTTCCATGCGGAGTCTAATGAAGGGAATCTACATGCAAGACTTTTAAAATAGTGTGATTACAAACTATTACTGAAATATATTGGTCTAAGTGAATTAGTGTACTGCTACATATTATGAAATTAAAAATTGCCGTAATTCTCAGACAAGGAAGATTTGTCTCATGGGGTAAACTGGGCTTCTTATTGTCTATCAATATTAGCAAAGAAGGAGACAGAGAGGCTTTGGCAAGAAGGTGCTCAGATACCATTTTCAAATGGTGGTGTATGTATGTATTGTAGCTAGTGGTGAGTATATGAAAAGAAACGCATTTTAGAAGTACAGCAGTGATGATAAGCTAGCAACTCTTCTGCTTTATTATTATCGTTTTGACAGCTTACCTTTGTTCTTTCAGTAATAGAACAATTACTGATAACCCTTGTCTTATTTTATTTCTCTGAAAAAAGGTCTCATTCGATTGCAAGAGCTCATTAAAGCTCCATCAAGGTACAATTTGCGTCTAAAAATTCGCCAGTTACCAGCTGACACAAAGGATGCCAAGCCCTTGCTCAAGGAGATGAAAAGAGGCAAAGAATTCCACGTCATCTTTGACTGCAGTCATGAGATGGCAGCAGGCATTTTAAAACAGGTAAGCATCCCTTTTTCCATTCCCCTGCCCTTTCTAAGACACAATATGGTTCTTGAAGACAGTGTGGTTGGCCTTAACACAAACATTAACCCATGAGTTTCATGTCCATGGAAGCATGGTTCAGTCGCTCTTAATGAACTTGGGAGAATTGAAGAATGTAGAGGAGAGGATCATGTACAAGGACTCCACCCTGTAAATTCTCCCATCAGTCCTGTCTCTTGTTCTCCAGTTTTTAGGAGGAGGTATAAATTTAGCTGAACTGGTAAATAATATGACCCAGAGTTCCAGACTGGAGAAAGAGTTGAACTTAAGGTCAATCAAATGTGACTTTCAGCTCTGCCTTAGATCTTCCATCTGAAGGTGAGGAGGTGAGGGAAAGCAAGAGGAGAATTCAGGCAGAACATCAGGGCACTGGGGGTGATATGAGAGGGCATTACCTTATTTTCAACAATTTTTTAAAGAACAATTGAAGAAGTCTCTTGATACAAGCAAACCAATAGAGAATACAGAACACTCACTCCTGAACTGGTCCTAGATTTTCAAACCTTAATATGCAAATAAAATAGATTATGTGGTGTCATAAATATTCTAAAAAGCTGGATGATTTACTTCAAATCTGCCCTTTCACTTCCCATTATTAATGTACTGTGATTATTTAATTTTACATATTATCTCAACTACTGTCATTCAATTTCTTCTGTGCTGGGGTGTGTGATCTACTTTGCATCCCATAAAGAACTTCTACTTGTCCTGTGCTCCCATGCCATCGCAGCTCTTCAGCAATTGAATTGATTTATTTCAAGCCCATTTGTAGTACAAGAGGAACTGCTCTAAAGTTGGATTTCATCAAGAAATGTTGGATTCTGTGGAACTTGGTGGCAGGCAGTTTCTTCCATTGGAGGGATATCTTTTCTTCTCCTTCCTGTGTTCCTGAACTTCATCTGCCTTAGCAGATCCTGTAAGGGAAATGCTGGCTTGAAAAGTTTTCATCTTTTCTTCATCATTCAGTGACTAGAGTGAAATTAGTAAATTTATTTTTTATTTATTTTATTTATATATCAAATTTGTCACTGCTTATCTAATTAAAAAAGTGACTCTGGGCAGTTTACAGAAAAGATAAAATCAGTTAAAATACAATATAAAAACAATCCTAAATAAATAATAATAAATAAATTCCAAGAATGATGGGAATTGACGGATAGCCCAGGAAGCATCATCAAGGTGCTAGCTACCCCCAGGGGTCTTACTGCCCCATGCAAGCTGGCAGAGCCAGGTCTTTAAACCTTTCTGGGAAGCCAAGAGGGTAGGGGCTCACCACACCTCTGGAGGGGAGAGTATTCCAAAAGGCGGGGGCAATGGAAGAGAAGGCTCTCCTCCTGGCCCCACCAGCCGATATTCTCTTGCTGACGGGGTCCGCAACACGCCCTCTCTGCCTGACTGGGTAGGACGGGTTGATGTGATGGGGATGAGATGGTCCCACAGGTAAGCTGGATACATGCCAGGTAGGGCTTTAAAGGTAATAACCAACACCTTGAATTGGACCCAGAAGCAAACTGGCACCCAATGCAGCTGCTGCAGTAAAGGTATTATATGTGCCATCCTTGGGGCACCCAAAATTGTCCACATGACTGCATTTTGAACCAGCTGTAGCTTCCAGATACTCTTCAAGAGTAGCCCCATGTAAATCTCTGTCAGTTTCCTTTCTTTTTTCTAGCAGGAAATGAACCCCTACATGCAATGCATCATGGTACTTCTCTTGTTTAGGGTGGGAATAAGGTGTTTTTTGTTACTCTAGGATCTCTGGCAGCTCAAAGTAAGGCAGTGATTTTCATTCCTGGTTTTCAGCATTTCAATTCCACAGAAGTGAAGAGAACACAAATTACTTTCAATCTGGTTCTGAGGGACTGGAAAATGAAAACAGTGATAATGTGGAAGTGTCCATACTGTCATCTGCTCATATGTGTTTTGATGTACATAAAACATTGCATATTAGTACCAGTTTTCAATGAAAATGAAGTAGTCTCTCAAAATATTAGAATGATAATGGGGATATGAGGGAGAAGTATTTCAAAGGAAGAGAAGTTGCTCTGACCGTATTACAAAAGCCCAATTAAAAAACAACTGATGATTAATAATTAATAACGAGTAATGAACCCACACCTTTGGTTCATTTAGTGTTTCATTTTTAATTTATAAACTGCCTGGTGTCTTGGAAGCTGGATGAGTATATACATTTATACAAAGAAATAATAACATTTCCTAGGTCCCACACAAAGAAATGCTGCCAGATTATTTAGCCTATTCAAGGCCATACCATACTCTTGACGAACTTGGATCCAACTTGACAAGAGCGAAGAGAAGATAGATGGAGATCTTCTCATAAATTTGCAGAAGAATAGTAGTACATGCAGATATGCTCTTAACTCTTCACTGACTTTCTGCTTCTATCTCCTCTCTAAATTAGGTTGCTAAAATGAAGAAAGCATAGAAAGATAATGAGGAATGTATTTTTCCCTGGACTGATATTAAAAACAAAGTCTTGGTTGGGGTCATATAATTAGAAATATATATCTGGCACAATCCTGTATTTTGCACGTGACTCCATTTGTAGAACTAGTAAAAAAATAAAATAGATTCTGAAAGACTATGACCCTAAATTAAAGGTTCATAAAACAAACTCTGTTTGCATAACACAAACTATGATTAACTGAAACATGGTTTATTGAATTAACCTGATTACTGGGGTTCACATAATGCACTGAACCATAAACTAAGGAGCTTACTAAATAAAATTCAGTTACAGTTTAGCTGAAGAGCCCTAATGAGCAAATGACATCAAGATTGGAAGCTTGTAATTGTAAGACATTTACTGTAGCTATTTCCCTTTTGTTTCTGTGGACTGAGATTTCCGTATTAAAGGTGAGGTCGCAAACCATCCCTTATTTTCATTTTAAGTTCTGCTTTAAGGTTCTGTTAGAAAAGACCAACTCATCCTGTGTCCCAGGTTCTGTAATTCTGCCACAGTGGTTGACTGGTATGATTGGGTAAGGAGCCACAATGCTGGCATGCCAACCAATGATGAGCACAGAAACAGAGGGGATTGCTAAACTTTTTAGTTTTGTAAAGAGGGGAAGCAACATGTATGTACAGATGAATCTGAGGGGCTGGGTCAGCACCCTGAGCAAAAGAACATCGATTGGCCAGCAGCACAGAAAGAAAATTGCTGTTGTGTTGTGGATCCCTGTATAAGCCTCCTGGACTCTCTAGATATGCTTGGGATCATAGAGTTCTAGTACTAGAAGATCCCAGATGGATTGGGGATGTATTTTAAAGTGAAATTCGAAGGGCTGCAAAGTGGAAAGGCTGTTTGTCTGCAAGTGCCCAGACCAAAACATATTTTTGTCTGATGTGGTGTACAAATCCAGCCACTATGAAAGGAGGGCTCTGGAAACCCATCTTTAAATAAGCAGGATAGATCATGAACTGTTGAGAGTCAGCCAGCCAGAGTCTCAGAGATTTCCACATGCAAACATGGTGCTGTATTCTACAGCACACTGCTCCACAAGCTTGCAAAATGAACATTAACTCAGGTTGATTATGATAAGGCACTTGTGCAGCAGCTAAACTGGAGTGTGCTTTGGTACTGATTCCTAATTTTTGCAACCAGTGAGGCAGACAACTTTTACGTTGCCAAGAGCCACAGTTCAACTGCCTGAGCATGATTATGGAGGTCCCCCTTGTGTTCAGAATACCAGCTTTGCTTCTAATCTTTTTGTGGGTGAGGAAAATGGGGCTTATGATAGGAGTCTTCACATAAGCAATGTTCCTCGTGAGGGTGAAAACTTTTTTACTCAACAAGAAAAAGTTAGAACTAAGTTTCATGGCCTAAAAATAAATCTGAAGTTGCTGACTCCAGTTGATTTTTCACCTGCATTAAAACATTTAGGTCCAAAAGGTTTACTAGAGTGAAGCTAGTTTAAAAAAAAAACAAAACACACCACTGGCAGCATCCAAGCAACCAGAACAATAAGTTAGTCCATCAGCTAAGCTGCATTATTTATATTGTACCAATGTGCTGTAAGTGAACAGCAAATGTAGCTTTTGATAGTTCCCATGTCAGCAAAACCAAATAGGTACTCTATAAGGATTAGAGCAGAGTGGTGCCCTTGTTTTATAACCCTTTGTACATATAAAAGGTTTTTCTTTGCTGAATTCTCTCTCTCTCTCTCTCTCTTTCTCTTTTGACAAACACAGAATTCCAAGCTACTTATGTACAAAATAAGCAAATAAAAAATATGCAAAAATAACAAAGCAGTTCTGAAAATAAGTATTTCTTCCTCCTTGTTAGTGAATCATTTCCCTCTTTTGTAACTGTCAGCAATGTCTGAAAAAGTACCAAAAGTCATTAAAAAAAAAAAATTCCCTTCTCACCCCTATGGGTGGTACATGTCTTCCTCAATCTTGGGTCCTCTACCAGAGGCCTGGGAGTTTGAGGGTTCTGCGCAGTATCTTAGCTGTTCCTAGCACTGCACTCTTCCAGACAGAGAGCTCTGATGTTGTTCCTGGGATCTGCTATGTGTTGGACTGTCTCTGAGGCCTCTTTGCACAATCTGCACCTTGGATCCTGTCTAGTGTGGTAGACCCCTGCTTCTATGGATCTGGTGCTTAGTGCCTGTTCTTGTGCTGCTATGATCAGTGCCTCAGTGCTGTCTTTTAGTTCAGCCTTTCCAGCCACTGGTAGGATTTCCCAATGTCAGTCACTTCAGCAATCTGTCAATGGTACATCCCATGCAGGGTCTTGTCTTGTATGGCAGTTCCTCTGCTTGAACTTCCTCCCATGTCTGCTGTTGCCTCAGGCATTCTCTTAGGAGCTCATCTTTGGGTGCCATCTTCCTCATGTACTCCTGGATGCTCTGGGTTTCATCCAGGACAGTGGCCTTGACACTCACCAGACCCTGCCCACCCTCTTTCCAGCTGGTGTTCAGTCTCTGGGTGTTGGACTTGCGGTGGAAACCTCCATACATTGTGAGGAGCTTCTGGGTCTTCACATCAGCATCCTCCATGTCCTCCTTTGGCCAGCTCACTATACCAGCAGGGTATCTGATGACTGGCAGGGCATACGTGTTGATGGCATAGTTCTTGTTCTTCCCATTGAGCTGGCTCTTCAGGACCTGTCTTATCCTTTGGTGGTACTTGGATGTTGCTGTCTTCCTTGCCTCCTCATCGTGGTTCCCATGTGATTGTGGGATACTAAGGTACTTGTAGCTGGTCTGCGTGTCTGCTATGTGGCCCGCTGGTAGTTCCACCCCATCAATCTTAACTACCTTCCCTCTCTTTACTACCATCTGGCCACACTTCTCCAGTCCAAATGACATCCCAATATCTTCACTGTAGATAAGTTTCAGGTGGATGAGCGAGTTGATGTCTTATTCACTCTTAGCATACAGCTTGATGTCATCCATGTAGAGGAGGTGGCTCATGATAGTTCCATTCCTGAACCTATATCTGTATTGTATCTGAACTTGTATCTATATCTGTATTGTCCTTGTGATTATCTAGCTGAGTATGTTCAAGCCTCTGCAGAACAGCAGCGGGGTAGTGCATCATCTTGGTATATGCCGCACTTGATGGCCACTTGTGTGAGCTGTCTTGAGTTGACTTCTAGTGTTGTCTTCCACAGTCCCATTGAGTTCTTGAGGAAGATCTTTAGTGTCCTGTTGAATTTGTACAGTGCCAGGCATTTACAAATCTGTGTGCATGGCATGGAGTTGTAGGCTTTTCTGTAGTCAATCCAGGCTGTACTCAGATTGGTCTGTCTAGACCTTGAATCTCAGGTGACTGCTCTATCTATGATTATATATCATCTTCAGGATTTTGAGGGGACATTTTGTGGGGGAGGGTGTGGTCATATTGTGCGTTAGAATCATGACTATTGCTTAGATCAGCATTTCTCAATTTTGGCAGCTTTAAGCTGTGTGGAGTTCAAGCATGCTGGCTGGGGAATTCTGGGAGTTGAAGTCCACACAGCTTAGGGTTGCTGAAGTTGAGAAACACTGGCTTAGATCACTATCAAAAGCAAAAGTTTGTTTTTCTGGAAGCATTTGATGTAGCTAAGGAGAGGCATGGCATTCCTTGGAGCTCTTGAAATGCTATAACATGGGTGACCTAATTGGTCTTGGGTTGCTTCTTCACTTGCTGTGTGCCTTTAAAGTAAAAAGCAGGAAGAGTACCACAGTCTTGGAGCCTAGCCTTCTCTACCATGGTTCTTTTCAGATGTGTAAGGCCACAGTTCACATCTCCAGTCAACCCTAGCTAGCATGGCTACTTCATAATTGTCTTCATGTTTAAAACTTTAGAATTCCTAGAATGTAGCTGGATGATTCCCAGACCCATTTTCCACATCTTTGATTCCCAATATGGAGGAATCAAACACTTGACTTCTGTTTTAACCTTGGTGACTCAAAAAGTGACAGCCTGATGCTGTTGCTTTATATTTGTAATGATGAATGCCATCAGCTTTGAAAAGTGTGGAATAGAATCCTTATTTTTATATATTAGAATAGCATCCTTCTGTCTAGTTTACTCTTCCTGTGCTGAAATTCCCCATATAATAATTTACTGATTTGATAATGCATTTATATCATCTGTCTCCAGAGAGTTCAAGATGGTGTACGTGAGGGTCTCCCCTTATTTTTTATCCCCAAAATAACAACCCTTAAGGTAGCTTAAAGAGAAACAGAAAATATATAGAAAACAAAATTAAGAAAAAGAAAAAAGATAAAGAAAGAGTGCAGTAAATAAGAAAAGAAAGAAAAAAAAGAAATTTTAAAGAGGCAACTTCGGATCTTCCTTACAGCAGTTACAAATATATTTATCGTCACTCCTCCCCCATCAAGGTTGCATCACATAATTCACTTCTTCCCATCCTCAACACTTTTCAATCAGCAAATCCAGAAATCATCAAGTCATTTTTAGCAATTTCCAGCAAAAAGTCCATGAAGGGTTTCCAACTTTTTCAAAAAGTACTTACTGTTTTAACTGCTCCCTTCTTCTGTTTTAATTTTTGTAGCTCAAATTCTCAGTAAGCTTCTTGCCTTCAATTTTAAACTCTTATCATCATTTCTTTACTTTTCTCTTAAATTATATCCCAGATTGAAGTGGCGCTTACCAGGTGGTCTGCAGTTTAGAAGATCTCTTTAGCTGTAGAATATTTACTGTATATCCAAATGGGCTTTAGAAAGTGGGGTTTGAGTTGAGCCCAGTCCTTAATGCAGGCTCCGCATGAGGCTGAGAGCTTGTTGTTTCTTCCTTGGCTCCTGGTGCTCTACCCACAGTTCATCCATAGGTTCCCTCTGAATCCTGTGGGCTTCCTCACAAAGAGCAGCCTTCCGGAGCACATATGGGTGATCTCTTGGCTTCTCCTTTCTCCAAAGAATCTCTGCAAGTCCAGGCTCACTGCCCAGTTGCCAGTCTCCACCTCAGTGTCACCTCTAATCATTGGAGGTGCGTCATTTTCCCTACATGGAAGTTTTCAACGGCCCATTTTGAACCTGTCTGCATCTCTAACTGGCTGCTAGTTTAGGCAGTTTTTTGTTTCATTTAAAATACTTTTTTGGGGTTATTTAATCAATTTAATGTAATGACAACATCAGGAAGGACTGTGGAATCCTTATTTATTAACCAAGGAGGTGATTAAGAAAAGTCTAAAATGGGAAGCTGAAGTTGATGTGCTTTTCAGGAGGTTGAAGAAAAAAACATTGATTCAGGTCGGTATTTCATGAATTATGTCACTTGCATTAGAATTTAGACATTACTTACATTAGACATTAATGTAAAGAAATGTTGGTTCAGGGCTCAAATCTGGTGGTTTCCTTCCTTTTTGTGGGGTGGGGTTTAGATTTAATCGCCAGCACTTCTTATTTAGCTTCTTTGACTCAATTGTGTTTTAATTTATTTTTCTTCAATAGGTGTTTATTATATAATGAAGAACCATAGAATAAATGCAATTAATACAAGCACCTTCCATTATATTTTTGGTTGGCAAATGCAATAATAATAATAATATACTTCTTTCATATTTGCAACCCTAAACAGCCTAATAATAATCCTTCTTTCTACAGTTTTGTTTCATTAATTCTTTTAATAGCCAGTTATCTGCATTAACTGCTCAAGAATGATTTGCTTGGCCTAATTTTAGTATAATTCTAGTCATATACTTTTATCCACATCTTCCTCTCATGGGAGCTTTCCATTATTCATATAGGTGTGATTAAAAGCAGCATTAAGAATAACTGTAGAAATAATAAAGCAGTGTTATCTAAATTTTTAAAAAGTTAATGTTGTGTGTGCTGAATTTTTCTTTTTAGGCTTTAGCAATGGGAATGATGACAGAATACTATCATTACATCTTTACTACACTGGTAAGTAGCCTAGAAGAATATGCTGATGGTCTCAGGCATCGTTCTAAAGCATTCTTCATTAGATTACTTGACAGAGTAGAAGCAGCTTTGTAGGTTCATAAGGGGAAAAAAGTATTGAATGTTGCCTTTATTTGGAATTTGATTGCTGTGGCAGCCCCTGTGATCATTGACACACTGCATGTTACTCACAGTTGTTTAATGGGTGCACATACTAATAAGAGCTGGTTACTTCCTCCAGGCTTCATTCAACATGCTGATTTTGATATTAAGGAAGGCTGTACTCCTAAACACCAGGGATTCTCAAGCTATAGGTTGCAACCTTTCAGGGACTGCAAGGGTGGGTGGGAAAGACTTCAGGGTCAGGGTGCCAATAGAAGACAACATCTATAGCTCAGAGTTGAACTATGGAGTTCTTGGTGCTTGCTGAGTTTGGTTGTTTGCTTCCAGACATTTCATTACCCAACTAGGTAACATCACCAGCACTGGGTAATTAAATGTCTGCAAGCAAACAACCAAGCTCAGAGAGCACCAAGAACTCCTCAGAGGTGATAGGCTATATTGCTTGTCCGAAGAATCTTTGAGGAGGCACAAAAAGCCATACTCCATCTTGGCTTTCCAAACACTTGGGGTCCCCAATGGGCCCATGGTAGAGTCCTCCTTCCTGTTTGGTGACCTGAACTGTCTTTTGATGCTCTGGACTACATATTGCACCCAGGAGAAATGCCAATCCCTCTTTGCAGTCATGGGGTTAGTAGCATGTACACAGGGAGAGTTTGCCCTTCACCAGCAGCAGGGATCAGGCCATCTTTAAATAAAGTGGGAGAAGAATGGCGCATCATGCATCTGTGCTTTCCCCTCACTCCAACACCCCTTCTACAAATCCAGAGGGGTGCAAGGAGAGATCTTTGGGGAGGTTGGCTAAATCAAGCCATTCTGTCTATGAATGACATATTAAGTTACAAGGTTCTATTATTATTTAATATATACAGTAGATTAACATATATTTATTTCTTGCCCAACCCTAACTCACTGAAACATTAGTTTTGTTCATTTGGAGGCATCTCACAAATTCATTTATCATTTTAAGGGGTCAGAGCACCATAAAATTTGAGAACTCCTAAGAGGTTATTTTTACATAAAGCACAGAGGACTGGTTGTTAAAATTCTAAATGATTATCTGGATTCAAAGTAGTGGAACATGTATTATCTCCTGTGTGTCACCTTCTGTTCCTTAAAATCATCCTTGGAGGTTCTACTAGGATACTGTAGCTGAAGTGGTTTAAAAGATAGTTTAAGATTTTTTCAGTACAGTGCTGTCTGAATGATTTTTCTAGTATTTTTATGGTATTTAGTTATGTTTGGGAAACCCATTAGGTTGCAAGGAGATTCATGGTATCTATTTCATTGGTTTAAATTTGGATTTAGTGCCAGTACACTTTTCATTTTAACCTGTTTAATATATCTGTGTAACATTAGGATCTCTTTCAATGGAGCTGAATGAATTGAAATTATTTACTTACCGCTCCATTGCACTAGTCATGTCATGGCTACCTATTGCCATTCTTACATGTGTCCTTGGCAGGGTGCAAAGAACAAAGTAGCTAGAAAGAGGCATCTATCATGGTTTTGATGAGTGTGAGAAGCATGACAAATTCCATAGGATTGCTCAAGGAGTGGCTACTTTCATGTGTTGCAGCTGTATTTGCCAGCTGTAGACTGCATAGTCCATTAGCATGAATACTTGCTAATGGTTTGTTTGTTTGTTTGTTTGTTTGTTTGTTTGTTTCAACTTAGATGCAGCCTGCCTCCAATTGACCCTTGATAACTCACAGCATAAAACAACAAAACAAACATATAATCCAAAGGGTTATAGCAATAAACATGATGACACATCTGGTCAACAACACATACTGTATTGTACACTACCCTAGACTAAAGCTTGGGAGAACTGCCAGGTCTTTAAGGCCCTGCAGAAAACCACAAGAGTGAAAGCCATCCAAATTTCAGGAAGAACCTCATTGTAGAGGGCAGGTGCTGCAACAGAGAAGGCATGCTTCCAGGTCCTGGTAGATGGCCCTACTTGATCAAAGGAAGCTGCAGCATGCCAACCCTGTTGGACTGAACTGGCTAGGCTGACACCATGGAAGTTAGGTGGTCCCTCAAGTAACCAAATCCTATGCCATGTAGGGCTTTATAGGTTATAACTAGCACCTTGAATCCACCTGGAAGCAAACCAAAACCAGTGCAACTCACAAAGCAAGAGTGTCACATGGCATACCAAAGCATACCTATCACTGCTTGCACCCCCGGCATTCTTAGCAGCTTTGTAGCCAGCAATCAGACTGAGGGAATTATATGTATTGCAGTTCTGGGCTGAAACTGAAGCCATTCTGGACCTGTAAGCTTCCTAAATGGGAGAAGTAAGCTTCTTTGGCAAAAGAGCAAGAGAACAGTATAATAAGTAAACAAGTTCCATGGAAGGAGTAATACAATTAATAAAGCACAAAATGTTCTATATCTAGCACAAAACCTTCTGGCCTAATTAAATATGCCCATTTGCTTATTAGTCTTGAAAGAAAGTAAAGTTACTGGGAGGTCATTAGTTTTATTTCATTTTTTCCCCCTTTTCTTTTTCTTGGAAGAACTTCAGAAGTTGACAACTAAGGATAATTTGGGATATGCCAGCCAGAAGATAGATATTTTGCTCAATGGAACCATGTAACTTGTATCACTTTTGGCTCCTCTGCTTTATTAATTACTTCTTACCTGACATGGTGGAAGTCTTGTCCAATAAATTTTCCAGTCACACTGTTTAGCTGTGCTGTTTGGAAGTGTACTTTCTCATGATTGATTTGGAGTCTAATGTAATACCTCATTAATTCTCTCTGAACTGTTGTGCATATTTATTATAGTTTTGAGTAAACAGAAATGTGTTTAAATTGCATAATTACTTATGCAATTGTCCAAGATGGCTTGGAAGCAACCCAGGTTTAAAGAAAAAGGGCTTTCAGTCATTACTGCAAGTAGCTTTGCACCTGGCCCATGTTCAACAAACCTAAATTACAGGGATTTTTGCCATCAGCAGTAATGTCATGCAATTCTTTTGCTTCTGCCATCTGAATAATTCTAGTAGATTCCTATGGAGAAGGAAAGCTTTTTCTTGACATTCTCAGTCTTGCTGTCTCCTTACTGCACAGTATAGTCAAGGTAAATTGAGTTCCTCTATAGGTGACATAATGAAGGATAACTGGCAGATCCCCTTATAGAATTCTTAACATTTAAGGGTTGTTTGTTTGCCCAAACCAGACTGCCTTAAAATAGGAATGGAAGGCAGCTTAATAATGAAAAGTAACACAAAATGTACCATGTGGTACAGATTCAGAAGAAACATGTTGATGACTTAATCATACTTTGAAAAATGATGTGATTACTCATTACTCATTACCTCATTCTAATTTGAAACATTAACTGTTTTTGGGATAGTTTGGATTCTTGAATTATCAAAGTGCAATTTATCTTATCCTACCATCTCATCTTAGGAAGCTGACTATGTCTCTTCCTTCTCCTTCTCCTTCTCCTTCTCCTTCTCCTTCTCCTTCTCCTTCTCCTTCTCCTTCTCTTCTACTGTCATAGACCAAAATAAAACAAAAAGTTCAGGTAAGAATGCAGAATCCAATATCCAGTAAAATGTATTTGTACCTGAGACTAAACATACCTAAAGGACAGTAAAATCCAGTAACTTCTGATTGTCATTGCAATGGCACAAAATTTGGCTGCTATTCTGGAAAATTCCCAATCCTGGTCATTAAAAAAAAAAAATAGCACAGTATTGCCATGTGAGATAAATCTGGGTAGTTTATGACAAAAGGGAAGATGGGATGGCTGGTTAATAACTGTGCCTTCTTCTCTTCCACCAATGAACAAATTAATACACTTGGGACTTTCTAAACCAGCTTTTGCCCACTTGACACCTCCAGATATGCCATCTTCTTATATAAACATTCTAGAGTAATATTCCTAACTACCCTGGAAAGAATCAGATTACTGAAAACAGACCTAGATTACTCACTGCTTAGATGGGGAAAAAATAGTGAGTGAAATGTAACATTATCAATTGGTCAAGAAATGGAACTATTGAAGACCAGGTTCTCTTCCCCCTTGTTGTCCAAGTCTGCCTTGGAGATTTGGGAGACAAATCTAGGGAAAGATGAAGAGTGGAGAAAACAGTAGTAGTTTTTGTTTATTTCAATAGCTCTTTAGCAATCCTTACTCTGGAGAAGCTCAGCTTGATCTCCTTTTCTTCATGGTATTGGTCCTATTCAGTCACCTCAAAACTTTTCTGCAGGATTGTTTGCTTTGGTGTTTTGGGGTCAGTATTGCAGGAAAATGAGAATGCCGTGTGCAAGTTGTACTGCCATAACTGTATTTAGAACTTGTATTAATATTCCAAGTCTTGTCAACATAGTGTAGTTTTGATTATACCTTCTGGAGTTTGTTGATGTTTACTACTATCTTCCATATCTATGCATAGCAAGCTATTAATGTTTTAAACTTTCTGTGATTACTCTTAAGCAGATTACCAGGGGTGGGAGGGTGGGGTGGGGACATTATAAATGCAGACAAGCCTGAAGCTAGCAATAATGACACCAAAATGACAAAATGTGAGTCTTGATGTCCCAGCATAAACTCCACCCTTTCATACTTACATCATAACATCACACACAAGTTCATAAGGGTGGAATTTGTGTCATAACACACATTTCATCACTTGTTCCCCCTATGTAGGTAAATGGGTAACATATTGTGCATTAACAGGTTTGAGTGTGTTTGACTTGGCAGCTTTCTTTTATTTTCTAGCATATAATATCCAACCAACTATTGTAAAAATATTTATTACAGCAAAAAACTCTAATAAGACTTATGGATTGTTAACAAACAGCAAAGGATGTGGCTCAATGAGTTTGCTTGACATTTCTATAAATGCCCATGTTAATGGCTATTCAGTTTTGTTATGACTTAGTGCATATGTAGAGGCATCCTGGAAGCATCACACATTTGTGATTTGTCCCCTACATTTTCATTGGGCATTATTAGCAAATAATCCAATTCACAGCATTTAGATGTATTGTTTTGTTATCATGCTTACATATGAGAGAAGGAAAAATGTTTGGAAACAGAGAGATTATGAATGGATGAAAGCATCTAAACATGTCTTCCTCCTTTTCTTTAGGACCTCTTTGCTCTTGATGTGGAGCCTTATCGGTATAGTGGGGTTAACATGACTGGTTTCAGGATTCTGAATACAGAAAATAGCCAGGTGGTGTCCATAATTGAAAAGTGGTCCATGGAACGGTTACAAGCTCCTCCAAAACCCGATTCAGGTTTGCTGGATGGATTTATGACGGTATGAACACCAATTCAGTCTACATTTTGCCAAATATTTGATATTATTATACATTTTCTTCTTGGGTATCTTTGATTGTCTAACTCTTCACTAAGATAGATGCTCTCCTTTATGCCTCAGTTCTGGATTTTATCACAGTTCCTGGATCTGAAAAGTAAAGCATAACTGTCTACATTAATTCTCCAAGAAATAACCTGAAGAGGTCAGTGGGATTATGTGCCTCACACCCCAGCCAATGTATCATGGATGTTTAGAGCTTCGATGGGAACAGGAATCTTGATAAATCAATCAGTTATCAAAGGGATGGGCTATCTCCACTAATTTCTGCTGGTTCTTTCACATGTTTTATTCCTATAGGTACTGAGAACAATATAATGGTAAAATGAATTATACTAGAAGGGTCTCTCTATTTATACTCCTAGTTTCGTATTGTGTTGATGAGCTACTGTCTCTGCCTTTTCTGGAGTTATGCATCCCTGGTGGGAATAGCAAATGACCATCATTGTTGTTGTGAGCCACATAAGATTGTTATGTATAAGACAAGCAACCACAGAAGTTTAATTAATTAATGAATAAATAAATAAATAAATAAATAAATGTATTCCTGTACCCACAAAAATAATACTCTGCATATAGCAGCTCCATATGAGACCTAGGACACTGTTCTGCCAAATACACTTATAATGCAATTCCTGAGTTGATGCCAAGCCTAAATGCTAAAACTGGATAGTTAGTGAGCATGCCCTGGCAACTCATGTGTATACACTGCATACACTGTTGATGTTTCAACCTTGTCCTCTTTGAGAATTTCAGCTTGACTATAAACTTTACGACATCATTTGTCTTTGTTCGAAGTTTTTGTGTTGAGATATTTGCAACAAAACATTTGAGGTTGCAAAAGGAGCCAAGAAAGAGTCAGAATTTGCTTACAACATAAAGAGTTATTGCTGGCACTGGACTACTTCCCTTTGTCTAATACACTGGGCTTATATTGCTTAGACATCTCATGTTTTCTTTTTTCATAATGTTGCAAGGCAATAGGAAGCTCATTGCGCTTCCTTGTGTCTGGAAAAAAGACCCATTATTGGTAGTGGTAATATAGTCATTTGTCACTATGTAAGTTCCTAGAGCTTATGCATTTCTCTCCTGTCTTTATGTCAGAGCTATAGTGGGAAATAAAGAAAAAAGGAATTGGATTCATTTATGGAGTCTCATGGCTCAGTTAACCCCTTTAATTGGTTCCTAGGAGCTATCATCGGAGTCTATCTATTCAGCCAGATA
The DNA here is from genome assembly GCA_030867105.1 of Liasis olivaceus. Taxonomy (NCBI): domain Eukaryota; kingdom Metazoa; phylum Chordata; class Lepidosauria; order Squamata; family Pythonidae; genus Liasis; species Liasis olivaceus. The sequence continues at coordinate 228,664,367 of CM061349.1, forward strand.
GTAATGAATGCTTTGCGTTTTGTACTCAAGTAGGATGCCAGTGGTGTAAAGCAAGGATTTTCAAGGAAGTCTTATTAGGTCTTTCTCTTAGCTATAGAAAGCTTATTTTTGCACTGGCAAGTACGTTGCAATTGTTGGAGGCTTTGCTGTGGCATAAAATATGGATTGTTTCATATTGTAGGTTCATTCTTACGCAAAGCTGTAGGCTGCTCTTGTATGAGGAAAGCTTCCACATTTGCATTTTCCATTTTAGAACAGAATTGTGTGGGATGGAGAGTCCGTGTGAGATGCTTCAGGAGAGGAAATCATCTATAAATACATTAAACCTATAGTTGAATAAATAAAATCTGATGGTGGTGGAGGGGAATGAATAGAGTAGAAAAAGATACAGTCCTCGTGGACTGTATCTCATTTAGTTACATATTCCCATCCTTGGAGATCAGAATTATAAAGAGGGGTAGAGATTTTTACTTAGTTGGAAGCTCCTGTCCTGTCCTTTCCTCTCTAGAGGAAGGAGTTAGTAGAATATTAACAATGTTTAAATGCCCTCTAAGACCCCAATTAAGCTTGTTTAATTGCCATCTTAACTGTTTTTAATGAATGAATGATTAGTTCGAGCATGCCATTCTATTTCTTGGTGTGATCCAAAGGGGCTTAAGAGACATACAACACAGCACTTTGGTGTTCACATGAGGTCTTTGAGTGAAGGGTTACCTTTCCCAGTATAAAGAATGGTGAGGATGACACTTGGTAGAAGGAAGGAATCTAGTATTTATGTATGTAGGTATCTAGGTATTTATTTATTAAATTTATATAGCCACCCATCTTAAGCACATGAGTCTGGGCAGCTAATAAAAACAAAATAAAAACAATAAAGAAAATTATAAATAACATACATAGCAGCTGAGCAACCATACTACAAGAGCACTGATGATCATCCCCGTCAACACAGCCAGGTAACGGGGTCACCCATAGCACCAGGGCCCCAGGCTCGATGGCAAAACCAGGTCTTTAAGGGTTTGAAAGGGTCCATTTCTGAAGCTTTATCAGTTGAAGTGATATTTATAAACATAGAACATGCGTCTCAGAACAGAGAGGATAACTGTATAAATGAGGATAACTTCACTATATAAACAGCTTAGTGACATCTTTATTCTTTTGGATGGACTGTCTTGGTGAGGAGCAGCAAAAGTTTATCAGACAAATGAATATGGGATATCCTAGAAGGGCTTATTGACAGCTTATGGGAAACATCCAACTTGGGCTTTCTGAATGGGGCAAGGTGGCAGCATTAAACATCCAATTCCTTGGGAAAGTTGCCTTGAGGAAGGTATTTGTTAGTAGGCTGAACATTGCAGATATGGAGATTTGCTCTTTGCAGGAACTAGGGAAGAGAAAGGATCCCTCTTGTTTTGTTTAAATGTAGAGAGAGAAATCTGTTGATCTCAATATGTTCTCTGTCAGGAGTATCTTGGTATTTGGTTTTAGTACAACAACATTTTAAAGGCATTTTTGAAGTCATTCTAGCCACGTGAATTCTGCACTGGAAAGGAAGGCCTTCTAATGAACTGATTCACATTTTGGGCCACGTATAAAACAGAAGTTATCAGAGCCATGTGTTACCAACAGTGTCATTTGTGAATTGGTCAATAAAGGAATGTCACAAATATCATTGCTAACACTGTATGTAATTTGCTTATCATGTCTTTCTTATGTCAGAAAGGACAAAAGACTTTTGTCCTTTCATACTGTTCATACTGCTGAATGAAAAAATGTACTGACTCCTTAATTCATCCATGAGTTCATCCCAGTTTAGACAACTTCTTTGCCATATAATTGTTAAAAAATAGCAGCTTCTTTTATACTTCTATTTTTCTATAGACAGCATAACCTTTAAACATTTTCTATTACAAAAAAAGATTCTCCTGTCTACTGAATTCTTCTCATGATTGTATATGGTTAAAATTTTTTTTAAAAAGCCGCCATTACTACACTGGTGAGAGATCCTGTTATAATTCTGCTCTTCAGTATCTAAAGCTCGATGGAATTCAAGTAATGGATTGCCGTTAGAATTTTAAAGTTAATTTGTCATGGACAGATTTCTTAAATACTCTTCATGTCTCTGATTCCACAAACTATTGCAGTAATATACAAATTGTTCTCCAGTCTACCTCACAGCACGCCTTAGAGATTAATTAGCCAATGTGAGTATGATACTTAAAAAATATAAAGCACTGCATCATTATTAATACGGCGGTCAAAGAAATTATCATGTCGCCAGCTATGTTTTAGTTACATACAATAACCAGAAAGGATTTATAAGTTAAAAAGGGAAAGTTACTTATTCAGTAGAAGGGATTTCTATAAAACTTTCAGGGAAGCATTTTCTGTGAAGCTAAAAATAGCTTGCAGACAGTAAACTTTAAAGGAACAATTGTCAATATTAGTAAGGTCCAAACATTTGATTTCTCATATGCAATCAGATCATTTTATTTCTTAACAAATGATCAGCTCTAAGGAATATTGATCTTTCTGTGTCTCCTGCAGGCCTATCCCTGGTGCTCTATTTCTGATCCTGCCTAAGATTATCATGTCTGGTATCACCTAGACAAATGTGGCTTTTAGACTAGATGCCGCTTCCAGCTAGGATCTAAAAAGAACTAAAACAATTGTTCATTCCTTTCTAAAGTGGCTTGGACAAAATTGTCTGCCACCCAGCATTCTCCCAATCTTCTTCCTCTTCTTTCCATTTCACACCTCATCCTGCTGCTCCCACTCTTGCTGTTCTGTTCTCTGCTTCTTCTCCCTCTTGTCCCCATTATTTTCTGCTTTTTCATTCTCCTCCTTCCTGGTACTCAGATATTGCACTTCTCTTCAACTAGCCCCCCCTACAGCTCAGGATCCAGCTTCCCTCCCTTCTCCTTCCTGTTCTCCCACTTCAGGTCATGCCTTTTCTACCCTAGGATTCAGCCTTTCTTCTCCCTATTTGCTCCTGATCTAGGACCCAGATCCCATCACCCTTCATATCTCCAGCTCAGGACTTCCCAGCCCCCACTGCCTGTCCAGCACAGGTTCTAGCCTTCTTCCATCCATTGTTGCTCTTGTTACAATTTCTAAAGGGGAGGCTTCAGGAGAAATATAGTTGGTAATATGAATGTGCATTTATGATTGCTCATTGAAGTGTTGTTTGTGTGTAAGTATGTTTACATATGTGGACGTGTTAGACGCTGATTGGGAAGACTCAGATTCAAGTTCCCACTTGACTATGCTCTGTCAGCCCAACCTACCTTACAGTATTGTGGGGTTAAAATAAAGGAGATTCCATGTCAGCTACCTTGAGCTCCTATAGAAAATATGTAATCTGAATACACAAATAAATATATGGTTCCAGAACACATGGAACAAAATGTTACCTTTTTAAAAATTTCAAGTTCCAATTCAGTCCTGCTTTTGGCTATTAATAATTTATATGCAATTTCTTATCCAAATCACTTCTCAGTTGGTTAAAGTATAGCGTTGGGATTTGGTTGCATGACTGCTGAGCCCTTAGCGATTATCCACAATCATTTGCCTTTTCAACACACAAAGAGACCATTTCAACACCTTTAGCTTTCTAGTACTTCTTCAGTTGGCTGAAAACTTTAAATTTCAGTTTCTTGAATTTGTATAAAAGATAAGTACAACAACAACAAACCTTTATTACAGCCTTCAGGGTAGATAACACCACACAGAACACATAATCTAGAATTATTGATAAGACTAAAAAGTAGACCTAAAATACAATAGAATTACATAACAATAACATTTACATAGTAACGATAATATAAATAACAGTGGTGATCACCAAGAATAGTGCTAATCTTCAGTCATTGGTGGGACAAATAGAATAGTGGCACAAAATTGGGCACTATTCTATTTGTTGGACCCTGAAAAGATACATCAGAGTCCTGGTCAGATAGAAGAAGTAACAGATAAGCATCATGTTCTCTACCACGGTAGTTCTTTACAATGGGTTAGATGAATGTCTTCCAAGATTCCCTGTGAACAGAGCAAGAAAGGGACATGTGGCTTAGGGACTCCTGAGTAACATCAGCCCTTCTCACAAGATTGACTCTTGCACTCCATACAGCAATATAACTGTCAACTGGTCTGCCTCGCACAAAATGCAGAGAAAAGAATCCAAACTGTAGTGCAATATTAAAACTTCATAAACGCTAAAGAAAACCGAAAGCACAATTCTAACTTTAGATTATTTGCTCAGTAGGTTTCGGAAAGCACTTTTCATATACACAAAGTCATTTAGGAACTCATAATGTGTTTTGTAAGTGAAATTCCTTGTTGCACTATCAAAGGTCAGCTTTTACTGTCTGTCACTGAGTGGTATCTATTGCAAATACACTGTTGCTCTAAATACTGTTTATATAAAATAAATTCAGTGCTTGAGGACAAGTTTTATAAATATAAATTATTATTACTGCACATATCTACTTAATTGGGACATGTGATATCATGAAAGTTGTTTTAATTTCCTATATCCTGGGAAACTGATTTATCTTAATGATACCAATGGCTGCTTATTTGGAAAATAAAACATTAGCATAAAAATCTGTCTAATGGGTGTGCATTTAGCTAGTGCCAATTAGTTAAATGTCACTTAGCCAGGTGTTTGTTGGCATAAAAGTGTGACTTCTGGACGCATAGAAAGAAACCACATCAAAAGTAACATTAGATTCTTTTTTAATGAACAGTTCAGCCGCCTCACTCACGAAAGAAGAGATTTTAATGGGGGAGTCCATTTTCATTAAACATGGACAATTTTGTGCTTCAAAAATGTTAGGCAATAGGATTTAACACCTGGTCAGAAATGAAGGCTGTAATCACCATTGAATTTATAATGAATCCCTCCCCTGCTACTGGCTGTCTTTGCCTTTAAATCTGACTAAGTTTTGAAAGTTACTTTGTACTGCAAGAGAGATTAAAAAAAACCCCTCTCCCTGCCATCAGCTGAATCAGGGCTTACCTGTTGAGAGAGCCTATCTGGCTGTCAAACTCTTTCCCATCTGATGCACGTGCGGTGGCTGTCAGCATTCTCCGCCTTTATATTTGAAGATAGATTCAGACAATTATCTGTTCACAAAAATGTGTTTCTGCCTGTATATCGCCTTATCAGAGTCTCACATGTCCTGCTCAGAATCATCCAGTGAATAAAGCTTTTTGAAGACCAAGCCAACAATTTTAACAATGGGATATTAATATATATATATATATGAAACAGCTTTGCATTCAGCATAAAGAATATACAGTGAACTATGATATGTAAGTAGTTTTTGGATATGTCTGTTAAGGCATGAGTCTTAGCTTCAGATGTTCAAACTTTTGGAACTTTTTTTTTTAATTATTAGATTTTCCTGTTTCTTTTTTTAATGAAATTATCATAGTTGTCTACCCACTCCCAATATATTTTAATGAGTTTTCCTGCAAAATAATCTATAGACGTGATTAAGGTAATGGCTTTTATATTTAGGATCTGTTAGATTCTCAACGTTCACACATCATTCAAAGCCATAATGTGGTTGTTTGGTTTTGGCTTAATATGTGTGAACCATGATGGTTTAGCTATAAACTATGATTAATCAAACTATGACTTAGTGTGATGTGTGCTTCCAGCCACAGCAAAGTACATGTGTGACAGAACAAAACTGACTATGCTCAGTAAAAATTTATTAAGCAATTAATACCATAAAATTTAAGGCAGCCTTAATAATATTTGAACTTCTGCTCAGAACTATACCAAAGGGATCTGAATAAATATATTAGTAGTTTTCAACAGAGTTTAACATTAATTTATAATATGCTTGTCCAAAAACTGGTGTTAATTTTCAGCATTTAGTAACTTGTTCCTTCAGCAACTTTTATCAATTTTGTTGGCAATTGGGCATTGTTGTAGACCTCAAGCAGTGTATAATGAGTGCTGAAACTTAAATTTATTATGTCAGGAAGAACAATGTTTTATAAATATTAGATTTAACATTTATTAGATGGACTTTTTGCTGCTATTCATTATAACTATGCCCCTTTAAAATACCTACTAATAAATTACAACTAATCTACAAGTCACAGTCTATACACTGAATGATTCTTGCGACTGGGATTTTTTTTTTTTTTTGAAAGTTACATGAATTCTAGATCCCCCCATATTATCTAGCATAAAAAATTGCTGAGGAGGATTTTTTTTTTTAAAGTACATGTTAGATATAGGCATTTATTCCCAGCAATACATTTCTTACTATTTACAAAGGAAAATAAGAATTTCTTTTGCTAAACAATCATGGTATCTATCAAATCCATCAATTCTGCTTGCACATTTTTATGATGTTCTGCATTTTGGAACAAACAACAATGCAAAAACAAAAGAACTATAAAATATACAAGCAAATAAGAGGTATATTATATTGATCTTCTACTCTACAGTTTTTCAGCCTGCAAAATATCTTGTTTCATCAACAATATTCAGCGACCAAAGTGAATGTTAAAATATGGCATTAAAAAGAGAGGGGAAACTTGATTTATATCAGCATAAGGTGAAACTAGGTAACTATACCTGATGGTAGGCAAAAGAAATTAGCAAGGACAACTATATTAATGAGCCACCAGAGCCTGGGGGTCATCTTAATTACACATACTTAGCTGTGACTCACAGCACACTGTACTTCGAAAGATTAATATGAGAGCAAATGGTGCAATCAAGTTGTATGACATTCCTGAGAGTTTGGGGCCTAAATTTACATCTTTCTGCATATATACTCCGTAGCCTATACTGAATACCTATTGGTGTTGGGATAAGAATATAGGTTTTGTTTATTACCTAAAGCTCTTTGCTTATTACCTCTTTTAAAAAAGAAAAAAAAAATCAATCTCAGCTGCACAAAGATTTGTTTAAAAATTATTTCATTAATAGGGGGACTGGAGCATTAGTCACTGTTTCTCCTCTTTACCAGCCTTTTCCTGAGCTAACTGCAGCCAATGATAGAGGGGAAGAAACTGTGGAGTCTATGGTGACTGGAGGATTTTTTTTTTAATGTTTAAAATAATTGTGATCAGAACCTGCAAAACAATGAAACACCCCATTTTGCCCTGAAGTGTTCTGAGCTTGGAACAAAAGAATTCAGATTCTGGACAAAGCTAGGAACATGAGCTGCTTTGCTCCAGCTTGGAACATCTGAAGTGATCAATCTGAGCTTCCAGCCTTTCAAATCTGGAATGTGTTTATACTGCCACTAGCTGCTATGAAAGCAAGTAGAATAGCTCTATTACATTCATATCCAGTTGTTAGATAGAGTGGTAATCTGGGAGAGACACTGATTATTCAAATATTTTCATTTTGAAGGAACAAAAATATTTTCTCTAGTGTTAGGGAAATAGGATTTAAGCTGTTGTTAAACTTTCATAAAGACAATGAGAACATGATTTAAGCATGATTAACTCTGTTGAAGAAATCCATGCGTAGCTTTCCCATTGAAATTTATGGGCATGACATGTGCTTACGTTTGTTGAAATGTGCTCAGACTCAGTAACCATAGATGTATACAGTGTCCTACAGGTAACAACATACTGTACAACTGTTACATCCCCTTGTTTCTTTGTCTGGCAATGGAGTCCCGTTTTTGTGAATCAAAGTGTCCTACTAAGTACTTGATTTGTTTCAGTTGCTTATGGTTTGAATGGCAGGAGCCTATATTGATTTACATGTGAGATCAAGAAAAAAAAAAGTCGTTCAATAAAGCAGCAGGAAGTAAAGCAGTATCAGGAGAGAAGTTTATTTGTCAGAATTCCAAGCATCAGGTTTATTAGACTTTTGCTTGTACTTAATAGCTCCACTGGGAATATTACTAAGTAACAACTACACAGCTAGTTCTGGCATTAGATTTAGCAAAGGAATCTTTTAGGTAAGTTATCTACTAGTGGGAAAGCATTACAGCTGCATGGTTCCTGCTGCTTCTGTTGGGCTACCTCCTGCTAGAACGCATAACATTGCTCACAACTGCTTGAAAATCAGATTATTGTAACATTTATCTTTCCCCAGTGGAGCCACAAAAAATATAGTGCCTCATTTGTTGCTGTGTAATGCTATACACATTATTTTGGGGAAAAATATATATCTATCCTTTATAGTACATTTCAAAATGGAAATACTGGATTAACTGTAACACAGTAAAATTTGCAATGAATCCATATAATAAGTTCGTAAGAATTAATGTGGTATAAGTGTCATTTCATGGATAATATTACTTGTATCTGCTCTGAGTTAAAAGCCAGATGGATGTAATTTAATGAGATGGCACAGGTGACAACTTGCAAGGTTACCTGGCAATTTTTTGAGCCTCTGGATCTTAAGGAAGTGTATAGCATATTTTGTGATGTTCACTCTACCATATATGGATGAGGCCCTGCCCCACTGGGTAAATGGCCAGAGAGGGGACTTTCAGATTTGCAAGACTGATATCAGCCTTGCGAGGTACTCCAGACAAGAAACATACCCAGGTGAATTAACTCTATTTTATTGTAAGTTTACATTAACAGAACCTTGAAAGACTGAAAGTACGTTCCTCCGCCCCTCCACCATCCACCTTACAGCCCAAGAAATTAGGGAGGATCCCTTCCATGACTTTGCCACGCCCATATTCCTGCTGTGTGCTATGCTGCCTCTTAGCATTGCCCTGGCTGCGGCTCTTCATCCTGTCTCCCAAATTCATTCCCACATACCATTACACTGTGAGACTGCCTTTACAGACAGATTCTATTTGTGCAATACAAGAGGCCAGAGAATGCCTGCTTTGGGTCCCACCCTATGAAGAGGTATGAGTGGAGGAAGCATGTTGCCAGATGTTCTCAGTGGGGGCTCTCCTTCTCTAGAATAACTTGCCCCGAAAGTGAGGGTGGATTTTACTCTCATGTCATCTAGCAGGTTATCACAATCTGGCTTTTCTGGAAGGCATTTTGGGATTGAATTAGTGTGGAATGATCACTGCCGTATCGGACTTCATTATTAATTTGGTACTACTCTTTGGTTTTATTGTGCACGCACGTACACACATGCTTACCCTAATACTATTAAAAACAGGAAATACAAGTGTCTTTATTTATTTATTTATTTATTTATTTATTTATTTATTTATTTATTTATTTATTTAGCTTGTATGCTGCCCATCTCCCCCAACAGGTGACTCTGGGTGGCTCACAATAAAAAGAAAAAACACAGTTCTCTCCAAAGATGGCTAAAATCTATAAACAGTTAAAAAACATATTAAAAATGCCCTACAAAACCACCTCTGATTTTGGCCCTAAAAAAAACCCTGTAGAATGCTGGGGGGGGGGGGACAACCCATCATCCCACCAGCCATCTCCACAGGTGCGGGCCCCCCTCTGCCCCCCAGGCCTTCTGGCAGAGCCAGGATTTGATACCTTTCCTGAAGGCCATGAGGGAGGGGGCACACCGGACCTCAGAAGGCAGGATGTTCCATAGGGCGGGTGCTACAGCAGAAAAGGCTCTCTGCCTAGACCCCACCAATTGAAATTCCCTGACTGGTGGGGTCTGCAACCTGCCCCTTCTGCTGGACCGAGTGGGATGGGCTGAAGTGACCAGGGCGAGGCGGTTCCTCAGATAACCTGGTCCTGTGCCTGGGCTTTAAAGGTAATGACCAACACCTTGAATTGGACCCGGAAACAAACCAGTAACCAATGCAGCTCACGCAACAGTGGTGTTATATGTGCCCTCCTCGGGGCATTAAGAACTGTCCGCGCCGCCGCATTCTGCACCAGCTGTAGCTTCCGGATACTCTTCAAGGGTAGTCCCATGTAGAGTGCATTACAGTAGTCCAACCCAGAGGTGACCAGGGCATGAGTGACCGTGAGGAGGTCCCCCTGATCCAGGAAGGGGCATAACTGCTGCACCACACGAAGTCGTGCAAAGGCCTTCCTAGCCACGACTGCCACCTGCTCTTTGAGCAGGAGTCGTGAGTCCAGGAGAACCCCCAGATTACGCACCGGGTCTGTCTGGGGTAGTGCAACCCCATCAAGAACCAAAGATGACAAAGTCCTAGATCTTGAGGCTCCCCGTATCCACAGCCACTCCGTCTTACCAGGGTTCAGCTGAAGCCTGTTGTCCCCCATCCAGGCCCCCACAGCCTCCAGGCACCGCGAAAGGGCAGTCACAGCATCACTTAGTGCACCTGGGATGGAGATGTATAGTTGGGTATCATCAGCATACTGATGATACCTCACCCCATGGTGCCGGATGATCTCACCCAGGGGTTTCATGTAGATATTAAATAGGAGCGGTGAAAGCACTGACCCCTGTGGCACCCCACAAAGTAGGGGCCGGGGGCTGGACCTCTCGCTCCCTATCAACACTGATTGGGTTTGGCCTTGGAGAAAGGAGCTGAACCAGCACAACATTGTGCCACCCAACCCCAGCTCCTGCAGCCGACCCAAAAGGATACCATGGTCGATGGTATCGAAAGCGGCCGAGAGGTCAAGAAGAGCAAGGATGGATGCACTCCCCCCATCCCACTCTTGCCAAAGATCATCTAAAAGTGCAACCAATGCTGTTTCTGTCCCATAACTGGGCCTGAATCCTGACTGATAGGGGTCCAGATAATCCGTTTCCTCCAGGATCCTCTGAAGCTGCCGCATGACCACCTTTTCTACCACCTTCTCTAAAAAGGGGAGGTGGGAGACTGGATGAAAGTTGTCCAGGAGGGTGGGGTCTAGCGACGGTTTCTTGAGGAGTGGGTGGACCAAAGCCTTTTTGAAAGGCTTCGGGAACACCCCCTCCTGCAAGGATGAATTAACCACTGCCAGGACCCACCCTAAGGTCACCTCCTTGGTAGATTTAACTAACTAGGAGGGACACGGATCTAAATCACAGGTGGTTGCAGTGACAGCCCCAAGGACCCTGTCCACTTCCTCAGGGGCAACAGGATCAAACCATTCCCAGATAACTGGGCACGAATGCTTCCTGGGCAACTCCTCTGGACCTACTCCATGCTTGGCTTCCAACTGAGAACGGATCTGAGCAATTTTATCCATCAGGTGTTCAGCAAATTCCTCTGCACGACCCTGCAAGTAGTCCTCCGCCCCCCCCTTTTCCCAGGAGGGTCCAGGTGACCCTAAACAGGGCTGCAGGGCGACACTCTGAGGATGCAATAAGAGCGGAGAAATATTGACATTTTGCCGCCCTTACCACCACTAGGTAGGCCTTAATAGCAGCTCTAACCTGTGTTTGGTCTGATTCATCCCCAGTTTTCCGCCAGCGGTGCTCTAGCAGTCTCTTAGCCCTTTTCAGCTCCCTCAACTCCTCCATGAACCACGGGGAGTGCCGGGAGTGATGGGCCAAGAGAGGACGCACAGGCGCGATCCTGTCCAAGGCCTCAGCTGCCTCCTTGTTCCAGGCTGCGGCCAGAGCCTCCGCTGGGCTGTGCAGCAAGGCCTCAGGAACAACCCCCAGCTCCCTTTGGAACCCGTACGGGTCCATCAGTCGCCAGGGGCGGACCGTTCGAATAGGTCCCACCTCCCTGCGAAGGGGGGCAGCATAGGAGAATCCTGCTGCCACCAGGGAGTGATCTGACCATGACAGGGGGGATAATATAAAATCCCCCACCAGATCATGCTGCCACTGCTCCGACAAGAAAACCATGTCTGGAGTGTGACCACTGTCCCGGGTCGGGCCATTGATGACCTGGGATAGGCCCATGGCTGCCATGGTAGTCATGAACTCCCGAGCTGCCTCTGAGGCCAACCCCAGGGATGGCAGATTAAAGTCCCCCAAGACCATAAGTCTGGGGAACTCCACTGCCAACCCCGATATGGCCTCCAGCAGCTCAGGCAGGGAGGCTGCTATGCAGCAGGGAGGCTGGTACACTAGCAGCACTCCCAACTGATCCCGTGTGCCCAACCTCAGGAACAGGGTCTCACATCCAGCAACTTGTGGAGCAGGGCCCCTGAAGGCCAATAGGGATTCCCTGATGACTACTGCCACTCCCCCTCCCCTGCCCTGGGGTCTCGGCTGGTGCCACACCCTAAATCCGGCTGGATACAATTCCGAGAGGGCTACTCCCCCCTCTGGTGCCAGCCAGGTCTCGGCGATGCATGCCAGGTCAGCCTGCTCCTCCCCAATAAGGTCGTGAATAAGGGGGGCCTTATTATTGACTGACCTGGCGTTCAGCAGCAACAGACGAAAGCCCGGGCCTCTGTAGGCCTGCTGACCGGGGTCTGGGCTTGAGTCTGAGGGCTAAACATGCCACCGGTATAATGCATTGGGGGTGTCTTCCCCTGAAACGGCCTGCCCTCTGGCTCCCGCCATACCGCCCCATGCCCGTCACCACCTGAATGCCTGCCCTAAACCGCCCGAGGTCCTCCTCCCCCCCTCCAGGCCTCCCACTTAAGGGGCCCGCCATACCACCCACCACACAAGGGAGAGGAGACAAAAAAAGGGGTGGGGCAGCGCGCCCCTGTGACACTTCAGGTGACACTTCAGCGCGCCCCTGTGACACTTCAGGTTGGCTCTCAGCGCCAACAGGGGGTCACCACTCCCAATCCTCTAACAAACACTCACCCTCTCTCCACCGACTTCTCTCACTGGCCAGGGAGAGAAGGGCCCCATTCACTCCTACCCTCTGTCCGTCTCCGACCCAGGCAGAGAGCAGCACATTCACCTCCTCCAACCGCAGCGTCCACTCACACACACCCACCCGCTCGAGTCCCCCTGCGTCTTCTCTAGGGGAGGGGGCTCCCCTTGCCACATAGGGGCTCATCTCCCAACCCCCAAGGTCTCAAAGTCACTGTGGCCGCCGGACTCTGGCCTCCAATCCCCTTCAGCCTTGCCGCTGGTGTCCCGCCGTCAGTGCCAGCGCTCTCACCGCAGGTGCTCCCACCACCGAGGCCAGCCACGCCGGGCCTAGGCCACTTCCCCGCCGGCACTCCCAGCCCCGCAGGGCCCGCCTTCAACTCCAGCATCGTTCCCCTCAAGCCCCGCCGGCAATGCCACAGCAGCCACCAATGCTCTCCCGTCGCTGCCTCCATCGCCCGCTGCCGCGCCTGCCCACGTCCTCTCCTCTCCGTCCTTGCTCCAGCCGCCACTGCCGCAACTCCTCTCTCCACGGCCGCGGCCTGCCTCAGACAGAGGTAACACCGGGGGTTCTCTTCATTCACCCCCCATTCGTACGAAAAACCCGCACCTCCAACTCTCCTCACCCGCATAGTTGGTTATGGATATGGTAGAGGCCAAAAAGGAGGTTATGGCTGGGAGCTCCGCACTAGGCATCCGCTCCCTGCTGCCATCTTGGAGACATATCACTTTCACTAATCTTTTCCATTGTGCAGTCACCTTTGATAATAAATGAAGTATGAAATCTAGTGCAGTATGTAACATAAATAACCTTCACTGAATTCAGTGGATTTGATGTTCAAAGTTGTATGTATAAATTGCAGGTTAAATTTGTTGTATTACATATGTGCAACTAGATGATAAAGCTTCCATCTAATTTATGTTTATCAGCTGAAATGCTTGGGATGTTCAAGTTTAAATATCAAAGGCAAATTTTCAGTTATGTACTTACTGTTGCCAATCAACCACAACATACTGTGAAAGATAGTCTTCTATTAGAAATTGTGTATTTTAAAGAGGAAAAAAAGCACTGAGATTTACATGCAAAGTGTTTATTAAAAGATCTTCGATGTCATATCTCTGTTGAGGCAAGAAGTTAACGTTCGGTTGAATAGCTGATTTGCATCTGGAAGAAAGCAAAAGCTTCAGCCAGGTTGGTTAACATGGCTTTTAATTCAGTACTTGAATTAATAGGTCTTTTTAAATTTCTGAACTAAGGAGACAGATATGAATGCAGTTGTGATCTTAATTAATGGTTATTCGATTACTAGGAAAATGTATAAACATTTTCCATTTAAAAGTGTGGCATCTGAAGTTAAGTTTGATGATATAGGATTTCTACCTGTGGTCTCAGATTGATAGTAATTCATTCTCATGTGCAGACCATAATCTGACAACTGGAATACCAAGTAATTGATATGACTATATGAAACAGTGTTTCAAGTGTTTGAAGACCATATGCTCACCCCCAGCTAAAATAGATTTGTGGACATCTAGATATATTTTTTTAAAAATCTCAATAATATTTTGTAAAGTTGTAATTCGCTTGGGGGGATGGGGTAGGGAAGACTTTTAATCATCAAAATATGACCACAGAGAGGTTTCTTAAATTCTTACATAAGCTTTCAGAACTGCAGTCAAATAGCTTCTCTAGCCATTTAGTAGTTATAATCCTATGTTTGTGCTTTCACTTGTCTTGTGTAAGTAATGTATCATCCCACAACATATGGCAGTTGGCTACATACTAATGGTTTTGTGTTTTGGGCCATGTAGATTATCATACAATATCAATGACCAGTTTTATTCTTCCTTGGCTCACCAAGAATGTTCTCTGCTTTGTTACAAACAAAAGAAAAAATAATATTTCAGGAAACAAATTAGGCAAAGGTTGATGGTATCTGCCAGTGGAATGGACACAATTAGAGGACTAATTCTTCACATTTTTGCAGTCTGCTAAAGCACCTCTTCTCTCCCCCCACAAAATACTCAGTTCCAAAAAACCTATTTCATTTACCTTTCTTCATAGTCATGAATTTATGTTTGCTTATTTTTATTTTGGACAAAAACACTATCTGAAGGTCAAATAGTCACACTGACTTTGTACATATCTTTCCCAAGGAATTCAGGATAGAGGAAATTATAATTCTGCTCTGCCCTATGGAATCTGTGCTGCAACAGCATAAAGCTAGTCTAGCAAATAGATGAGAAGGATATTGCTTACATATTAAGTCACTTTATCTGCCTTTAATACTGTGTGACCAAGAAGTTAGTTTGGCAGAAAAGCCTGTAGGGAAAGAAATACCTCAGCGTAGTTATGAGCCATTGTGTAGGCCAAGATTAAATAATGAGACCTTCAACAGGCTGCAATGGAATTACATTAAGCGTTTTGAGTTCAGTGGGCAGTTAGATACACTAATGGAAGCATCATGCTGGGCAAACATACATTTTAGCTGGAATTTCTTCTGAGTTGGCAATTGAACATTATGATATGAATAGCAGCATTAAATGCTGCGAAATTCCCTGCCAGAAATCAAGAAGATTAAGGTACCTTCTACCAGAAAACAATTCATTGGAGGAATTTAATAGGGGTGAAAGACAAAAACTGAAAACAGATGATTAGCCATTTAATACTTCATTGACTTCCCTCCTAAGGACATCACCTCCACCATGATGGTGGTGCCTTTTATTTTCATTTCACAATCAAGCTCAAGCTGTTTATATGGCAGAGCAAGATATAGCTGGCTTTTTGGCTAAGATCTGCCAGCTCTGTTGGTCTGTTTAAGTAGGAACCGAAGAAGAAACCTTCTCAGATTTGCCATCAATATAGGTCACTAATGTCTCTGGAATAAAAAATCAGATACTTACTGATTCCACTTGTCTCTTGAAACAAAAGTTTATTTCTTTGTCAGTCTTGAAAACAATATATTCATTTTGTCTTATAAAAGTAACACTTCATAATAGGCTAAGTCTATTGTGTTTGTGTAGCCTATATACACACACAACAGATGCACATATATGCTGATTACCAGTTGTAACATTTTCACAAGATAGACAATTCCCAGAAATTTGTGACAGTGTTGGTTCCATGGAAGGCTTTTTGTCACTACATTTTACATCAAAGCTTAGATTTTTAATGCTAAATTGTATAAATGAGGAAACTCTAAAATGGTGAACTGAATCTCTGTGAGGTCCCTTTTCCTTTCCCTTTTCCTTCCATCCTTCTGCCTCTTTTAGACTACTTTTACATTCAGAATTGTGTTTATGCAGCTTTGCTATATATGCGCTATTTCCTGAGTACCAAAATGTAGGGGGAAAGAAATGAAACAATGTCCTAAGCAGATCTTAGAAACTAGCATTTCCTAGCTTTGTGAAACAGTATTTCCTAGTCTTGATTTTGGTACTGAAAACAAATCAATTTGTTTACAGCAATCTGCAGTAAATATTGCTCATTGTACTGTCACAATCTTGTCAGAAGTGGCTTCTATCATAGTTAATGTATCAACTCAAAACATTTTATTACACATGATCTAGCTCCAGCTTTGTGGAGAAGCCATTTATCTTTTGAATGTCTTGGGGATGATCATGCCCATCTGACTGGATAAAAATGTTATTTTAAAAACTAATGTTAGTCAGTTACTAAGGGATTGTTTATTCCAACATAATTGCTGAATCACTTTTTTTTTTTCAGAAGGCCCTGTGAAAGCCTTAGAGTTATATTGTAGGACAGTAGAATATCATTAAGTCCCATTGATCTCAGAATAAAGTACTGTAAACTAAAACAGAATGACAAAGCTTACATTTTTTAAGTATTTATTTGGTATACCCCACAGTATTTGGCTGTGTTAAATATCAGTATTAAACGCTATATGTGTTTCATTCAATTTGTGATTTATACATTTTCTATGTTTATATTCTAGCTTGCCAGAAACATTGTAATTTCCTGCTAATGTTGCATATTCTTTTCAGAAGAGGCAAAAAAGCTGTTGATGAACTTTTTTAAAAATCTTTTTTTAAGTGTTGGGAGGGGGGGGGGGGAACCCAGCAGTCTCTCTGTATCTCACAGGGAAGGTAAGAATTGATAAGCGTTTCTTTCTTCTCTCTTCCATGGTGCAAACAAGATGAAGGCTAGAGTTTAAAATATTTGCCAGATATAGAAGCGTGATATCTGTTGCCATCGCGGAAGACAAAAAAGAGGATTCACACACTGCACTAAGCCACGCTGTGTTTTGAATGGTTCGCTTTGGTTTAGCATATTATGCTGGTTATGATCAATTTAATAACCAGTAGATAAGTTAGCCATGCTTAGCACAGTGTGATCTCAGTCAACAATAAATTGGCTTACTTGTGGCTTTTCAATAGTAGCATATGTCTACAACTAAGTAAGAAGTGAGTCATGTTGTTTCTGGCAATAGGGAATTTCATTCCCTAAGAATAGTGGGTAGATCAGTCCCAAGTCTGAATTCTGACTATCTCCATAATACAAATCTATGTGGAGTTCTTGGTACCTTCTGAGCTCGGTAGATTGCTTGCAGATGTTTCATTACCCCAGTTTTGAACCATACCCCCACCACAACTGACAGGGCAAACTATTATAGATAGATAGGCAGCAAACCCCACATTCACTTGCACTGGTGATGTTACCGAGTTAGGCAAGCAGACCACCAAGCTCAGAGAGCACCAAGGACTCCACAGTTCAACCCTGAGCTACATCTCTTCTCTTCTATTGGAACGCATCTGTGTCTGTTGCAGCATGCTAGCTAGAGTTCTTACTTGTGCTTACATAAGTGGAAAATGCTGACATCTCCAATGGACCCATCATAAGTGGGAAAATATTGATATCTGCAGCTGACATCTACAATGGGAGGAAGGTGACATCTTCATTGATATATTTCTTAAGGTAACTGGACCTGCTAATTTTCAGAAATGACACTAGGGAGCTGATCCACTAAAGCTATTATTATATTACATTTATAGCTGAAGTACTATAACATACATGCAAACAGCTTAGACTTAAAATAGTTGGTAAAATAGTTGTAAGCATGTTGCATTTGTATCATTGGAATTTGCTTCTATCTATACTTGCAGAATTTAATTCTTATATCTAATTTTTTAAAGATCAGTCTAGCAAATCTGGGCTAGCAAAAAATCCAGAGAACCACTGGACATCAGAAAACAAATTTCTGTACTTCATTCCTACATCTGGAGGTCATTACCTCCCCAGATCTAGTACAGAGGGCATGCTCTGTGTCCCTTCTATCAAACTATGTCATCTTGTTGGACTCTGAAGTCATGCCTCCTCAGTGGCAGCATGTAGCCTGTGGAACAACTTCCCCCCAGAGACTCTGATGGCCCCAACTCTGTTAGCTTTTTGCAAGGCACTGAAGACCTGGCTGTTTCCCCAGGTGTTTGGGTCAGGAGGTTAGATGATTTGTGCTGTTGTGCTCTCTTTTCTTCCTTTTTTCTTTTTGTAAGTTGGGTTATTATTTATCCTTGGATGCCAGGGGTTGTATGTTGTACGTGTGTTTTTGTTTGTATTTTTAATTCTTGTATACCATTCAGAGTCACCTGTGTTTTTGCAGCCTGGATCTGGTATTCCTACTGAATTTTTTTACTGACACTGAATATAATTCTGAAAATAATCAGTGACGTTACTTTTAAACAGGACTGGGTGACATTGCAAGGTATTGGGACTATATTTCCCAGAATTCTGTGCTGATTTAGAATTCTGTGACTTCTTCCCAAGACATCTGGAAAACCCAAAGTTAAGATAAGGCTCTGTATATCCACCTTGAGATGTTTTATTACATTTGTTTATTTAAAATATTTGTACACTGTTTCTCACTTAAAACTCCTGAAGTGGTATTTAAACAAGAAAGACTGTCAAGCCTTGACAATTGTGAGAGCTTGAAAAAGTGGGAATGGTAAACAATAAAGCTTAATTACCTGTCATTATATTAAAAGATTAAAGAGTTGCATTTCATTGCATTGTGGGGCTTTTTTAAAAAGAAAATTACAGAAACAATAGTTACTATTGCCAGTATTTCTTTCCTCTTGTTGCTGTGATGAGAAATGACAATGAAAAAACAGAGGTTAAATGTTCCATTTTAATAGAGACTCCCTCCAATGGATAGGGTGGGTCCTCCAGGTTCTCTTCACAACTGAAGAGTTTTTATATTCTCCTGGGCTGCACTTGTTTGTCATACTTCTGTATTCTGACAACTTTCTGTCAAAAAACAGCCCCCTAGAGTGAGCACTTGAGCTGAATAGAGAGGATATTCATATTATTATCTGGCTGTCCTCATTCCAAGAAAGACAAAATGGTTTCAAGATAGGATGTTGTTTGAATAGTAATCATGGGTGGAATAATAACAGTTACAACTATTGCATAATGTATCTACCTTGTTAGGTAGACTCAAATGACATACAGTGTTAGGATTTTTCAATCCATAATTGGTGGATTGTGGGAAGTATAAAATTCAGTAGATAGAGAGCAAAGTAAAAGAATCAGATATTTGAAGTACTGTTAATTCACATGGCCTAAATGTATTAGAAATGAATGATAATAATATTTTTACATTATATAAAGGAAGTCTCTAAGCAATAACAACATAAAAAGGTTTTGCATATATTATAGCAACTTTTTTTTTTTTACAATAATGATTTACATTATACTAGGCCGCCAGGGTGTGCAGAGATCCAGATTCAAAGGGTAAAATGTGATCCAAGCACTTGTGGGTGTGCACATAGCCCCTGTGTGCAACTTCTTAAACCCAATACATCTTTTCCTAGGATCATGTTGCAGCTCAAGAGGGCAGCTGTACAATCCTGGGAAGAGACACAGCTGCTTTAAGGAGAATGCAGACAGACGGAATGTGAGTGTTCTGAAACAGCTTTTGCCTTTGATTCAAAGCACCACACAACCTTCCAGTCATTCACATGAATTAAATCCATGTTAGATTGCCATTTTTTACCAGTTTTAAGGAAAAGGAGAACATTGAATATGAGACTATTCTTTGGGCTGTAGGTCCTTATCTGCTGCAATGTTTAATTCTAAATTTGCATGTTTGAAAATGATAAAGCAGAATGAAGTTGTTATTTGGTGAGATATTGCATAAAACATATTGTGGCCACTCATTTGGACAGTACCCTTTTGCCTCATTAATTCTCTGCTTTGAGCAAACTGGATAAAGTCAATACTTTTACTGATTGCTATGCTATACTTTATGTTATGATTTAAGAAATGATCCCTGTGTGCTGGATGAAAACAATGTCTAAAGAAGACATTGGATCCTCATTAAATGCAGTTCTACTTCACTGTGCTTCACTTTTAATAGGGAGCTGAGAACAACTGTGCAAAAGCTTTGAAGCAATATGCTACTGTATTCACAGCAGTTAATGAAAAGCGATGAAAAAGGCAGTAGCTAATAGAGCCCAGCACACATTTTATTTAATCCTTAAAGAGAACTAAATTGCATAATGTCCTCATGAATTGGTTAAAGTACTCCTTTGGTAATAAACATTTATTTAGGCATACCTTTTTTTGTTGTTTTAAAAAAGTACGTTTGCGTGAAAAGCATAAACATTCATAGTTGCGCAATCCAGCACAGCCACACATATGCACATTTTGTTGATTGTTATTAACTGAATAAACTGAACTTTTGAACATATTTTCTTAGAAGTAATTGCCACTAAAACCTCTAGAGCTTAGTTTTTGGCAGAGATTAATTTTTACAAAAAGTGGTGACAGGGACTAAAAGGCTCGCATCTGTGGAGATGGCTGGTGGGGTGATGGGTTTTGGCTCCCTCCCCAGCATCTTGAAGGTTTTAGTGCTAAAATATACAGGGTTTTTTTTAGGACATTATTAATGTATGTTTGTATTTTAATTATTTATGGATTTTAGTCACTGTTGGAGGGATTGGTGTGTTTGTTCTTTTTTGTTATTGTGAGCCACCCAGAGTCACCCGTTGGGGGAAATGGGCGGCATACAAGTTTAATAATAAATAAAATAAAATAAAAGCTACTGCTAGGGATTCTTAAGAAACTGCCTTGAAACCTCTAGAGTTTAGTCCTTTGCAGGGGTTAATTTTTAGAAACAGAGGTGACAGAGTCTAAAGACTACTTCTAGCGCTTCTCCAGCAGACTCCTGATCACAGAGTATAACCTGCCCTTGCTCTCCCCCACTGTATGCCTATTTGCTCTACATTTACCCTTTGGTGTTCTCCAGCTACTTGGAATAGAGTGTTTTGAAGGGTCTGATTTTTCTAGCAGATGCTGTTCTGTCTGCGAGTGAAAGATTAGGCTCAAAAATAATGGGATTGGCATTGAAATTAGACCAAGTTAAGAAAGTTAATAGGCACATCATCACTGACCAAGTTAGATATTTCCCTACTTGACTTCCTTCACCTGCTGCAAAGGAAATTCTAATGTCTTTGCATCTTTTCCTCAGGAGTGAAAAAGTTTGAAAACTTGTGGTGTGGGTCTGTGTAGCAAAGTATCAAATGGGGACAGAGATGGAGAGCTTGGAGAAGCCTGGTTTTTGCAGAACTGCACTGGGATTTTCTTCTGGCAGCAGCTAGACCATGCTAAATCTCTCAACCCAGTTTGTGCAACAGGTTCACTGGGAAAAATCAATTAGTCCCAAACAACTATGAAGCCATTTGAGGCTAAAAGTTCTTCCCTCCATCGCTTTTGATGACTGGGTTACGTTGTTGGCATGAGATGCTACTTTCTCCTCCCCTTTATTTAACAGCCATTGAGCTTTCAGTGCCACCTTATCAGAAGACAAATGCATATCTATAGTACAGACCATAACACATATCTTATTAAAGTATATTTTCTCCTTTTCTTTATTGTCAAAAATTGATTGCTTTAGTGCCAGGTGAGCAGCATGAAAATATTTTTATGTTTGGTGCAGAAAGCCAAAGAAAATATGTTTTCTACTGGTTTGTGAAGAGTTCAGATGCCCCAAATTTTATACCTGCAATGCAGGAAATAACATTTATTTTTATAGTCACAAGTGTGGATTTATCTCATGTAGCTTATCCTGATGTGTGTCTATATGTGTGTTTGTTTTTGAAAGTTTCAAGCTGCATTATGGTTTTGGTTCAGTATTTACTTGAGAAAGCTTAAAATCACATTTGAATGTATTGAAATATAAAATTAAGCATGTTTGCTATTTGCTCTTCTATCCAGAAGATTAAAAATAATGCTGACATTATCTAGCCAAATATTTGTTTGCACTTTTTCCTATTTTGTCTTCCTGGCAGTTCATAATTGCCTTCAGTCTCATTGTGTACAATTAACGTATTTCACGGTAAGTAAATATTCTCCCCAGACCTTTGTGGTCAGGCCTCAGGTGGGGAGGGGTGACTTCAGTTCATGGTGTTGCTAATGGAACAGAAATGCATTAAAATTACAGACCTTTTTGACAACCCTTTATTAGAAGCAAGTGATTAAATGAGTTAAGAGCTGTTGTTCATTTTCATCTTCCAACATGGAATGCTAAAAGATGTACTGTATGTGGTATAATTATAGTTATCCATTTGCCTCATTGCCCTGTTCAGGAATGCAACTGTAATTCTGGCAGCCAATCTATGTATCTGGCTTGTATTCTTTCCACTGCAGATGTCTAATTGCAGGCAATCATTTCAGTTCAAATGGATCATTAAAGTAGGAGCCATTTAGCAATGGTAACACAGAGCTGCACCCATGATTATGCATTTCATTAGAGAACTTCGGGATCCCTCTACCCACCCTTCTCGTTCTCTAAGTTTGTAAAGTCGTGGTGTATTGAAGTAATGCATGTTGGAAGAATTAAGATTAGAGCTGTACAAATCTTCATTGTGCTGATTCAATTAGACAATGTTTGGATAAATTGGTTTGTCAAATTAAATCAATCTGATTCAGACATTCAAATTTACAATATGAATCAAATTGTTTTGGATGTTCAACACTTCAAATAGGATTGAGTCTATTATTATTGTGGTTGGTCACACAGCCAGCCAGATGTTTAGACTGGATTTGGCATTTTTATTCACCAATCGAGTCCTTCCCAAGGACCTGGGATAGGCAGATGTTGTCGGATGATGGTGTTAAAGGTATCGTCGCAAGATATAAGTTGTTTCAAGTTAAGCTGCCTTTTGCAATTGACTGATGGTGATTTTGTCAATACTTCAAGTGGTGCTCCAGATGTTTTGGGATTGCACCTAAGGTGCCTATAACTATTGTTACTATCTTTGCTTTCTTTTGCCACAGTTATTCTACTTCTATTTGCAGGTGTTTGTATTTTGTGATTTTCTCCAGTTCTCTCTCTTCTATTCTGCTGTCTCCAGGTACTGCAATGTCCACTATCCAGACTTTTTTGTCTTTCTTATCAATAGTTGTTAAGTCTGGGATGTTGCGTGGCAGGTGCTTGTCTGAATTCTAAAGTCCCAGAGCACTTTAGCTTCTTCATTTTCTATTACTTTGTCCGTTTTGTATCATCATCATCATCATCATCATCATCATCATCATCATCTGGATGAATTGGATCAGGCCCAATTTGCACAGGCATATTTAAAGATACCTGCTTCTCCATACAATTCTGTATATATCATTTCAGAAAACTCTCTCTTAGTTCAGTGAGTTTACTCCCAGGGAAGTATGTACAGGACTTCCTGAAATACTGTGATCCTGTGTGCCCTTACAAGGCAGTAAGACCAGATAAGCATAATTTTATTTTATTTTCATTAACAGAGTTAATTAAAAAAAAGCGGGGGGGGGGGGGTCTTAGGACTGCATTCATGCCCAAGCTTGATGAAGCATCTATTGTGTGATACTGTTAAATAATTACTGCTATTGTGGTGAAATGGTTAGGACTGTGTATCTGCTTCTGATTCCTTTTCTTAGCTAATCCAAATGTTTATTTAGTACAACAGAGTATACGCATTGCTTAGGGCAACCAGTGTTAGTTAGTAAGGATATCCTATCTGAGCTGGAAAAGTCTGGGCATTTGCTTGGCAGAAGCAAGATACAGAAGACTCCTTTTGCTGCTGCACAGTGGTTGTCCTGATTTTTCTAGCCCAGATATTGTAACCTTAGAGTCCAGGTTGGGAGCCAGATCAGTGGTAGAATCAAGTCATCACAGAGAGGATAGATGAGGTTCTAGTGTGAGAATTCTAAAATATTATCTGTCTGTTTCCTGGAGCACTCACTGTGTTTTTAGGTTACTATTTTGTATCCTGTTTGTGTACTAAATCACCTGCCGTTACAGTTCAGATTCCCTGTTTCAAGCTCTTTTAGCTCTGTCTTGCACTGTCATGCTTCATTTGAGTAGCTTTCAGCTTGTATTCTGAACCTATTTTCCTTTATAATGTCAGAGTATTTGAAACTAAGCCTATTTGAATATGGATTTGAGGTGATTTTGTTTTGTTATCATGAAGGCAAATTATTAGAGGCAGCCATTCTAGCCAAAACCCAAGTTACTGGAGACTCAACTGAGCTGAACTTAGGCTGCATTTTAACATTTAGTAGTGTTAAATGGGAAATAGGAAATTGTGTTGGAAGTCAAGCTGGCCTAATTTTCTGCTGGCCATAGGCTTGTTCCTATAGGCCTACACAGCATCATTATGTTCCCTTTTCAGCAAAATTGCAGGAATATATTGAAAATCTCTCATAACCAGATTTCTCTGTCAGCAATTTTCTGGGTCAGAAATGTTTCCAACTAGCAGGAGGGGATTTCAATCAATAAAAAGATCTGTGACTCAATTTAACTCAATAGGTGCCTAAATGAACCCACTAGGTACTGAGGCACCCCCATAGACAACATACACTCCTGAATCCTGTTGGTATGGAATCCTCTATATGCGATTTAGATAATAATAGGATGAATTGTTATTTTTTAATAGAAATGGCAGTTTCATTTCTGTCCAACCCTTTGATAAAAAGGTTCGTTTGGTATGGAGTCTGTTCACCAGACAAAGGTATTTCCCACTTCATGAAGAAATACAGAGTCCCACAGTGCAAGTGAAAAGCAGAAAAAATATGCTTTTGTAATGCTATCATTGTATAGTATAGATTAGTCAGGAAAAGAACACACAGTTGCTAACAGCTATGTGCTAATATACACATGGAGCTTATAAAACATAAAATGTTTTTTCTTCTCTCCTTAAATTTCTGCCTAATATTAATCCTTTAAAAACGAAAGCAGAGCCAAATTGTCAGTTTTGCTGAAATTGATTTGTCTGTTCAGGATAACTGCTCCACTGGGAGTTTTAACATGTGGAATATTTTACAGTTGTACTTTGTGGGTCAGTGAGCTTTCATGTCTTTGCCTTATTACTTGTATTGGATTCTAAATGTTCATTACATATTTCTTCAGTGCCCCCAAGCTGCATTCTGCAGTTATATTGTTTTAGTATTCTTGATGCAATCAGTGCTTCATAGATAATACAGATAAACATTTTTCCTGTCCTTAAGAATGAATTGTTGGAATATCAGCTCCTTATTCCTCTTTGGTTAGGCTTTATTTATCTCCTCTAATCCTAATCAGTGGCAGTGCTAAGAGAGGTGTTGATGTATCTATCCAAATGGCACAGGGAGATCAACAAGACATTTTTCTTTGCAAACAGCTCTCACTGCAGTGGCAATATAATCTACTATATCTACCTGATGAGATGATCGGTTTACCAGTCTATCAATCATCTTTCTATCTATTGTTTATGTAAGGGGGAAAAAAACAAACAAACAGAGCTTTTAATGGGCCCTGGATAGCATGCCTGTTTAGCTTAGATGTGGGTTGATTCAAAAACCTTGCTTAACTTCCTCATTCTGAATATCTCCCGAGACATACCTGCCATCCTTCCAAACTGATTAAACTAACTTTTAAAAAAGTTACAGAATAAACTTTTCTATTCCACCTTATTGGCCTATCGTAAACAACACCATTCATCTTTCTGTCATCACAAAAATATATTTATTTGGCTTGCTCAGTTTAAGAACCAGGTTCCTATTTATTATAAAGTTGTTCAAGACCAGATACAGTACAAGAATGCTCATTCCAGTTAAGATGATCAGCTAACCCAAATTAAAACAGGCTTTGGGGTTTCTAGCAACACTGATCAGTAAGAATGATCAGTGAAGGTTTTTGAGGTGCAGGGATAAAAATTAACACTTGATCTGATAGTATCCGTTCTTCAAGTTTTTTGTTTAAAGCAAAGAGTAGAAAGACACTAGTAATAAAACTCTGCAAACCTGCATCAATCTCCTCCTCTTCGGTCAAACTAGAGGAGCTTGATCTTCTTGTGGGCAGCACCTATCAGTCAACATCCTACCTTCCTTCTTGTTAAAGAGACTGAACTGATAACAACGTTATAAAACCTGGGAAGGGGATATAAGATTTTAGGAAAGAGATAAATCACACATGAGAATATAATAGTGAAAAAAATATGCACAGAAATATGCGGATGTGAGACGCATATTGCATTTCTTTTCCATATTGTTTATACTGGTAATCTGAATAATGTTCTGTTCTGTAGGGCATTCAGCTAATTTTCTAGGAATGAAATTAAAAGTAGAAGTTATTTATGCAGCCATGTATTAATAATAAAGTTGAAGTGATTACTAAGCAGGGTTAACCATTTTGGAGACTCAGATACTATAAGCTTTGTCTATAAACCCCTTTCAAACTGTAGATGTGTACATAGCGCAAACAGCATTATGAGCTTAAAACATATTTTTTCTCTGAGCACAAACTTCACCTTTATGTGATAACGTTATTTTTATAAATTATTTATGTAGTTATTTATGTAATTTTGTACACATAATGGCTCTATGCAGCTTACATCCACAAATGTGTATAAGAGGCAAGTGTTGTCACCATCGTGTTACTGAAGAACTACTAGCAATGTTTGCTCTAGAACAGTGTTTCTTAAAGTGTGGTCTGAAGACCCCTGGGAGTCTACCAAGACCCTCTCAGGGGTCTGCAAAATCAAAATTATTTGCCAGAAATTGAAGATATTTGCAAAAATATATAATAACGTAACTGTTCTCATTATTGGTTTTTATATGTTAAAAAATATAGGTTTTTTTTAATGAAAAATATTTTATTTATGTTATTATCTAATGGGTTTAATATTGTTATTTTTACATGATTCAGTAAATAAATATTCTATGAATGTGTCAATTTTAATTTTTAATAAAGTAAATATCAATAAATATAACCCATACAAACAAAAGCTTTTTTAGGGTCCTCCATCATTTTTAAAAGTGGGAAGAGGCCCCGAGAGCAACATTTTAAGAAACACTGATGTAGACTACATTAGAGAACATGGCGATCACTGCTTTAGCAAAGTAGCCAATCAAAATGCAGGGATCGCCGTAGGGGAAAGGAATGCAAAATGGCTAGGAGTGCTTGAGGCTGAAGAAGTTGGAAAATTGTATTTTAAAAGCAGAACAGAAAAACTGGCCAGGAATTAGCTTTCCTGGTGGGTGAAGTGTGAGTACAGTGTGATGTCATACATTTCTGCCATCCAGAATTAGTTGCTGACCTGTTCAACCTGGGCAACCTGGGCATGCAGACAGGCCTATAAACACTCCTACATCCTGACTTTCATGGCAGGGTGGTCTTTTACAAAATGGCTGCCCTGATGGTTATGCCCATTCTCAAGACATGCATTTTCTGGAAGATAATATTGCAACTAATAAGATTAAAAAAAAAACAACCAACAAACCAAAAATCTTATCTAGGATGCTCGGTATAAGACTGAAGTGAAATCTGAGACCCGAATGCTAAACCACTTATATTTTTCATCACAGACTTTTCAGTCCACTCTTAGGCCACCAAATTTTTACTAGGCAATCATAGATTAAAATATAGTTTAAACTCATCATATTAGAAAACAGTAATTTGCATAGGATTGTCACAATTTAAAAGCTTAAATTCTGTATCATTTTCTCATCCTCACCTATGTCTTGATGTTGATGCTACAGGAAAAGGCTAAGAATCAATGATTTCAACATTAATTAAAACTGGGAAGACTTTCCTCCTGCTGACAGGATATTTAGGAGGAAAATAATTAAATGAGCTATTGTGGCAAATGCAATATTGATTTCTTACCAAGAGCAGCTCCTTGAAGACTGTGATAAGCATAGATAATTTTGTTGTTGTTCTTGTTCTCAGTTTTCTGTGTTATATTTTTTATCAACTTAAAAGCAAACATGATGCTGAGAGAGGCTTTACAAGCTTAACCATTTTATCTGTCATTATGTACAATACCATTTCAGGTACAAGATTTAAGTCTTGCTGTGCTTGTTGGAAGTGAATATGTACATTGTACTTGCTCTGGAACTAGCAGGAATGAATATACTATTCTGAAATGGGGGTGGGTCCAGTACATGCATACACTGCTGGAGATACTTGGCTGGTTTTAAATTGGGTAGAGAGCCCAAATCACTAACTCATATGCTCATCATAAATGTAATATTGGAGTCCATACTTGATGACCATCCAGAGTTTGATGAACTATGACTTTTAAAATTCCCTAACACTGGTCATATTTACTATGGTTACTTGGGAGTTTTATTTCAGCCATGTCTAGAAAGCCAGGAGTATTTGAATCAGCCATCAAATTACTGTCAGAAGAAATCTGTTGCATATCTCTTTTTAATGTATTTTTAATGTATTAATTTTTAATGTATTTTTAAAATAAATAGCTGATTACACATCCTTCTTTTCATGGCATGTTTTATCACTGATGATGGCATACCCCTGAGAGACACAGCATAGTTGTGTGCAGATAAAGAGGGAGAGAGAAACACAGTCCTACTTAACATTAGCATAAATTATCAACACAAACTTCATGGAAAGCACAACAAACCACATCAGTTCAGTATGTCCTTTGTGTGCGAAATTTTTTGAATTTGTTTTTATTGTTACAGTATTTTGAAAACTGTAACAAGGTGTGACGCAGTGATTGGAGGCCAATGTACTCCAGCACTGGAAAATACAGCACAAGCTTTCAGGCTAATTTTCCTTCTATATAACAGTCTTTCATTTACTCTACCACTTACCTAAGAATTTATGAATGCTAATCACTTTTGAGGATGAGCTGTCAGTTTCCCTCTAATTGTTTTCATTTTAAAAACTAAAATATTTGAATATGAGGGGACAATATTTGGGAAGTTGTCATTGACTAATGATGATATAAAACCTTTGGGTTAATGATGGGGTAGATGTAAGAAGGGAATAATGAAATCCTAGCTATGGGATTCACTCACTGATTTCAAGGGAATGCTTCCTATTGCAGCTGAATAAACCCAATGCAATACAGCTAGACTGCCATTCATGCAGTAGAGCTTTATCCGCTTCATTCCCCGGTATTTTCAGTACATTTAGAGCAGTGTTTCTCAACCTTGACAACTTTAACATGCTGGCTGGGGGAATTCTGGGAGTTGACGTCTAGACATCTTAAAGTCGCCAAGGTTGAAATAAACTCTGATTTAGAGGGTGCTTGGAGGCTGCAGGAGAAAGTGAAATCAATCTGTCATATTCCACCAGTAGAAATACTTCCATTAACTGGACAAGTTCATTGAATTCCATCCTAAGTATTTCAGCAAATTAAATCTGAACATTTAGACCTAAGACTGCATTTGTTAATAGAGACAAAAAAACTGTACACTTGCTTGTGTTGTATGGTATCTTTTTTATATAAATTTTGTTAAAAGTTTTACAAAGAACATAAACGCTAAGACAAATTGATAGAGTAAAAGAAACAAAGAAAGAAAAGAAGAAAGAAAAAGTGCAGAAAGAGAGAACAAAAAGAAAAAAAGAGAAACTTCCAATTTCTTTTGCAGCAAATATAAGTACAATTACAAAATTAACTCTTACTCTATGATTACAAAAAAAGCTCACTTTTTTGTGTTGTCCAGTTTTCTAATGATCAAAACAACAAATCATAAGTACATTTTTTGCTGTTTCATGCAAGAAGTCTATAAGGGGTTTCCAGTCAGCCATAAATGTGGATATTGTTTTTTCTCTAATCAAAGAAGTTAATGTAGCCATCTCAGCAAGTTTCATCATCTTCACCAGCCATTCCTCCATTGTGCATAGTGTCGAATCTTTCCAGTTTTGAGCATATAATAGTCTTGCTGCAGTTGTCATATATAAAAACAAAGTTCCATGATTTTTTTTTCTACTTGCCAATCCATTAGTCCCAAAAGAAAAGTCTTTAGTTTCAGTTGTACTTTGACCTTTAAAATCTTCTGAATTAATGTATATATTTGTATCCAATTTTTTTTTTTTTTGGCTTTTTTACATGTCCACCAAACATGGTAAAATGTCCCTTCATGTTGTTCACATTTCCAGCAAATATTTGAAGTACATTCTAGATGATTTGTCTGGTGACAAATACCAATGATACATCATTTTATAAAGATTCTCTTTAAGACTAGAACGTAATGTAAATTTCAGTCCTTTCAACCACATATTTTCCCATTGATCCATTTATATATTATAGCCAAAACGTGTAGCCCATTTTATTATGCATTCTTTCACTTGTTCTTCTTCTGTCTCATATTTCAGCAAAAGTTTATACACTTTATCAGTAAGATGGTCATCATTAGTACACAATTCTATTTCCAACTCAGTTTCACTTTGTTCAAAACCATAAAATATTTTATCCACTTTAAACTTTTCTGCTAATTGTACATAAGAAAGCCATTGACAAGAATATCCTTCTGTTGTCAAATCTTCTCTTGATTTCATTTTACAATCCCCTTGAGAAAATTCTACTACATAACAGTAGGTTAACCATTTATGTTTTCTTATTGTTTCTCATCTATAAAATGCTTCTTGCACTGAAAGCCAATGGGGACGCGGTGGTGCAGTGGCTTAATGATGCTGAAAGTTGCCAGCCAGAAATGGCCGACACTTCAGCAGTTTGAGCCCAGCTCCATGCAGCAGAGCAAGCTCCTGCTTCCTCCCCAGCTCCTGCCAACCCAGCAGCTCGAAAACTTACGTGAGTAGATAATTAGGTCCTCTCACCCCGGTGGGAGGAAAAATGCTGGCGGCGCTTGCATGGGAGACAGGGACCAGTTGTTGGTAACGCGGAAGCCGCGCATGCCCGAAAAAGGCGCAAAGGAACGGAGACCCCGCCTCCTGCGCTTGCCAGCTGGGCTCTGCTCTAGGAAGGAGGCACTGGCAAACCACTTCCGAAACACCTTACCTTGAAAACTGCAGGGACTCGTCCAGGCAGTCGCTGCAGAATTGATAACGATTGAGTGTGGATTATATATATTAAAAAAAAACAAAACCTGAAAGCCACAAAGGTGTTTTCGGGCAAAACCTAAATTTATATTTATTCCATACTCTAAGAATAGCCCATCTGATGTAATGGTTTTTAAAACCTACATGCACCTTAGCTTTATCATACCATAGATATTCATGCCATCCAAATGTCAGGTCACTTGTGTTGTATGGTATCTGATGAATTTCTATCAACTGAAACATAACAAATTCAATATTTATTATAAAACTTATTATGAAGAATGTTATAATAAGGAATTCATATGTATCTAAGCAGTTTAGAAGAGCAGGTAACAGACACACTTCTTCCAGCATCATCTCATGATATACCACCTCTCCCATTCAGCAGGGACTTCTAACTATTAGGGAGGAAAGTTTATTGAGAGGATCTAAAACATTGCTCTAAGACGTGACTAAATCTGGGTGGAATTCTGCATTTATTCTAAACAAAGCTAAACAACTCTCACTGTAAGATCAAGGAACTCTTTTTGTATTGTGCGGACCTGAAATACAAATTAAGAAGCATAATGGTGTTATTTTCAGTGCCACATTTGCCTTGAAGTTTATGAAGATGTAACTTGTAACACCTTCTTAGTAAGATAATGTACTCTAGATAATTATATTTGTGTTAATGTTATTTTTAAGATTCATTTTTAGGCTGCTTTTCAGATACAAGCAACTCTTACAAAACAACACTATAGTAAACATTAAAATGTAATGATTAAAAATAATCCTACACATGTATTAACAATATTTAATGAAATGAAGGAAAATACTAATAAAATAGTATTGATTTCACAACTATTTAAAATATAGTACAGGGTACTTTTTGTCAAAAGAAAGAGCATAGTACAAGAGAAAATTCATATATTCTCACACCAGGCTTAACAGAAATCAGTTTTAAATGTGCAATGTCTATAGAGAGAATGGACTTATGATGGCATTTGGCAGGTGACTGAACTGTAAATTATGGTTATCCTTTTTGAACATAATGGTATCTTGTAATATGTCACATAGCATGTTCAGATGTAAGATGTTCTGTTAAGAGTTGCATCAGTTTATCTAAAAGAATTATGTTTTTTATTTTCAATAATAATATATTATTAATAATAAGTACTTTTCAGTACAACATTACACATCCAGTCATTCCATCCTTCCCTCCACTTTTTCCTTTGACTTCCAAATGTTTCCATTTCCATTTTAAGTGGTGAAATTCTTAGCCAAAAACCAAATGATGAAATATTTTCATTGAAAAAAAGAGTCTGAAGGAAAAGTGAAAATTTGGTGCTAAGATGTTTCCATTTAGGATTGCACTGAGCTTCAGGAGGCTCATGTCACTGATGTATACATTTTCCCATATTCATTAAAATTTAACCTTTTTTTTCTAAACTGATGTAATGCTGCACTATGAATGACTTCAGAAGAGTCAGTATGGCACCTTTGTTGAAAGCTGTATTTTTTGTTGTTGTGAGGGGGAGTATAATCCAAGTATATCCGTGGATTATACAAGGATAGAAAAAGTGGAATGCAACAGTCTATGCTCTCTGAAACAGATGTGTCGCCTTCTGATAATACATATAATAACACAAAGTGATTTGTTCAGATGATCACTTCAACATTCATTGATATGGAACAAAAAATATGTCCCTTCTGATTCTTGTGGTTTCCTTCATAGTTCTTTCCCCCCTCCCCCTTTGCTTTATTTCGGCATTCTTGTGCCAACTCTGAACATCCTGGAATAACTGCCTATATGAGTAACACTGCAATATAGTCTGTCCTATTCTTACCTTTGGAATGCTATAATACTTTCAGCAAGTAATTGGAAAGCAACCACATTCGACCCTCACACGACAAAATATTGCACTGCTTTCTCTCACTGTGGGAGGAGTGTTTAGAGAGAAATGGAAGTCAATGTATTTTTATTGTAAAAATAATGAGTGTATTTTATGACCTTTTTTTCTAGCAGCGTATTGGTAGCCCAATACATATTTTGCTAGTAGGTTTTGTAGAAGAAAGAAGCAGATGCTGCATTTGGAACATACATATCCCACCTTCAAACACCACCTGTATCACCATCTTCTCTTTTTCCTGCCCCTAATGTAATACTAAAAGAATGATAAAAGAAAGTTCAGCTCCCTTAAACTGTGTATTTTCCCCCCTTTAATTCAACAGATGAATCTGTGATCATCACATTTATTCATTCAAATAAAAGGGTAGTGTTTCTCCCCCACAACTAAAGCCAGCAAGAATAATGGCTCCATTACACTATTTGCTTGTGAAAGTCATTTGATGGCATTTTTGAGAGACTGTGTTTTAAACAATGATGAGATTTCATGCAAATCATAAGAGGTTCCTTGGTTTTTAATCAAAGCTCAGAAGTTAGCCCAGTGACCAAAAACAAATTAAAAATGTGTAAAGCCACTAACTATAATGGCACTCAGATATATGACAAGTGCGATTCCATTTCTTCTGGGTCATGATGCTCTTCTAGAAAGAAAGGCTTCATAGAATAACATCACAGTTGTGATCATTTATGACTTTAATCTAGTCATTTTATTTCTTGTATTTTGTTCCTTCTGCTTGAATAGGAAGTGGAAATTTCCTCCCATTTTTCTTTATTAAAAATAATGCCAAATTTGAGAGAGATGTAATTAATCATTCAGTGGTCATATCCCACATCAAATGTGTGTGTGCATGCACAGATTTGCCATTGCAAGGATGCTCATTGTTTGAATGTATATTAAAAGTGAAGCCTGCAAAATGTTGGTTTGCAGTTTGAGGGCTGGATGCAAGTTCTTGCAGGAAAATAGCTGTGGGGAGGATTTTTCTGGATAGGCTTGTTGTGCAAGGTACTTCCTCACAATCTAAGACCTACTTGCAGGTTTGTAGGGAGATTACAGTGGGAAGGAGGCGGAGAAGGAGAAGGAAGTTCTTTTTAAAAGAATACTACTTAAAGGCACAAATTAGCTTCCAGTTAAGAAAATCCCTTTCTGAAGCTCCCATCGGCTACTGAAGTTGCTCCATAGTTTCTGCGGGTGCAAGTCAAATTTGTAATAGTTGCCCTTGACTAATTAATAGTATTTAGCTGCATTTTATGGAAGTGGCTAAGAAGCAGAAGGATGACATGGTGAGTAAATATGAAATCCCAGCCAGACAGGATTTGTTGCCTTCTGATAATATATATGAAAATACAAAGTGATTTGTTCAGATGATCACTTCAGCATTGATATGAAACAAAAGGACTCTCAGATATAGAACTGGGAGGAGAGCACCCTATCACCCAGATTTTTAGACAAAACACTTCTACAACTCTCCCTTCCCCCATCTGCAAAGCTCTGCTTTCTAGCTTGTTCTTCTCCTACTACAGATTCCCTTTCATGGAAGCCTGAATTTGGTTCATATTCTCTTTGCTTCTTTTCCATTTCTATTCCATCTTAAAGCAGCTAGAATTTTGAAATAGAGGCGTGTACGTACAAGTGCCTGTCTATAAACTATCAAACTCTGTTTCCCTTTTTAAATGATACACAATACTACAGAATAACTGTTGTGCCTTCCAGTTATTCTTATACACAAGTTATCAGAGCAATGCTTTCTCAGATGGTGGTTATCTAATGATTATCAGCGATGCAAAAGATGTTTTTGCTTCTTCCTCTGCTTTTATCCCTGAGAGGATGAAGAATAGTCAATCTTTTAGCCTTAGTGTGACTCATCTGTAAAATGCTGTGATTAATAAATACTCTTCAGGATTATTAATCATTTTGATAGTATTATCTCATTTAACCTATAAAATCCTTCCCACGCTGATGTAGTTCACTCTTTTCATTGGTGCTGACCTCCAGTTAGAAAATCATTTAGTGGTTCCCATAGATAAAGCATAAGCTAATGATCTGATGTTGGTAAAGTTGCCTATGAGAAGATAACAGCAGGAATCATGGAATTGGGTCAGACTTTAAGGGAAAAGTGGAAAACAACTGACCAGAAGTACACGGATTTACTGATAATGTAAAAAACAAGATTCAAGGGTGTTGAGAATGATTGGGAACATTCATTTGAATCTGTTTGATGAGAACTTTGATTTTGGCAAGCTTTTGAAATACAGAAATAACTTTATTTTCCCCAGTGAGAGCACTTAGATTGCAAGTTGTTTTTCAGGCACACTTGAAAATATCAGTTTTAACCTTTAAGCTGTAAATGGCTTAATGCTTGCCTATGGAAGGAACTACCACCTATCTCAATATGAACTTGTCTTCCTTTTTGGAGATTTACAGCATTTATTGAGTCCATGGGAGTGTGCTCTTACATTGAACCCAGCTATGGAATTCACTTTCTCAGGATCTACAGTTAGCTCCCATTCTTTCCATTTTCCACTATAGAAGAGTGTAACCTGTTGAAATTGATACAAATCAATCTCTCTCATTATTTGTTTGTATACACACATTTTTGTATGTGCATGTGTACATACACACAATTCCAGATAGAATATGGATATAATTAGTAAACCATCAGCACATTGTGATGCAGAGGTCTCACAGGAGACCTACGACATGGCTTTAAAGTCTTTCTGTAGACAACATTAGTGAATGCATTACATTTATTTAGTTATTATAAGGGTATCTCTATGCTTCTGAATACATTATGAGAAGACCTAAGTCTCTGGAGAAGTCCATGAAGCTAAGAAAGGTGGAAGGAAAGAGAAGAAGAGGATAACCGACAGCAAAATGGGTGGACTCAGTTACAATGATGATGGGTGCACCATTGGAAGACCTAAAAGATCAGGCTAGGGACAGATTGCCCTGGAGAAAACCTATGTGGTTGCTAAGAGTTGATATTGAATTGATGGCACATAATCAATTCAGTGTAGAAATTGAAATCAATCAATTTCTATATTGTTCATTACAAATTAGCTTATAGAAGCTAAAAAAAATTATTCTTGAAGAAAACAAGACACAGACTAAGGGCATTGTAAAATTGAATAAAACTCAAAAAAAGACTAAAACCTATCCATTACAATCCACATATCAGGAGGATCTAATAGCTGGAGGAGGACCATGTAAAAAGATGGATTTTTCAAAAGGTGCTTGAGACACGTCAGAGCTTAATATAGATCATAGATGCCACTGCAGAGAAGACCCATCTCCATGTCCCTGCCAAGAGCAATCCAGAAGCTATGAAATTCAGACTGATATAATTGGACACATTCTATAATGTAACCTGGTCCTGAATTACTTTAGACTTTGGTGTCTAATAGCAGTATCGTAAATCTGGCACCATGGCACATGCAGATCTTTTAGCTGAGCTGCAATATGTATGTTGCCTATGGCACTGTCATAAACTAGCATCAGATGGATATTCTGGCCGTGTCCCAAGGGCAACCCCAAATTGAATGCATCACAGTAAACCAATCTTGAGGTTATCAGTGCATTACTCATCATGGCTGAGTGGTTCCTATTCAGCAACAAGTACAGCTGATATGCCATCTTAAACTGATATTGGAGGCTCTTAATCACAATGTGCATATATTGTTCTATAGGCACTGATAAGATTGAGGTATGAAAACACTCAGCCTCAGCCCCACCAAAAGCTTTAATTTTTACGATTTGATATTCCAAGTATTACTATTCTTTTAAGGACTGAGTGCTTAGATCTGGATGAACACTTTCAGTATGAATAGTGCATCCTGTTTCCAAGGCAACAGAAGAACATTTATCATTTAG
The DNA here is from genome assembly GCA_030867105.1 of Liasis olivaceus. Lineage (NCBI taxonomy): Eukaryota > Metazoa > Chordata > Lepidosauria > Squamata > Pythonidae > Liasis > Liasis olivaceus. The sequence continues at coordinate 228,701,026 of CM061349.1, forward strand.
TGATTGTCTTTCTCACTGGTACATAAAATCTTTTTGAATGAGCTATGAACTTGATCCCATAAACTTATTTTGCAAATGTCTCACTCTATTCACACTTCTAAAATCAATAAAGTTTATGTGAGCTGATTCAAGTCATGAAGCTGGGAGAATATAAAACATTTTAATGTAATCAGAACTGTTGCTTTCTCTCGTCTGGAAAAAAGAGATAGTGATAATGATGACTGCTTCAGTAGAATTTTGCTTCCTGATATATATCTCTTTTATTTATTTCTTAGATTTATATCAAGGTGGCATACATGCTGCTCCCTACCCCCAACAACCCTCTGAGATAGTTTGGGCTCAGACGATGACTGGCCCAAAGTCACTCAGTGAGCTTCTGTGACTAACAGTAGACTAGACTTGGGTTTTCCTTCTCATATTCCATCTTTGTAATCATTACCACATGCTGACTCTTCTGTCCAAACAGTTGAGATTGTTTAAAGGTGAGACACTATTGTCTTGGCTGGAGAAGCTAGCACTGCATGTGGGGATTTCTAGTTATTAAACCCAGATTCAGAGGCAGTTGTGTGCAGACAATCATATAGTGTACCCAGAAACATGTCTTTTGGAACAATACATTAAACTTGCTTTATTTCAGTTTGGTATGCTAAAAGTTCCATGAGCTCTCCTGAAAAAAAGTTATATGCAGTAACCACCAGGCTGTGCTGTTTCTTAAGTCTAGTTGCAAATGATGATGGACACAAAGTCTGCATTTGATAAAGAATTCACTCACTTCAAGATTTTTCACTCCAGTACATGGTGATTCCCATATTTGTATTATCTCAAATTGACATTTACCAATCATTGTAGCTCTAGACTACAAGAAATGGTTAACAGTTGGACAGAGATCTTGATAGTCAGCCAATGGGCGCAGTTACAGATCTCTGTCCAGCTGGTAACCTTTCTTTATACTCCCTCCTTCTGCAATAGCAGTTCATGGGTTTTTAGGAGCACTGGAAAATGTAGCTAGTTCTTTGGAAGTAGGGCGACCTATGCTATTGGAAGAAAAGAGAGGAGATCCTGTTCTAGCCATTGCTGTTGGGTAACTTTGGAAAAATAGATGGAGTCCAGAGATTCAGGGGTAAGGAGGAAAAAAAAAATCATGAGATATAGGGACATGGATCACTTTAATCCAGTTTTTAAACTGATTCCTTCAGAGGATTCAGAAGGATTCAAGGCCTCTTTATGAAAGAAAAGTGCCTAGGGAAACTTATTGATCACTCATTTTAAGACTTTCCGTTCCAGAAAGACAAATTTCAACTGCATGGTAATGAATGTAGTTTGGTGGCAAAAAAGTCAGGTAGGAATCTAGTAGCACCTTTTTTTAAAAAATGGCAAATGTTATTAAAAGGCAAAATCTTTTGTGAGCTGCAGCTGATGTCATCAGGTGTATACCACAACTAGACTGATGTAAGATTTAACTTGGGGTGAGGTGGGGGGAAAAGGAAGGGAAGATAGATTGGTTACACAGCTTATACATGAGACAGATTGGAAGTACCTTATCAATTAACAACTGTACAGTAATGTATTAAAAGTCCACTGTGTTTTTTGAGGCCTTTTGAAATTGGCTGGAACCTTTTGATGTATGTGAGTTCAGCAATTTCTCACTTGATGATGCTTTTAAAGTTCCATTCTTCCAAAACCATTACTTTGAAGTCTGCTAAAGAGTATCCCGGGATGTCAGAATGTTCTGATATTACTCTGCCCTTGATATGAATCCTGATGTCAAACTTTTATCTGCTAATTAATAATGTTTTTGAATTATTTGAGCTGTGGGATATAGGTGTTGTTCTGTTTCTGTGGTCATCTTTTAATAAGTCCTTCTTGGGAATTGATCTGGCTCAATTTATCTATTGATCTCATTGGATGGATAGGTCAAGAAACCTGAGCATCTCTTTCAAATGGGTCAGAACAAATGCTGTTGTAGCATAGAGCCTGGTTACAGATGATAGATTTCGTGGTCTATTCAGAAGTAAAGTGGAAGTACGTAGGTATGCATGGCAGTCTGTAGATTTCCTATATTGTGTGTTTATCTGTCCATTTTGTAGTTTTATGGTGACATCAAGGAAGTGGACTTGTTCTATTGATAGGTCTAGGCTGAGGTTCATGGTGGGTAGAGGGTTTTTTTTTTTTTAATTACAAAAAGAAAGAAAAAATACATAAACGTGGTTTAACAAAAAAGTGAAAAAATACAACAAAGGAAAAAAAGTGTTAATATATCATTATAAAAATAAACAATTTCAATTCTATATATACTTATTCAAATATTATTCAAGTACATATATATTTCTAATAGATTTATATGACTATTGTGATTTTTTTTTAACCTACTGTATTTTGTTTAATGAGTCCCATATTTCATTATACTTGTCCATACAAAGTCTATAGTATGTCTACAGGTAATCCAGTCATAAGTGGCAAGTGCAATAGGGTCTTCAATCCATTGAATAATTGGGGCCATATGTTTATCTTTCAGATGCTGCAATATCAGTCTTTTGGCCATAGTAAGGGCATGGGGAATCCATTTACATTATCCAGTTGTCAAGTTCCATGTACTAGGTATATAATTCAAAAGAATATTATCCTCTGAAAATTGTAGCTTTTGTTGCCCAATCATATTTATATAGTACACTACTTTCTCCCAAAACTTGGTAAATATAGGACATTGTAGAAACATATGCTTTAAAGAGGAATTGTCCTTATTTCATCTCTAACAAAATGTTGTTTTTGACAATCCTTTCCTATACAGATGTAGTGGAGTCCAATAAATTCTAAATGTTATTTTTTGTTGTATAAGTCATAGTTTAAGGTCCATTGACACTCTTGCTATAGAAGTTAAGACACTCTCCCATTGTCTAGACAATATAGACAATATAAACCTCTAATTCTTTATTCCACTCATCCCTTAACATCTGCATGTCAAATTGATTTATTGATAACAAATATCTATAAAAGCTATAGTAGATTTTTTAGTTCTAAAGGGTTTAACAAGTTGTTCTAATATCTCAGGTGTCTCAGAAGCTGAAAATGCTGCTGGTCCAAACAATGTTGTTAACAAATGTTGTAGCTGTAAATATTGCCATTGGGCTACATCTGATAGATGATAATTATCTCTTAAGACAGAGTACATTAAAAATTCATCTTCATCATCTATTGGGTCGTCCAAAGTCAATATCCCCACTTCCATCCAGTTTTTCCATGTCACCATCTTTTCCCCAATTTTTAAAGTTGGGTTTCCCCATCTGGCATGGGAAAAAGGGTAAAATCTTTTTTTATTAGACATTACATTCCATAGTTTTCTAACTGATGGAATTATTTCTAGAGGTAAGAGAGTTTTAGTATATTTAGATCCTAATACTGTCCATCTGACCAAAGGTGTTATATACTGTATGTATATACCAAAGTTGCCCAAATCAGAAAATTAACACCACCTGTTGGCTTCCAGTACTTAATTCTTGACAATAGGTAAGCATGATGATATAGCTCCAGATTCAGTAGATCAAATCCTCCCTCATTAACTGATAAATACATTTTCTGTAAAGATATTCTTGGTATTGAAGAATGCCATAGAAATTTTCTAAACCAAGAATTTATTATTTGAAAATATTTTCCAGATATAAAAACTGGAATTCCTCTCAGAATTTAAATAAATCTGGGAATAATTTTGAGAGAGTTCACCATTCCCCAAAGGGTGAGATTTTATGAGTCCCACCTATTGATATCTGAAGAAACCTCTCTATATATTTTATTTATATTACATGTTGCTAACTGAGTTATATCCTTTGGTATAAACATCCCTAAATATTTAATAAATTCAGTACAAATATGGAATTGATATTCCTTAAATGAATGGGTAAACAAATTTTCACCTATTGGCGTCAATTCCAATTTGGACCAATTAATACAGTATCGTGCTATTTTACTAAAGGCATCTATCCTTTGCATCAACACTGGAATAGTAGTGTGAGGTATAGAAATAAACAAAAGAATGTTATCTGCAAATAAAATAAATTTGTGTTCAACTGAGTTGTGTACTACTCCGTAGATCTGTGTTGTCTAATAGCACAAGTCAAGGGTTCCATGGAAATATTAAAAAGCAAGGTTGAAAGTGGACATCCTTGTCTAGTTCCTCTAAATAGTGGAAAAGTAGGAGAAAACATACCATTAACCCTTCCTTTAGATGTAGATGACTTACATAATATCTTAATCCATTTTACAAATTCCAAAGGAAATCCAAATCTATCTAGTACAGCAAACATATACTGTTTGTGTATTTTGTCAAAGGCTTTTTCAGCATCTAATAATAAAATTATAAATTGATCTTTGTTTTTTTTCTTCTAAATTTACAACTAACCTAATGTTGTCTGCTGCTTGCCTAGTTTTTATAAACCCTGCTTGATCATTCTTAATAATGAATGATATCACTTGCTGTAATATATTGGCTAATACTGCTGTTAAAAATCTTGGTGCATGGTGGGGTAGAGTTGTTGATGAAAATGTCATTAATTAATTTCAAGTAAAAGAGGGGCTTTAGGGGATGAGAGTTAAGAAAGTGTTGCTCTAGCCATTAAGATGTTGGCATATTTAGAAACCGCGCATATTCCCATGGCCATGACACTGATTTGCAGGTACATGTATTACCAGAGGGGAAGGAATTATGGGTAAGTACAATGTCACATAGTCTGGTTGCAAATTGTGCTGTTCTAACATCAGTGATTATGTTCTTGATGGCTTGAAGTCCACAAATTTGACATCAGGATTCCGAACGAGGACAAAATGGTATCAGAGCATTTCAGCCTCCTGGAACATTCCACAGAAGAGTTGGAGTTTAAAAGCACCATCAAGTGCACCCTATGTTAACATCTTACTGATCATCAACATCTTGGAAGATATTATCTGTGTATGTGTTTGGTTTTTTTCTATTTTCTATTTTTATTGTATTTTATATTGTTTTTATTGTATTTTAATTAATATTTATTGCTGTTTTATTGTGAACCGCCCAGAGTCACTTTTTTGTGAGCTGGGCGGTATCCAAATTTGAAATATAAAATAAATAAAATAAATAAATGAAGTGAGAAATTGCTGAACTCACATATATCAAAAGGTTTTAGGCAATTTCAGAAGCTCTTACCAGACTATTTATTTATTTGGCCACCCACAGGTAATTCTGGGTGGCTTACATACCAGGTGGTGTATGACTCTGGGTGGTGTACCATGACATACATTCCCCGGTGCTCAAGGATAAAACATGACCCCACTCACAGAAAAACACATCAACAGCAGCAAACACATCAATTAACCAAATGCTTGTTAACTGATAAGGTATTTGCAATCTGTCTCAGATGTAACCTACATCTGTATTACCAACCTATGTTCTCCTCCCTTTCCCGCATCTTTCCTTCCCCTCATCCCAATTTAAATCCTACAACAGTTTAGCCACTCTGTACATCTGATGAAATGAGTTGCAGTTGAAAAACTTATGGCTTTTAATAAAATTTGTTAGAAAATCTGCTACCAGTCTCCTCTGATGTTCACAGTCAGTATCTCTTTAAAAGGGAAACAATTCTTTTCATTATGTTTCTATCAATTCTTTCAAATTCTGTGGATATGAAGGGCTTTTTTGTAATTAAAATTCTGTAACATATCTTATCTTAAATGAACAAGCTTCTTAGGATTCACTGGGTAAACATTGGTATTCTTAAAATAATGTTGCCTGTGATGTCAACATTAATATTAATGAGATAAATTACCCCTCAAAAATAGTTGTTTTCCATTCTGGTCAAATTAGATAATTAAGTGTGTATTTTTTATTGTTTGAAGGCTTGCTGATATTCATATTTTGCCCCTAGTTGGGATAGACTGCAGTGATGAAAATAAAATCTTTTCTGCTTGTTTAATTATACCCTAGGGTGGAGTTTTAAATGTGTCAAGAAGTGAGAGAACACCAGCTTTAATAAGCATATAGTGCAATTTTACAGTTCATAAAACAGTAAAATTTAATCTGAGACCAGGAGATTTATTAAATCTCACTCAGCAAAATGGATGTGGGAGTTAGTGAGAACTAAGAGAAATTATTCCAGGGACTATATATTTTATTACACCTGGAGGTGCAGGACAACTTGTTCCTTTAGGCTGTTTCCCCCCATTACTTGCTGACAATCTTTGTAATTGCTATTAACTGAGTGTGTTTTAGAAGCAGAAAAATATGCATGTCTTTTTCATGCATTCAGTCACATTTAAATTACAATTTGGCAGCAATGTTTGAAGGGGCTGCATCTGAAGGAAGTAACGTGTGGCTGTAGATGGTATAACCCTGCAAGATTATATTAATTGCATTACATGTCTTACATTGGATGAAATAAATGTTGGAAAATTACTGTGGGTGAAATTTCCAGTTTAGTTTTCATCCAGCACACTTACGGTCACTGCAGATCAAAGCAAACACACACACCACTCAATACAGCTAGAAAAAAAATATAGCTTTATATTTTTAAGCATCAAAACATTTAACTGGCAAAATTGGAATAAAGGGCAGGCAAAAATATGAAGAGAAAGAGGCAAGAATGTACATTATCTATATCTCTATATCTGTCAGAGACACTGGAAACAATACTGTGGATAATTAGAATTTACAGCAGCAGAGTAGAGATGGAAAGTAGGACACCAGGGAATCTCTCCTTTATTCTGCACCATGATGAAAACAATTTGGTGAATGGGGATGATGAATATATAGTGGTATGAATGGTTTCTCATGTCCTAATTCTGCTTTGGGAAGTTTGGAGAGCAGGGATAGATTTGGGAGAAAGGTGGTATGGGGGACAAGAACTGTGATGGAATGTGGGTTTCATTCAGAGAAGGAGGAAGATAATGCCAAACTGTTACATAAAAGATATTTGACTCCTGGGAAAGTAGGAAGTATGAGAAATAAACTCAAAACAACTCCACCTGGATTGTGTTAAGTATAAGCTGAAGGTCTTTCACAGATTTTCAAGTTGCTTTACAATACACTAACTGCATTAAAGTATATTCTAGGCTGCTAGTGACTCCTATTTCCTGATCTTGCCTAGGTCATAGGGCTGACATTAGCTCAGCATTCCCACCCACCCCATTCTCTGAGTCAAACAAACATTCTGTCACAAGAGCAAGGAGAAGCCCCACTGGTGGAGCAAAAGAGAGGATCGCATTGGATACTGCTATTTCTCTTTTCACTTCCTGCCCACACTACCCCCTGCTATTCAGACAATTTTACAAGCAGAATTATTATTTATATATTTATTAATATATTTGATATCTAATTATTTATTTCTAAATATCAGATATCACATATATTTCATTGTCCTCAAGATAAATTTATCTACAGATCAGGAAGCCATCATGAACAGAACATGGTGAAACAGACTGGCTCCAGGTTGGCAAAGGAGTGCAACAAGGCTGTATACTCTTTCTTTATTTATTCAGCCTATATGCCAAATATATATTAAGGGAGGCTGGATTGGAAGAAGATAAGTGTGGTTTTAAAATTGGAGGAAGAAATATCGATAACCTGCGCTATGCTGATGACACTACCCTGATAGCTGAAAATGCAAAGGATCTGCAAGCTCTAATAATAAAAGTCAAGGAGCAAAGTGAAACAATAGAGCTAAAATTGAATATAAAGAAGACCTAATGACAACAGGTAGAACAACCAGCCTTAGAATTGGTAATGAAGATATCAATGTGGTGGATAGTTCCTGCCTTTCAGGATCAATCATCAATGGTAAAGGAACAAGCAGTCAAGAAATATGCCACAGACTAGCACTTGGTAGGGCAGCCATGAAGGCCTTGGAAAATATGTTCAAATGCTGGGATGTGTCTTTACCTACAAAGATCAGAATCATGCAAGCCATGATGTTCCCTGTGACATTCTATGGAAGTGAAAGTTCGACTTTGAAGAAGCAGGATAGGAAGAATATTGACACTTTTGAACTTTGGTGCTGGAGAAGACTCCTGAGAATATTGTGGACAGCCAAGAAAACAAATCGATGGATCATCAAACAAATCAACCTTGAGTTCTTACTTGAGGCACAAATGACCAGGCTCAAATTATCCTACTTCAGACACATTATGTGAAGACTTAGCTCTCTGGAGAAGCTCTAATGCTGGGAAAGGTGGAGGGAAAGAGAAGAAGAGGACAACCAGCAGCAAGGTGGATAGAATCAGTTACATTGGTGATGAGTGCACTGTTTATTAGGGCTGAAAGACCAGGTTAGAGACAGATCATCATGGAGAAAATCTATCTATGTGGTTACTAAGAGTCAAAAACAACTTGATGACACATAATCAAAAATAGCAAAGATGCTGTGCTGCAATTAAACAACCATTTTTCTTGTGCTTTCAGACTATGATTTTTAAAAGTATATTGCCACAATTATATGGTAGGAAATTGATTTTTCTCTGTCCATTTCAAATATATATTCTTATCTAACCTGATTATGAAAATATAAATATTTTATGACTGTGACAAAGATTATTGGAAACCCATATCAGGAAAGTTACTCTAACTTTTTTTAATCCAATAACTTTGTGATGTATTCAAGCAGAGGTGGACAATATGTAGCTTCAAAACTTTGTTGCAGCCTCAAGTCCAGATGTTAAAACTGATGATTGTTCTTGTCATTTAGTTCAGGGAGCCCATAAAAACTGTACTAATAAAGCGATATTTAGGTTCTCTTCAAATTTTTAAGTGTCTTAAAAACAATATATGAGACCATGTGTTTTGATGTTATCTATTTACTGAAATTATGGAAGTGCTTCTGACTTGGTTTAATCAAAGTGGACCATACATACTAGTATAATTTGGCTATATAATTTCAGCATAGTAAAAGATGCACTTTGGGGTGACCCACCTGTAGAAAGTAAGGGAGGTGACTTTGAAAGAAATCTGCAAGAATCATTACCGAGGCAAAGGGAGCTGAAACATTACTTAAGCCCCGAGAAACAAAACTACATTCAGAAGTGGCTCATACAAATACCTTCTTGATTCACTGGAAGGAGGGGAGCGTAATCAGATTGGCAAAATTCTGTTGTTAGAGCTCCTCTCAATAAAATGTAGTTCTGGTCTTCCTGTGGAGTTGCTTTCTAGTTTCGTATACTCAGGGGGACTGACACACCTTAAGGAGGTGCTTTGTCTTACAGAAGTATATTATCCCTTCTTGACATTTTTCTAGTATCTTGCAGAGGCATCTTTCTGGTCTTGATGAAGATTTGAGGGATGGGCCTCAATCAGCAGATCTGCCTCACCAACAGCAGCTTTTGTGCATGCACAGAAGCAGTTTTGTCAATTGAGGCAAAGTGGTAGCACTTAGTCAGCTGAGGGACTTTATGAAGGCACTTAAAATCTCCATTAAAGCAAAGCACCACTTTGAAGATCTATGTAATATCTCAGTTGAATCCAGAAACAATTAATCAACATGAATGCTTATCTGCTGTAGGGAGTTAACAGCTAGCTAATGGCTTTCTCAGTACTGTGCTATAAGCAGAGAGCTGAAATAATGTTGAAACCATAACAAGTCTGTGTTATCTAATTCCAGCAAATTCGGTTGTGCTTTCTTTATAGTCTTTCAAGAGATTAATTTTTATAATGATGAATGCATAACTAATATTCATACGTCCGGTGTTATCCAACATGATCCCTGAAGGATGAACTTCAATATCATGTAAGAGATCTATTAAATAGTACATTTTGTACATCAGTTGGACTTTTGATGTAGTCAGTTCTAAACTATACTTTTATCTATAGCAAATTTGGCATTTTTCATTAGAAGGGATTATTTATTCCATGACTTCTGTGTTCAACATAGTCTATGATGTAATTGATAGACAGACAGACAGACAGACGATAGCCAGTTTGGTGTAGTGGCTAAGATGCTGGCCTATAAACCAGGAGACTGTGAGTTCTAGTTCCCCCTTAGGCATGGAAGCCAGCTGGATGACTGTGGGTGAGTCACTCTCTCTCAGCCCAACCTACTTCACAGAGTTGTGGTTGTGGGGAAAATAGAAGGAGGGAGCAATTTCCGGAAAGATGGCAGAGAGAGTGGGAGCTGCTGTCCTTGTAATTATATGTTGTGTGTTTTGGAGGGATGTTTCTGAGTGGCACCTGGATGGAAGCTGGGCTGCTGTATTTGCTTGGGCCAATTTGGATTTGTTTAGGCTGGAGTGGACTGGAGGACTACGAAGCCAACCGCATTTGCCACGTCTGAGGTCTTGGCAGGTTTTGTTTTGTTTTGTTTTGTTTTAATTAGGTGGCAGCTTTTTCAGACTGACTTGTTTCTCTTGAGAGACCTGCTGCTTGGAGGACCTGTTCAGGCTGCTCCGGAGGATAGTTCAGGCTGTTTCCTGGAGGAGTGAGCTGGGGAGCAGGCTGAAGGATGGGCAACACTGGAGGATGGGCTGTTTTTATTCTTTTGCCATGCTGGCCATACCAACTGCACTTGTGAACTCAGAGGTGCTGTGGAGACGGTCTCCTCTTGTACCATTTGTTTTTGTTGCTGGACACTGGGGCTTTGGAGGTGTGGGCGGTGGCCAGATGGGGGGGTTGTAGTAGAGTTGCAGACTATTGTGGACCCCCCTTCCCCATGGAGACCTTTTGCCTTCCCTCCTGCAGCCCTGAAGAGGAAGAACACTGCAGCTTCCATCTAATGATTAAATGCCTGAGTGCTAGATGTGGGTTTCCCACTATGGACTGAGGACTGACTTCTTCCTCTTTCTCCTTCCTCTGGGTGAATGCCAAAGGAGGAATTGGTGGAGGGTGAATGGGAAGGGAGCCCTCTACCTGCCAGTGGGGGCAGCAGGGGAGAGGTGCCTATGAATGCTAGTGTGTGTGAATGTGTTGTAGTGAGGTGGGGAGGTGGTTGCTGGGCACTCTGTGAAGCTAAAGTGCCTCAGGGTGCCTGGTTTCCCCTCCCAGGGAGGGTTGGTGAGGACAATAAGAGGTTTCCAGTCTTGGAAATTGAGGGACCTAGATATGGGGATGGAGATAGGTCAAGGTATTATGGTGGTGATAGGCATGAGGAGACATTATGGGAGACAGGGAATGGACTGTTCTCAGGGAAGACAGGACTGTTGTCTTATACCGATTTTGCATTCTAGCTCCTTGCTCTCAGCCCTAGTACCCCGTCAGCAGAACTTCAGAGGCTCTTGCTTTCGGCTGCTGCTTCTAAATGCCAGTTTGGTCTGTAATAACATCTCCCTCTGATTTAATCATTGATGAGAGGGACAACCTGGTATCTACTACTGAGATGGAATGGGGGAGTAGCCCTTTCCTCAGAAACCCAGCTGGGAGATTTTCCCATCTGGGTTTCGGGTGTGGCATCAGCCAAGACCCTGGGGCAGGGCTGGTGGTGTGGTGATTGTCATCTGGGAATCTCCTACAGCCTTCAGGGGCACTGCACCATAGGTCACTGGATGTGAGACCCTGTTCGTTAAGTTGGGGTCTAGGGATCAGCTGGGATTGTTGCCTCCCTGCTGAACAGCAATCTCCCTGCCTGAGCTCTTTGACTCAATTTCTGGGTTGGCAGTGGAATTCCCCAGACTAATGGACTTCAATCTGCCTTCTCTAGGAATGGGGTCAGAGGCAGCTCAGGAGTTCATGGCCACCATGATGGTGATGGGCCTATCCCAGATCATCCACAGCCTGACATGGGACAGTAGTCATACACTGGATCTAATGTTCCTGTCAGAGCAATGGCCATGTGATCTGAAATTGTGGAAACACTTGGTATCTCCCTTGTCATGGTCAGATCACACCCTGATTACCATGGGATTCTCTAGTGCCTCTATGTACTGCAGGGAGGCTGGACCCATTAGATTGGTCCACCCCTAACAACTAATGGACCCAGATGGGTTCCAGAGGGAGCTGGGGGTTGTTCCTGATGGTCTGCTGCACGGCCTAGTCTGAAGCCTTGGTCACTGCTTGGAATAAGGGGGCAGCTAAAGCTTTGAATCAGATTGTGCCCATGAGACCTCTCCCCTCTTGGGGTCCCAGCACTCCCTGTGATTTATGGAAGGGCTGAGGGAGATGAAGCAAAAGAAGAGACGTCTAGAGCATCACTGGCACTCAACAAGGGATGAAATTGACTGAACACAGGTTCAGTCATATTAAGGTCTACCTAGTGGCGGTAAGGGCAGAGAAGCACTTCTCCACCCTTATTGCATCCTCAGATAGCTGTCCCATAGCCCTGTTTTGGGTGACATGTGCCCTCTTGGGTAGGGGGCTTGGAGAACCTCTTGCAGGGGCACATGGAGGAATTTGTTTAGCATTTGTCATACAAAGTTGCTTGGATTCACTCTCAGTTGGATGCAGCCTTGTTGTAGGCCCAGAGAAGATGCCTGGGGAAGAGTCTTGCTCTGTTATCTGGGAATGGTTTGAACCTGTTGGGCCTGAGGAATTGGACAGGGTCCTTAGGACTGTGAACTTTCCAGTTTTAGGACTATCCCATCTTCGGTGCTGGATGGGATGGCACTGCCCCAGACAGATATGGTGTGCAATCTGGGGGTCTTCATGGACTCACGACTCCTGCTTGAAGAGCACGTGGCAGTCGTAGCTAGGAGGACCTTTGCAAAGCTTTGTGTTGTACACTAGTTACACTCATTCCTGGATCAGGGAGCTCTGTTCACAGTCACTTATGCCCTAGTCACCTCCTGATTGGACTACTGTAATATGCTCTACATGAGGCTGCCCTTGAAGTGTATCTGGAAGCTTTAGCTGGTGCAGAATGTAGAGGCATGGGAAGTTATATGTGCCTCTAGAAGAGCATATGTTACATCTCTGCTCTGCAAGCTACATTGGTTGCCAGTTTGCTTCTGGGTCCAATTCAAGGTGCTGGTTTTAACCTTTAAAGCCTTTCATGGCATGGGGCCAGGTTATCTGAGAGACTGCCTCTCCCTGATTATATCCGCCCATCCAATCAGATCTGGCAGAGAAGGCACACCGCAGGTCCCAGGAGCCAGACCTTCTCTGCCATGGCACCTGCCTTGTGGAATCTTCTCCCCCTGGAAGTGAGGTTAGCTCCATCCCTCCTGTCCCAAAGGTCCCTCAAGACCTGGTTATGTCATCAGGCCTGGGGGTCCCAGGGGACTGGTATGATCTTGAGGTGGCTCCCTTACTGTGATTAGAATTTATCCTCTTTTGCCTTGTGCTTTTTTATATCTTTTAATAATGATTGTTTTTTATATATTTATTGTTTTTTACTTAAGTGTTGTATGCCACCCAGAGTCACTTTTTGTGAGATGAGCTGCCATATAAATTTGATAAAAATAAATAGATGAAAATTATCTATGCTACTTTGAGTTAAGATAACGGTGGTATATAATTCTAATAAGTAAATGTATAACCTGCCTTCATTTGTAAATAAAGATAATATATTTTTTTTATATGAAGAGTGAAATCCAGCATATAATGGAATGCGTATAATTCCTTTCCCTTAATCAAAACTATTTGTAGAGTTACAAAGCAAATCAATAAAATGTTATTCCTATACCAACTTTTATTGGTTTGAATAATGTTCATAACAACCACAATAATAGTTTCTGAATTATTAATCAGATTGATTGTATATTTATACTACTCATGAACAGAAATTACTGAAAATTCTTTATAATACTCAATTTTGTGATTTGGTTTTACTCTGCATTTTTAAAATATAGTTTTATTGAGTTTTATAAAGATTGTTTTCTAAAAACAATTGAAAACAAAACAAAACAAAAAATCCAAACTATTAAAAAAGAAACTATATATTTAACAAAAATATTGAATTCATTTATATTTATGCAGTGAGTTGTCAGAAGCAGCAAGTTATTTTATCCATTTTAAATTAAATCATTTAATTTATTTTATTTAAAGTATTATTTAATTAGTTTACAATTGTAACAAATTAGTATTGGATTTCACATTTTCTCATACTTAAAATAACATTTCCCATTGTTTAAAAATTATATAGTATCCTTCTGCTTCTTAGTTTAGAAAAGCTATCAGTCATTTAAATTATAATAATAAAAAGCAATGCCTTAAAATTGTGCAGTGTTTTCTTTGACTCTCTGTGGAAAAAATTGTTGACTTATATTTTCCTTTAATTATATTGAAAGCTACATCAAATGATTTTTTTCCTTAGTAATAGATTAATTTCAAAATGGAACTTAATATGTGAAAACAATAATGTTACTTCCTACATTTAAGAATTCTTTCTATAGAGTCTGGGCACAGGTAATGGTTGGCTGACCACAGAGAAAAGGGCCATACTAACACCATAGATAGCACCATTGGAGACAGGATTTATAACTTTACTTTGAATTAAGCCAGGCCAATGTTCTGTTTTTGGCCATTCTACCCTATGCAATTAGCAATTTTGAAAAAGGGCCTTTGCCTTTGCCTCTGCTGTTGCATTTCCATTTTCTTAGCTGCCAATTAGCTACATTCATTCCTTAATTCACTTCCAAAACATGTTGAAGGTTAGCAAGAGTTTGACATGCTGTATCATACTTAAAAAATAAATGAATATCGGTTTAGGATGACAAAGGATCATTGTCCTGATAGAATTCAAACTGTACCACAATTTTTCTTTCAAATAAGCTGGAGAATAATTCTGTACTCAACCCTCTATATGGTGTTATTGCCCTTGTTACCTTGACTATCAAGGTCTGCCATTCTGATGGAATCTGCTACTTGCAAATCACTAGTGAAATGATAAATGCTTATATTTATCAATATCACAATATTTGGTCCTTGAGAATTTCTTGGTTCTTCAGAATTTAAGATGTGATCCATAAAGCAAACACTGAAAAGAACCAAAATAATTTATGAGTCTATTTTACTGATAGGGAAGTTTAACAACACAGACCATTTATATACCATGATTATAAATAGTATATTGCACCATTTTATTTATTTATTTGTTTATCAAATTTGTAGTGCTGCCCATCTCACACAAAGAGATTCTGGGTGGCATACAATAAAACCAACAGTTAAACCATTTCACAAAAGCAGATTAAAGCAATCAAACATAAATAAAAACAAGACCACGAGAGGGGAATACATCAAGATTTTACATATGATGCAACCAGTGTGCAGGCTCCCTGTTACCAGGGGATCCCCAGGCCTGTTGAAAAACACACATTGTAAGAGATTTCCAGAAGGTCGCAAGGGCTGGGGTTAAGCTCATCTCATTTTTAATGCTCATATCTGTGTATAACAGTGAAACTAATAATCTAAACACATTTGCCTTTTTAACATTTCCCTGAAATAAAATCTTCGTTCTAGCTAATTTTTATTTATCTTTTTTTTTTTTTTTTTAGCCCTGAACTGTTCTTTCACACTGATAATTTAAGAACATATATGTGAATTAAGATTTGAAAGAACCTGGGTCTGTAATGCTGAGAGATAAAGTAAATTTTTGCCTCACAGTAGCATTTGCTTTGATGTATCTAAGGACAAAAAGCTATCAGCCAGAAGCAAGCTTGCTAGCAAAATAAATGACATGACATTAGTTTATGGAATTTACAGCAGAAGTCTCAAAATGCAATTTATATTTTAAAAATATTAGCATACTGACACTTCAGCACAGCACTGGAAATGCAATGAAGCAATATCAAGGTTGTATAATTAATAGGGAAAAGTTGTGGTGGGAAAAGTCATCAATGCTGCCAGATGACTTTGGAAACCTAGTTTCAGAGCCTCAAAATTTGCCTAAATTAAATTATTTGCCTATAAACCAGATTATCTCTGGTCATCGGGAACAATCTTTCTGTCAGCAATTTGTTTCTGTCTACATCAGGATGGTACTCTGGTGAAGCGCACTTCACCCCTTGCCCATCCCTCCCTTAACCACCACCTGTTACTTTTGAGAACAGAAACAATCTCAAGTTTTTCAACTTGATTTCATTTCTCAGCAGTCAGAAGCAGACACAGCCTGCAATCTATCTAGATAAAATTAAGGAAATCCTTTCCCATGCTTTTTTGCTATTGGCTATATGAATATGTGAGGGGATTGGTGAATGTAATTTAACAATTATCTGTAGCTGGAGCAATAATACTAGGAAAGAAAGGGGGAAGAATTGTTCTCTCTCCTCCCACCAATATATGGGCACATTGTTGCTTTTTATCTCCCATGCCCAAGGAGGTAAAAGCATCATCTACTGAATGGTTTTTTTCCTGCTTATCTATTAAAGTGGTCCATTAAAATAGGCATGTGAAAATATGAAAAACAAAATATGAACAATATATGTCTTGATTCCCAAGACATATATTGCAGAATGGAGGCATTCTTGCCACAGAATTTGGATCAAATTGATGCAGAATTTTGTTAGAACATATATCACACATAATTGTCTTTGGAATCTGGATTTATTACTGCTTAGTATATGAGGGTGGGAAAGTGGAAGAAACTGAGTAACTATATAGATTCTTTGAAAATGATTTGGATTTTTTTGGGGGGGGTGTTGTTCCTTTGTGTTTGACAAATATGGTCTAGATTCTCCTAGAAAATATTGTTTCCTAATATTTTCTAGGAGAATCTAGATAATTCTAGTCTCTCCTTACCCATGCCTAAGAAGGGACTAGAACTCACAGCCTCCTGGTTTCTAGCCTGAAGCCTTAACCACTAGACCAAACTGGCTCTTTTTACGTTTTTACATTTTTAATGCTTTGCTTTATTGTAAAGTGAGTTGGGATTAATTTGTATGGAGAACATTATAGAAGTTAACTTTGTATTGTGTTGTGTGATGACAAATTCAGTAATCTCTGGGCTTCCTATTGTTAATTAATTCATTTCACAGCTTACTAATTTTGTCAATGAACAGAAGCAACAGGTTCTTCTGAGAAGAGGTACAGAGTTATACTCACATGCACAGAGTATAAACATGCAATTTCAGTGGAAGACAAAGTATTAAATGCATATATTTTATTTATTATGAATCTGATGCCTCAAACAAAACAGTGGATTATCAAGTTTTCTTCAAGTCTCTTTGCTGGGAATAATGTTGAGTGTAAAGTATAGCCAGACCATCAGGGCAAATTAAACATTTTTACATTCCAGGAAGAGCTCTGGAAGAAGAATGTCATTCAATTTATTGGTTTAAAACAAGAATTTAAACAAAATTTAGAAATATCATTTAGGAAACCATTTGGGGAGCAAGTGAACCTGATAGATGTAATCCATTCCTAAACCCAACTGGGGAGTAATGGGTAAGGTCTTAAATATTTCTGTCCCCTCATACCAGGGGCCCAGTCCAAATCAGGTCCCTTCTTCATTTTTCTTACTGAGAAAGAAAGGAATATGAAATATGTAACAACATGTACTTTTTGTGGTACGTAATATAATAATCATGCCTTTGCTTAATAAGGTGACTATATTATCATTTTCTTCTGTCCTAAAGTAAGGTGGAAAGAGTATGCCTTGCTTTTCCTTGCCTGGCTGTGATGCAATTTCCATGGGTCATTTTCACAGCATTGCTTGTGTTCTCATTTCAGACAGATGCAGCTCTAATGTATGATGCTGTTCATGTGGTGTCAGTTGCTGTCCAGCAGTTTCCACAGATGACTGTTAGTTCATTACAGTGTAATCGCCACAAACCATGGAGGTTTGGGACCCGCTTTATGAATCTAATTAAAGAGGTAAGTCAGAAGGAAGATATGCTCCATTGTTGGTTAGAAATTCAGCACGTGCAATGTCTTTGGCTTTGAGATGTGCACTTGAGATAGAGGCATACGTTTGCAAGCAGTTTGCACTGAAAGTTTTGCCCAGAAAGTTTTGCCCACCCACAATATGCTCGATAAACTGAATAATAAATAAATAGCAGGAAATGCTTTGCTAAGAAGTATCATCCCTGTGCAGAGTAAAAAATTGTATGAGTACCAATCTGTGTGCAGCAATCTGATGCCTGCCTATATTATTTTCATGCTAAATTTTTTCAACATACACTCCCCGGTTTCTGAAAGGCCTATATTTTACTAAATGTCCTACATTTTATGAGGTTCAAATTGTACTTAATGTAAGCTTGTATAATAAGATGTTGAGATCTAACATGGATATGTACAAATAGTAGAATGATAAGTGCTGATAATCTTTTCACATGTAATGGTAATGGAATTGTCATGATGCTGTTTTCAGCACTGTGAGTTTAGTTTGTTCCAGGACTGAAAACTATGGATTCAAATCAACTGCAAGCTCAATATTATACAGTAGTCCTCACTTACTGACTGCCTCATTTAGCAACTGTTTGAAGTTACGACAGTGTAAAAAAAATAGCTTTGCAACCAATCCTTGTGTTTATGACTGTCACAGTATCCTGCAGTCACACAATCACCATTTGTGTGCTTCACAACTGGCTTGCAACAAGCAGAATTAATACAGAATATGGAAGTAAAATTGTAAGTTGTGGTCATGTGATATTTCACTTAATGACCACAGTGATTTGCTTAATGACTGAACGGGAAGTAAGGTCGTAAGCCTATTGTGGTCATGTGATTTTCTGCTTAGCAACTGCAGCACTTAGTGACAGAGTTGCCAGTCCCAATTGTGATTACTAAGTAAGGACTACCTGTATTTTATAAGGCAATCTTGGCAAATAGAATAGAAGCATTGGAGTCTGCAAATTCTCAAGTTTAAAATAGGAATGGCTAGCTGTCTCTAGAAACTGAACAAGGACATCATTCAATATCAAATCAAGGTCTGTTAATGTGGAGGCTTACCACTAGTGTGGGCATAGAAATTCTTCAAACTTTGGCATTTCCTTATATGTATGGCCAGAAGTGTATGAAGTTGATTCCTCCCTCCCCCACATATTTTGGTAGATGTGTATATTTCTGAATTAAGCAGTGAGCTTTAAAATGAGCTTGCAATTATCATAACTGTGCAAACATATATCATTCTATGTAACACATTTTATAGGAAATGAGATCTTTCAACAACATTTTGGTAGGGCATGGTTCTATTCCCATTTATTTGGAACTTTTGAAGAAGTTGGCTGCAGATATATTTAAATACAAGTAATGACTCCCCTTCCTCCCCAATCCATTACTATGATGCAGTTCTCACTTGCTTAATCTTGTGATATCTTATGGAATGGCTATGGGAGAATTTCTGCATGTTGCACCCTGATTTCCCCCCTTTTTCTTGCTATAAGAACAACAGGAGGTAGGATCCAATTGGATGTTTTTGTTAGCGAAAGTAATTTCTCTGGGTGCAACGGCAAGAGTCAATTATTTTTTTCTTATGAACACTTTGAAGGGAGTAAAAGAATATCCACTTGAACTAGCAGAAAACTACTAGCACAGTGCTGAATTCTACCTAGGGCAAAATTCATAATTTTAATTTTCCATAGTCAAAAATGAATATTAGAGATTAATACTATGAATGTATTTTGTATGAATGGTATTGAATGCAGTAAAGACTGTGTTACACAAAGTGATAAGATGTGTTATATAAAACTCATAACTGGAGATATACTGAGAGACGGCAACAGAGAACAAAAATCCCTATATCCTAAATAAGGAAATAATGAAAATGTTTCAGATATCAGTCTTTTTCATCCTAGTCATGAAGCGCTATGTGTGGTATGTAGTGGGAGATAGAATGGAAAGGTATTAAAGTATTGTATGCAGAGATTAAAGAAAAGTTGGTTTAATTATCAGAAGAATGCCAGAAATCCCAAAAGTGGATATGATTTTTTTTTTAATATCGGCTATAAGGAAAATGATTTAAATTTAATGAATAATTAATAATTCCATCTTGGCAGTCATTAATTTATTCATTTCTCTCTCTCTCCCACACACACTCTCTCTCTCTTACTGCTTACATATGATTTTTTTTTTTTTTTTCTATTTTCCTAGGCTCACTGGGAAGGTCTCACTGGCAGGATAACGTTCAACAAAACCAATGGTTTAAGGACAGATTTTGACTTAGATGTCATTAGTCTTAAGGAGGAAGGTCTTGAAAAGGTACTTAAGTTACTTAAGTCACAATTTAAGTCACAACTGATAATGCTTCAAAAGAATAATATTTATCATTTCTCTTTACAAATTTTTCTTTAAGAATTACTGGACCTAATGTACACAGTTGCATTATCTGTTTATAAGATATTTTGAAAAAAAAATAGCTATGATGGCTAGTTCTTTTCTTTAAAGTTGCATATAAAAAGCTATGGCTGTCATTACATTGATACAAACCTTGTACATTATTCATAATAAAGTAATGGAAGCTGTAAAGGTATATGGGAATGACATGGGGAGACAAGAACCACAGACTAGACAATGGTCAGAAAAGCAGCAGCTCAGCCCACAGCAGGAATGGGGACATGGCAAACATTTCAGAAGGGTCTCTCTCTAGTTTCTTGGACTGCAAAGGCAAAGGGGGGAGAGATATACTTTCAGATTTGCAAGATTCTGTTAATATAACCTTTCAATAAAGATAGAGCTAGTACTCTGGGGTGTGCTTCTTGGCTGGACTACCTCAAAAAACTGTCAGAAGCTATGCAATTATATAACTGTCAGCCCTTTGAGAAAGACCAGGTCAATGAACAGGTACAACAGGGATTCCAGAAATGTTCTTTATTGTTGTAGGGTAGAACAGCAGAAACTTTAAAGCCTACCAGGATTTTTATCTGCCCCATCTTATACCAAACAAAATCAAAGTGGAGCCATTTTGAGTTTATTTCTCATTTTTTCCTCTTTCTCAGGACTGAGTAGTCTTTTCTGTAAGGTCCCACTTAACAATTTGCTCATTCCTTTCCCATTCCCAAGAACAGGTCTACATTCCTTCATGATAACCATCTACATATATTAATTCTGTCAGTTGAAAAGTATTTGCATGCCATTCTTGTAACTCTAAAAATTCTTAAATCTCCTAAAGATTCAGGAGGCAATATCAGTATTGGTGAACAACTTCCATTGTTTACTATATTGTATTTTAATTAATATCTATTCTTTTACTGTAAATCAACGAGAGTTGCTTCCAGTGAGATGGGCAGTAACAAATGTGAAATATAAACAAAGAAACAAACAAATAAATAAATTGTTATGTATAAAGTACAGGTTTCCTTCACTTTATATGAATTTGCTATTATGCGATTGATAATTTTTGTCCAAGAATTTGCTTTATGCAAAAGCTAAAATAAAAAAGCCCCCCAACCCCAAAATGGTATTCTGCAATTTGTGCCAGCATAGTCAATTATGGCAACAGTCTGGAAACATGCCAAGGCATCTTCCCACCAAAACCCCTTTTCTGTCTTTGCCTCAAGTCTTGTATCCAGATGGAGTCACAGGATTTAGACCAGATGGAACAGATTCAGAGAAGGGCAGTGAGGATGATCAGAGGATAATGACATTGCTGGGAATATTTAGCTGTGAGAAGAGAAAACTGAAGGGGGATATGATACAGTATGGTACTGGTGACCCCTAAGGTCTCTTCCAACTCTGTGAATCTCTGATTCTTCAAATTATATCATCCATAGAGTAAGATTAACACCTGTTCTTTACACTTGCAGGAATGTTTTAATTAATTTAATATTCTTGTACTGAGTGGAGGGCTTGATTTAAAGGCCTTTCTGGCTCTGTGATCCTATTTGTTAGGTAAAGCTTTACCGAATATTTTTATCATTTGGAGCCACATAAGTTCTTTCATTTATTGCAACCTATTTCTGGTTGGTTGAGTTGGTTAAGCTTCACTTTTACATTGTTGAGTTGGCTGCCAATACCTTTCTTCTAGAGCAGCTTTAGAATTAAAATATTTATGCTGAGCAAATTAACAGCAAAAGATATGGGGCTAAAGTTAATATTTTCTGGAGAAACATAATTATCAGTTAAAACTAGCATCAGTGCATTATAATCCCATTAAAGCATATAGCATAATATGTTGGAACTGCTCATATATGTTTTAAGGCACTACAAGAAATGAAGTGTTGGTTGTCAAGCAGCTGTAATTCTTTCTTAAATACATAAAATAATAATAATAATAAAGCCCATAGACCATACTAATGGAACTAGTCAACAACCTCCCAGAGTCACTGGGAGTCATGTGGCATATAAATTGAATAAATTAAATTAACTTAATTAAATTAACTATGAAGGGATAACTCTGTTGATTCACAGTGCAATTGTAATAAATTCTAAATAGTATCCCTGATGACAATAGACAAAAAATGACTGGGTATGAGATTTTAAACTATCAGTGTTACACAAATGTTGCCTTTTATATATTATTATTAAACATGTACTGACTTACACTAGGGAACTGATAGTCTTAATCTTGATTTTGTATAGTTCTTAGTGTAATGTGTGGAGCCGGTCATTTATAAACCAGGTTTTTAGACTATATTGATTTGTCTATGTATGTATGAGTTTGTGTCTATGTATATGTAAGCAAAGCCATCTGAGATTTAATTAAACATTGTTAAGCAAACCACAACTTAGTATGTACACAATATGTAAACCAGGCCAGTCTCTCCTTCTGGAAGCTATTTTTGTGCCCCACCCTCCATCCCACTTGCCAGTCCAATAGTGAAAGGAATATGTTGAGGAGACAGTGGCAGTGAGATTTGCTATGTATTGTTTTTGGTGTTCAGAGCAAGACCACCATCTTCAACTTCTTCCCTAAAATGACTTTTCTTCAAAACAGGTTTTGGAAGAGAACTTCAAACTAACCATTCCAACAGAAACTGAGGGAATATATATATATTTTTTCAGAAATGTTTTAAAAATAAAGTTGCTATAATTCAGTAAAAGCTTTTCAACTAGCTGTATTCTATTAAACTTACCAGTATAAATTGGATTTCCAGGATTCAGAATGAATTTGTTTCATTCTGCCAATTTGGTGTCAGAATCCAAGTGAAAATCTAATTTGGCCAAATTGTTTCAGAAGCAATATATTGAGTTCTAAAACAAAAGTGCCTGTGTTTGGAATACTGGTATTTGAGACATTCTCCTTCAAACATTTGTACTACCTTTAATTAGCTAGTGCTGCGCTATTTGGAGTATCAGCCACATATCCATCAGTTGTTTAGAACAGTGGATAATTGTGATTGAATAGAAGGGAGTGGGAGTGAGTTTCCACTTCATAAAATTTTTCTGACTTGGGAGGGAGGAATGCAGCTGATGTGTCAAAATGTAATCTATGAGAACCGAATACAGGATATCTTTACATGAATGTGTGTGCATGTGAAGTTTCATACTATTAGGAAGAATAGAAAGGAATAGATCTGTTTACAGTGAAAGATAACTTATGTGTGGAGAATATATATACACCAGGCCATTATATATATATAAATAAAATCTATCTATCTATCTATCTATCTATCTATCTATCTATCTATCTATCTATCTACCATCTACCTACCTACCTACCTACCTACCTACCTATCATCTCCTTTAGAGAATAGAATTGAAATGGAAAATTAAGCACTCAATATTCTATACATCATTTTTACCCCAAATGTCACACTTTGCTACATATATCTTGAAATTCAGTGAATCACATTTTAGGCCAGCTGCTGCTAATAAAATGATACCTGAAATTACACCATAGGAGAACAGGAGACAGTGTTTGCAGTTCAAACTTTGCCTTATTATTGCTGTCTTCTAGTGGATGAAAAATAACTCATGCATGATATACAAGTTCTTATCCTGTTTCATAGATTGGAACCTGGGATCCTGCAAGTGGCCTTAATATGACTGAGAATCAAAAAGGAAAACCAGCAAACATAACGGATTCCCTTTCTAATCGTTCCTTAACTGTAACCACCATTTTGGTAAGTTATCCTTTATGCAATTAGTTTTCAGAAGTTCAGCTATAGTTGAAAACTACAAAAGTCACAGTGCATAAAATAATAATTTCCAGCCTTTCTATATCGTAGTTATTTAGCAATTACTGATTAATAAATAAACTGAAACATCTCATTAACTATGGGATTTTACCATCATCTATAAAGATAGCAATTTATTTTAATTTTAGTGCTATAATCTCAGTTGACTAATTATTTAACATTCTTGTGATTTCTCAACATTTTAATATTTAGACCGAATCTGTTATGCTAGATTTGGGAAAAGAGTTTCAGTGGGAGGGTATATAATTTTTAGATTCAATTAAATATTAATTTAGCAAAGAAATTATTTCCAAAAGGTAGTGATTCTTTCAGTCTTCTTCAATTTTTTTTCTAGATTTAGTTTCAAATTTAAATCATAAAAGAAATATACCTCTCTAGAATAATTCTGTAAATGTAGGAGGATTAAAACATTTTTTAAATTTAACTCCAACACTTTTATTTAAGCTAATAGTGGTATGCAATACAGTTTGAATTTGAAATTTTATTTATTTTCCCCCCACCACATTTGAGAGACTCAGGACCCCCAGTTCAAAAGATTTGTTTCAAGCTTGAAGTAGCTGTCATATGTTTGAAATGGGTTGGTCGGGTCATGGTGGAAATGTTTCAAGTTTGAAATGGCGTGCCTACCCCCCCCCCCCGCCCAAAAAAAGGCTATTTCATGCTCAAATACATCTCATTTTTGATTGAAACAGATCAAAATTGAAACATTTTGCAACACCCTTTAGACTGTGTTTATTAGCTATTATATTTTTACTTGTCCTTGAGGCAGGAGTAAGTATTATGACATGACTGTTTGGAAACAATGCATTTTATTCTAATATAAATAAGTAATATTTTACATGAGTCTATTGCACATAAATTTTGTGTGATGAAGGTCACAGTGGGAAAACAGCAAAAGCAACAACATTTTGCTGGCCAGATTTCTACTACAACCACAAATCACTTCTTAAACTAAACAGCACTTCATTTTTATACAGTGTTAAAAACAGAAAGAAAACATCTGAACTTGTAATAGAAGTGTGAAATTTTACATTTTACATTATAATTATGATCGTGGAAACCTTGGCCATCAGAACATATAGTGGAAACATTAAAATTCCAGATACATGCATGTTTCATTCTCTGCATGTAATTTTCCAGAACTGCAAGCTTCATTTTAATTAATTTGCTTTATGCTTTGTCATATTATCATCATCTTTTTGGCATACAGTCATACAAAATACTTGCAAATACTTCAGAATCAGGTAATCCTATACAAATGCCAGAATAATTCAATGTTCTGAAACTCAGCTAACAATACTGTTCTAATTCTGTATTTTGTCTGAATGTTTTTTTTCCTTTAACAATAATTGTTCATGGATTTGTTTTAAAAAGTTGTTATTCCTACAATTTAAATTCTGAGCTGAACAATTTTCTCCTTCTATCCCATCCAAAATTGTAGGAACCATTTGCTGAACAGGATAGATTCCATATCGAAATGTCTTAATTCTTTTCTTGTCTGCTTTAATTTCAAAGGGAAGAATTTTATTAACAATGTGGTACAAGTAGCTGTATGTTTGTGGTAAATAATTTTTAAAATATAAGCTTTTTTTAAAATTGGACTTACTTCTAAGGATACCCATTTAGGGACTGGCTTGACAGCGATTTGAGTTCTACATTGTTTTAAATTGCCCTCCATCACCCTGATGTCCTTCAAATATGTTGAACTATATCTTCCATACTTCCCAGCCACCATCTGATAGCTGTCGTTTTGGACATAAAATAAACTTGAGTTCAGTGCAGCACAGACACTAGTGTTGGGGAAAGTCTGCTGTCACTGTTATTCATTTATTTCTGTTCTTAAATCTACAAAGTGAATGTCATTCATCTATGAAATATGCATCTCCATACTCTCCAAGATTCTTCCTTTACTACAGTGAAAGTCTAACAAGAAGAAATGATTGTGAATTTTTCACCAAACTTTTTTTTTTTTAATGTGTAACCAACCAAAGAAGCTGGAATTCAGGCTTGTTAGTATGTACACTGCTCACAGTAAGTGGAAACATCTGGCAAGGCTTCTCTAGACCTGGAAGCTATGCAGAGTTGCTTTAGTATTTCAGTGGGACGTTGCCAGGGTATAGCAGGGCAAAAGCCTAGAGCGGGAAGTTGAAAAATACCCTGAAAAAAAAGCAAAGAAGAAATTTTTGGTATGCAGTTGGCAGAAATACTGTGTGAATGTTTTTCTGAAGTTACAGGGTATTGAGCTTAATTTGAAAGAGACATTACTTAATGTGAACAATAAAACAGATTGGATTTTTACTGAGACACTCATCCTGTTTATATTCTAAAGAGCAACAGGTTCAGAAGACCGTCTTAAAGACTGGCAGGTTGGTTACAGTGTATGTCTACATGGATGCAACCAGAAATGCTTAACTGCTTTTCATCATATATCTTACGATAATAGCTCCATAGGTAATTGTTTTCTTTTGGTATTTCTGCAACACAGCAAAGTAATAGGATGGAGGCTTCTGCAATGAAATCTGAGGAAAATTTCTGGTTCCATATAATGATTTTCAGCTGTTGCTTAAGTATTGGTAGCTTCACTTTGATAGTCTTCACTGAACAGCATGCAACCACTTTATAAAACAGCTCCTTATTTTTCATTTCAAAGGTCTTTCTATTTCAGAAATATGTTAGCAACAGAACTCAATGCTGTGCCTTCTATATCTCTGGAAGAAAGCCCTCAAGAATGACTGAGATAAAACAAATTTAAGTTTGCTTAAGAAAATACTCACTGTGTTTATCATTATAAGCTTCTCAGCCTGTCCTGAGAAGTAACAACAAAGAAACTAAGAAATATAGAGTTTTTATTCTTGTCTGCAGTTACAATTTTTGTCCTAAACTATTTGATGGAAATAGCAGCATATATTGTGAGGAGGGACATGCCAGCAGCAGAAGAAAAGAACCTTACAGAACCTGGCACCAGTATAGAAGGCAGAATAGCTGCTTATGGATGATGATCATGCATAGTGTTAAGGTGCTGGACTAGAAGCAGGAAAACCCAGGTTTTAGTCCTCCCTTAGGCATGGAAACCAACTGGGTGACTATGAGCCAGTCACTTTCTTTCAATGCTAGATGGAAAGTTCAAAAATATCTGTCTACCACCCATACTAGACCACCATGTTAGATGACAGTCTATAACTTTTAGTGATGAAAGCCAGTTTGATGTTGTAGTTAAGGCATCAGGCTGGAAACTGGGAGACTGTGAGTTCTAGTCCTGCCTTAGGCACAAAGCCAGCTGGGTGACTTTAGGCTAGTGTCTCTCTCTCAGTCCTAGGAAGAAGCTGCCCAGAGTCACCCATTTGGGGAGATGGGTGGCATACTAACTAACTAACTAACTAACTAACTAACTAACTAACTAAATGAGGGAGGGAGGGAGGGAGGGAGGGAGGGAGGGAGGCAAGGACAAACTACTTCCAAAAAACCTTGCCAAGAAAACTAGTCCAGGCAACCACCAGGAGTCAATACTGGCTTGAAGGCACTGAAAAATAAAACAGAAACCTTCAGTGAAGAGGCATTCATTCTGCAGTGGATTGACTGTGGCTGGTAATAATGATCAATATTATCTATATCTATCTATATCAGATTATATCAGGTTGTCTGTTAGACTCTAGTAGGATATGCTGAGATAAAGAAACAACAAGAATAGATACTTTTATTCCAAGATGGATTATATCTTGCTCTTCCACAAAATGTTAGTTGAAAAAAAATGTTGCAACACTTACAAAAGTTATTTAAAAAAAAATTACAAAAAAATTAAAGGTACAGCTATATCCCACAAAGATGTTTCCAAGCTAGCTTAAAAAAAAGCTAACGTTACACTAACACTTTAAAACATGTATACCTTACAGTGGTGGGCAGAATTAAAGAAATAGAAAGCAGCATAGCTCTGTAAAAGGGTGCTACATCTAAGTGGAAACATTCTTTGTGATGCCACTGTTAAGTAGGCCTTTGCCAATGAGCTTTCTGTTGTATCTTAGATGGTGCTGACTTTCAAAAAGAGGCCTCTGTTGAAAATCTTACAGTGTGGGGAGGCAGACAGAGAGGTGAGCAGTTCTTCTGAAATTTAGTAAGATGTAAGCAGGACAAAGTTGCCTGTCCTTTCTAGTTTGACAGCAAATACCAAACAAAGTGGTAATCAGAAAGGGGAAGAGCTAATCAAATCCAAAAGGAAGTGGTACCTCTAAATAGATTTAGTTTAGCTCAGTGTTGTCCAAACTTGGCCACTTTAAGATGAGTGGACTTCAACTCCCAGAATTCCCCAGCCAGCCAGTCTGGCTGGGGAATTCTGGGAGTTGAAGTCCACTCATCTTAAAGTGGCCAAGTTTGGACAACACTGGTTTAGCTGGTCTCTGGGATCAACTGAACAGCTACTCAACTTGCAGAACTGAGCCTTAAGGCAGTAATTATTTAAGGAAGTCAGCACCTGGTTGCTTCCCAGATCCCCTTATCTGGCTAAGGTGACAAACCACAGTACATTTACAAGGTTGTGCTATGATACAGCAAATGTCACACTACTACATGAGCTGCATTGAAGAAACAGAGTGTACTGCATGGGTGAGCTGCAGTACCAAAGAATTTCCCCTCACTTTTTTCAAGGAACAGCTCATTCACTCTAGGAAAATCCCATACAAGCAAAGAAAGGATCCAGTAGTGGTTGCTGAAGAATTGGAAAGAGGATGAGACTGAAATAGGTTCAGGAATGAAAGTGGGAGGGGAATTCAGTAGATCTCATTTTCAATTTGCAGTTCATTTTTAATAATATGGAGGTGTCCCCATACTAGTTTGAAGGAAGCATAAAGATTTGGCTGCAGGTTTGCGATTATAATAAAATAATAATAAGTCGGGCCCAACAAGAGAATTGTATGCCTTTGAAAAGGGTGTAAACATTATCTTTACTGTCTTACTGGATCACTCCTTTGCCTGGTTGCTGACTGAACATCCATCTTCTGATGCCTGGGCAATGACTGCACCCATCTCATTACTATGGAATGCATAATTAGGAACCTTGGGCTCTTTTTACCAAGGGCCCAGAAGCACATCTCTCAGAGAGGTGGGTCAGATGATGTACTTTCTGAGGGCTTGGGATCCCTTCTGGCTGAGTCTTGAGGAATTCCAGATTTTTAGAAGAAGAATATTCCAGGGACAGGGACTAAATAGGAAAGAAATCACATGTTGTCCATTTCACTACCAAGTTTCATTCTGCTTCTTGCTACTTTACAAATATTTTTAGAACTCCTTATGAACATTCATACAAAAATCCATATACATTTTTTAGACATTTCTCCTTTTTTACCTTTTTATTCAATGTATCAGGTGCATCCTTTCACTAGAATTATACTTTTTTTTTTTTTTGCCTTCACTGAAATGTATGTGATTCCTCAAAACTGGGATAAGAGTAAACATTACATATCATTCCCCTTTTGAATGCAAGCTGAATATGTTTTATATTAAAATACGCTTCTTCTGTTTCAAACCTGTGATAGCCTTGTAGGTAAACTTGATGGCTTGAAATCCTATCAGCTCTGTATTCTCATTTTCTTAGGACATAATGTTTTTGCAGTTATTCTGGAATGGGTTCTAGGACTCTAATCACTTCTTCAAGAAAATTGGTCAGACATACACTTCCAAGTGAACTGATCTTTGATTGTGTGTAGTCTCTGTGGAACTCTGCTGGGCTACACTATCAGTACATGCTGACATGATGAACAAGTCTAAATAATTTTCTTTGCTGCAACCCTGGAAGGTGTGAAACTTTCCTAGCATATTATCTCCTCTCAAAAACAAAATCTTTGTCCTGGCACAGACATGTTATCTTGTATTAAGCTACATGCAACATTTAAAGAATCTTGAATTCTTTACACTGAAGTGATTTCCTCTCCCCCCCCCCCCCCCCAATATATTCTTGTTGGATCTATAGGTTTATGTTATTAGAGAATTTGAGATCAGTGGGATTTAAAGCTCATGAGCAATGTCAGTCTGAACACTAGCAAGAGAAGCCACAAAAAGAGCTGGACAATGTTGCTTTTCCCACAGCTCCAATTTGCAAATTACTGAAGCTCAGAGTTTGACTGTTTTATATTATTTGCTGACTAGAGACTTATAAAGGAGAGCAAACCTTGGATGCTATAAGAGAACTACTTGTGTATCTCTTTGTTGGTGCAGTGGCTTACATATCACAGCAATCTGTTTTGCAGAGTAGCTAAGGAAGTTGGAAGGAGAATTTCATTGACTTACCTATTTTTATTCCTCCCAATGCAAATCTAGCTAGAAATCAGTTGACATTTCATCTTGGTGTGTTCTGACCAATTGTCCTCTCATTATGGGTATAGGTATATGGTATTGGTCCACTAACCTCTATAATTTGTTAACATAACTCTACAGCAGATACAGTTGCTGGCCATTTTTATTGGAATGAAAGAGATTTTCCACTTGCTTATTTTCAAGAAACAGGTCCTGGAATATTAACAAAAGTTTTGTATTTGCTTTATATTGTGAGTCCCTATCCAATAATTGCCAATGTTCTGTCAGTTGTTGGGAATGTTTGCAATTCAATGCATTACTTAGTGGGCTAGGTATCTTCAGAGACTAGCAGGTTTAGTATGATTTTAGAAAGCAATCACAACTGGAGATTCAGAAAGAAAGAGATTATTAGCTCTATGTAATTCTCAATTAAATCTGTTTGCAACTGTGTACCTCTAGCTCACCCCAAGAAATGATGAAACATACTGACTGATGAAAACACAATGTGTGTGTGTGTGTGTGTGTGTGTGTAAAATGAAGAGTTTGTAGCTGGATTGTAATAATTATAACTAGTACTTTAAGAGCAGAGTCAATCAACATATTTAGCCTGATTCTTAATTTCGATATGATAGAAAAATAAAGAAGTGTTTTATAGCAAATGATATTATATCTGTACTAGTGTATAGTATCAGTATGTCTCCAAGCTTTCTGATGGGTCTTTCCAAGTGCTACCTGAAGCTGAAGCCAGAATATCTTATTTGGATAGTGTGTGCACTATTACTGAGCTATAATTGAATGGAGCTTAGATGTGGTGAAATTTGAGAATTGTGCCCATTGTTTATTTCAGTAATGTCCACAATGGAATGACTCATCCATAAAACCAGTGGATTACATTTGTTTCTTATTATTAATCCACATTTTGAAAAATGTAAATACTGTACAGCTTTCAGTTTCCAAGCAATTATAATGTTTAACTGCTATCTTTAATTATGTAATCATAGTTGCTAAACTGGAGAAAGTGCCCATTTCAACTAGGAAAGATATATTCCCTTAGTAATAGCTGAATAAATCAAAAGTCAGTTGTCTCTCAATAAAGATAGCATTCACCCTCACCTCTGTGCACATAAGGGATATCACTCATGCCCTAGTAATCTCCCGTATAGACTATTGTAATGCGCTGTACATGGGGCTACCCTTGAAAAGTATCCAGAAGCTTCAGCTGTTTCAAAATGCAGCCACATGGGCAATTTTAGGTGCCCCAAAGATGGCACATGTTACACATTTGCTGTGTGAGCTGCATTGGGTCCCAGTTTGCTTCTGGGTCCAATTCAAGGTGTTGGTTATCACCTGTAAAGCCCTACATGGCAGGAGACTGGGTTACCTGAGGGACCGTCTCACCCCCATTATATCCACCCATCCCACCTGGTCAGGCAGAGAGGGTATGCTATAGATCGCGTCAATGAAAGAATGTCAACTGGCGGGGTCCAGAAAGAGAGCCTTCTCTGCCATGGCCCCCATCCTATGGAATACTCTCCCCCCAGAGGTGAGGGAGGCTTTGTCCTTCCGGAAAGCAGTCAAGACCTGACTATGTCAACTGGCATAGGGCGAAAAATGGGGCAACCAACCCTGAGGGTGGCTAACACCTTGAAGATGCTCCCATAAGTTAATGCCTTACTGATCATCAGCATCTTGGAAGATATTATTATTTGTGCATGTGTTTAGTTTTATTATATTTTTACTGCATTTTTATACTGTTTTTATTGTATTTTAATTAATATTTATTGTTGTTTTATTGTGAACTGCCCAGAGTCACTTTGTGAGATGGGTGGTATCTAAATTTGAAATATAAATATATATTTATATTTATATATCCAGGAGTAACTTCTGAAGCAGCCTTGCAAATGATGGTGTGACTTTAGTGATTTAAAAAGAAGTGTTTTGTATGTACTCTTGTACTTACAAAATATCTCTTTTGAATTGCTACAACTCCAGAAATTCTATCATAAAAAAGTATTCGTCTCTTAAAAAATAACAGTTGAATTCCATTTTCTCTGTATTTATATTCTTTTTTTTTTTTTCCAGGAAGAGCCATATGTGATGTTCAAGAAATCTGATAAACCTTTATATGGGAATGATAGATTTGAGGGATATTGTATCGATCTCCTTAGGGAACTATCAACCTTCCTTGGATTTACCTATGAAATTAGGTTGGTGGAAGATGGAAAATATGGAGCCCGGGATGATGGTAGTGGACAATGGAATGGCATGGTTCGAGAACTAATTGATCATGTAAGTTACTTTAGAGCTCATCTGACTTCATAATCCTTCAACAAGAAACTTGTGAAAGGTTTCCTGAAATAAAAAGGATTATTTACATGATCTGTCATTTTATGTAACATTGGGCTATGGTGGATGGATGAGGGTGATGGTCCTAATCCAAGTCCAATCATTTGTCTTTTCAGCTACAGATCCCTTTATTTCTAATCATATGTATAGAAAATGAAGATTGTGCTAGGTTGCCTCCCTTCTTTATTTGTTGGTGAATTTTATGGAACTGGGCATTTGTTGTTTGTTCCTCCACACTCTGGGGTAGTACAATCCAGAAACAATGCTATCATGTAGTCAACAATATGTGTAGTCTTCATTTTAAAAGTTAGTTTGAACTTTCTTCCACACAAATATGTTGATAGGTATATGTAACATCCCAGTTCTGAAAGTCCATTCCCAGTCTAGTGCCAAATTTGATATCTTAAGGCCTTTATTGTTTTTCCCCCCACCATTCACTTTTCTGTTTCTTTGCTAAATGTATTTTATAATTTCATTTGTTATTGCTATGGATGTTATTTTATTTCTATAACTTACAGAGGAAAACTTTAGAACTGCAATTCTGTGTACCCCTACTTGGAAATAAGTCCCTCTGAATTCAGTAAGGCTTATTGCCATATAAGTGGATACAAGATTTTACTCTCAAATATATTGACTTGGCCTTTTATATTACTATTAATCCTTTTGGGGAGCTTATTTGTAAATTACAGTGCTTAAACAGTTGAACGTGCATGATTCTGTAGATGAAACTTCAGGAACAATCAAATCCTTTTTGTGATACTACACTTAATTCTGTTTCCAAGAGGAATCCACATATACTCTTTATAATGTGTGGTATGATCTTTCATTAGCATATTCTGAGAAGTGTTCTGTCTCTTCCATTTAAAATATCATCTAAGAAATCAGATAGATAGTCAGACAGAAATCTCAATGTATAATGGAACACCAGGGTAATTTAATGTGAATCAAAACAGATAACATTACAAGCAATTGTTTATAATTGAGTAAGTCAGGCATCCCTTCACTTTATAGTTTTTAAAACATACCCTCTCAGTAGGTGGTACCAATTGAATATGGTTCCCTGGAAACAAAATTAGGTGATTGTCTTCACCTTTTTGTGCTTTGTTAGATTTGTATTTGCTTCAGCAAAGCACTCACTAGCAAGGAATCTGATCAAAAACACTGGTATTAAAACAAGGATTCTTAGAGTTACTGCCATTTAATACAACAAAAAAGGAGATGGTTCTGTCATTCAGGTAGATACTTTTCATTGGAAAGTATGTTGTGTTAAGCAAAGAGCAGCTTATTATAGTGATGGGGCAGTCAATTACTTTCATAAAGGTTTTCAAATCTTGTTAGATCTTCTTCCTAACATCTGAGGCCTCTTCTTTCAGTTCTCTGTCCAGTTATTCCTTAGAATCACATGTTAGATATACTTTTAATGCATCTTCT
Organism: Liasis olivaceus; assembly: GCA_030867105.1. NCBI lineage: Eukaryota > Metazoa > Chordata > Lepidosauria > Squamata > Pythonidae > Liasis > Liasis olivaceus. The sequence goes on from CM061349.1 coordinate 228,734,971, forward strand.
CATTAAAGTGTAATGGTGTGGATACAACTCATGGATACAGCTTCCTGTCAAACATATTATCTTGAATTCTTAAGTTTAAACTGTAGTATATTACCAGAGAAAACTAGTAGAATATTTAACATTATATAAACTGTGTTTGATTTGAAACATTGGCTAGGCTTAAGATAAGTTGAATCACAGCATAACTGAAGGGATTCAGAGTGGGGAAGGCTGCATTAAAACACAAATTACAATTTTGTCCACATTTTCTGTAGCAAAAATAGTATAAATGATTTCTTTTCAAAGGTCACACATCAAAAACAGTATGTCTTCTTGCTTTTTTTTTTTTTTTGAAAGCTACAAGCAGGAGTAACCTCCTTTAGCATTTAGTTCCCAAATGACTACATACATATTCTAATATGGCTTTTAGACAGTAATAATTGCAAGCTACTTTCAGAAATTAATTCTAACTTTGAAAAATGCCATATCTCTGTTCCTAATTAAGACATAACAGGCTTAAATAATCCCAAATGATAACCTTTATAGTTAAACCATGTGGAGGGGATGGAAAATTAGAACAGCATATCTTTCTCTCTGTGTTTTTACTTTCTTGTTGTATCCTGCCTTCAGCCCTCCCCCATCCCCAACACAACTTATATTTCCCTCTTTCACACAATCAGAAGTCAAGAAAATGTAGGTTGCCTAACAAAAGCCTCCCTTTAGATAAAAGATATATACCACTCAGCTGGAAGGTGTAGATTGTGCAACCAATTTCTCACATTGGTGAACACTTACACAAGTAATCAAATTGATTTATATCTCACCCTGAAGTGGTTGCTTTAAGTCAAGGGAATGATTAATGAAGATGGTCATCAATACAGCCTCCCGAGCTTCTGGATCTAGCTAGCAAGCAATTTGTTTCAATTTGTCCTCATTTCTGTTTTTTTTAAATATTCTCCTCCCTTTTCTTTCCGTTCTGTGACTTTCTCAGGCTATATAAAGTATAATGTTCTCTCTCTCTCTCTCTGTATTATAATAAGGATCTCTAAGGATGTGTACCTCTGTGTTTGTGTGCACAGACACGGATGCATGCATGCATGCACACACACACACAGACATACATATACTGTAATATTCTTAAATGCAGAAATTAAAAAAAGGTCACCAAATACAGAAATTTACTTCAAGAATCTGAATTTCAGCTACTACTATTTTGAAATACATTTATATTTTTTCCAGTTTGTGTTCTTTAGTTTGTTACATTTTCTGAAGCTGTTGTGGTAAGAAACTTCTTATGATGTTGAGATATATAAGTTGGTAAGGTTCATACAGTGTTTAGAAACAGATAGAAGAAACTGAAGTCTACCTCACAAATAGATCAAAATTTATTCTTCTTGTTTCTTGGCCATATTTCTGATTTCATGAATATCCCCCTCCCCACCAAATACTTGTCTATGAAAAAAATAGCTATTGTCAGGGGAATGCACACACATACTGTCTCACACATTTATACAACTATTTCTGTTGGTTGTTTTATAGTCCATTTCAGCCCAGATACATATTTGCAGATATATAGCCATTTTTCCATATTGAATTTGGGACAAATTGCTTAGTCATCTTTTTGAAAGTAGAATAAATTCATTGCCAGGAATCTTTAAATAGGGTCTCTGTACTTGGTAGTAGCATTTTACCACCTGGTAATTAGGAAGAAATGCATGTTTGCACAAATGTTATGATTTTAAAAAACTGAAAAGCTGGTTGAGCTAAATTAAAAGTAGAAATTATTAATTAATTATTCTGACTCTTGCACTGTTCTTGGTAAAACAGTACCAATCATGTAGGCTACATGCTACCTGCAATGTTTCACTTGATTAATTTGCATTGGACCAAGAACCTCTCGAGCATCTTCCATCCTCCTTGTCCTCCTGTCCAAGAAAAGCATGTGTTGCTTTGACTCTGACTCTCCTGCAGATCCCATGAAACCCATAAATAGTGCTGGCCATATGTTGAGCAATGTGTCCTTGCTGACTCAGGTAGAATAATAATGAGGTGTTCACATTGGATTTTAACTCCAAGCTGGCCCAAGGAAATAAACATTTGCACATTTGACAACTACATCTGTGCTTGGCAAATGTTCTGTCTCACAGCAACTTCTACTATTGAGAATGACCAGTTACAATTCGTAATACATCAGCTCTTTTCAATTATACTTAAGGGCACTTTTGTACATCTTTATATTGCAATTGCCAGTACATTTATTTTATTAACTGAAAGTGACTTAATTATAAACAGAAACCTTTTCTTGAGTCAAGCAATTTCAGTAATTTTTGGTTTACATCTAACTTGCCATTTCAGGGCTAACTGATTAAATGTGTTAATCAAATTCATGGTGAATTGCCTGGAACTGATTGGTAAAGTGGGTTACCAACCAGTTCTAGACACTTCAGCATGAAGTTGATTTTCTACTTCTGTCTGGGAGTTCTTTAATGACTCTTGTAATTGAATGAAAGACATGGTATGACCAAGTTGACTTTCTTCCACTTCTCAGCAGCTTCCAATACTGTTGCTCTTCCATTCTTCTTGTTTGGTTTAAGGAATTGGGAATCAGATGGGCCTATTGTTTTGGTTTCAAATTACTGTTTGAATGAGTCTTCCTGAAATTTGAAATATTAAGAAGAATGTTGCCTTCATTTTCCTTTCTTATGAATCTAAGAGCCAGAAAAGCTGAGCTTTGGAATTATGAAATGAAGTTTATCCAGATAAAAATAGCTTGATAGAGATGATTTCTAAGCTCAGAGAGTCCCAAGGACTCCACAGTTCAACCCTGAGCTACACATACTCGCCTCCAGAGATGATTTCATCATATACTGCATTTCTTGGCAGTATAACAGAAATGTTGAAATAAATAAAAAAAAAAATAACAGTAAAACAAATAAAACTATCAGTTATTTAATAAGTGATAATCTTTAGGACATCTGATGAAAAGTAAAGAAGAAATTCAAGAGAAGGCCTGAGAAGTAGATAATTTTAATTCAATTTATTTTTAGTTTTACTGTTTATTTTAATGTAATTTAATACAACATACTTCTAACAGAAGGCAGCCTAGTGTACATTGGAAATTTGTTCTGTATGGGAGGCACTACTACAAGGAATGCCTGCATCTTTATAATAACAGCTCTTACCAGAAAATCAAGTTTGGGTAGGCCTATTTGAGTAATCTAGCCAGAGCTTTCTGCACTAGCTGCTGTTTCTTAAAAAAATAAATAAATCAAGGGGAGTGCCATGTGGAGTTTATTAAAGTAGTTCAGCCTTGAGGTTACCAGTACATAAATTGCTGTGGCAAGGCCAGATCTGCCCAGGAAAAGGTGTAGTTAGTAACAATTGATATTTATTCATTTTATTTTATATATACATCACATTTATATAGCTGCCCATCTCACGCAAAGCGATTCTGGGCAGTGTAAAACAATTAAAATAAAATAACAAGTGAATAAAAACAGGCATTATAAAAAGATAAAAAGTTATTAGAATAAAAACATTATCACACATTTTTAAAAAATAGATTTTAAAATATACAAACCCCATGGAGAGAGCAGAATATCAATAACAGTGGAGCCATCTAAGAATGTCTCTGGTTCCAAAGAACCCCAGGCCTGATGACACAACCAGGTCTTGAGGGACTTCCTAAACAACAGCAGGGAAGGGGCGAGCCTCACTTCAGGGGGGAGAATGTTCCACAAGGAGGGAGCCATGGCAGAGGAGGCCCGCCTCCTGGGACCCACCAAATGCATACATCCTTAGGATTTTTTTAGTGGTTCCCCATCCAAGTACTAAGTAACCTAATTCTTATATCTTGTGCCAATCTTGATGGACTCTGGCTATAGACACATAAAAAACAGTAATAATAATAAAGCAGTAAAAGTCAGCAAAAGCAAAATGTTCCTCTAACATTCCATCAGAATTAGCCTTTGTACAATTTAAATCTATTTTTCTCTGTCCTGTGCTTAGAATGTACAAAAATCATGACTTTCTTCCTCAGTCACCTTTTCCCAGGGCTAAACATACCTAGGGTTACTAGCTGTCTGAACAGGCAAAGGAAGGCATGGACAATTGGAAAGGAGGACAAATGGGGGTGGGGGTGGGGTGGGGAGGAGAACATACCAACTGTTTATTATTTAGTTACTATTTACTTTATTTAAAAGATTTATATGGCTGCCCATCTTAAGCAACTCTGGGTGGCTCACAACAACAATAAAACAAATTACTATAAAACAATAATAAAAGAGTAAAACAACAAAACAATAAAACAAAAACCCTGCACCTTAATCATCCCCTTGGGAAGTGCCAATTGACCTCATACCATACTTTCTATCTATACAATCCTAT
>CM061349.1:228744335-228804335 GCA_030867105.1 Liasis olivaceus
CCCACACAAGTGAATCAGGACCAGCATACACCTGAAGGAACAGATGAGAAAATTCAAAGTTAAGGAAGCAAAGCAAAAAATAGTATAAAGCAAAATAAAGGAAGAAAGAAAATCTACAAATCCAGAGTTGCAGATTATACACCAAAGGACTATCAGATATAGAATTGTATGGTGCAAGATATGGAACTGTAAATGATAGAGCTGTAGATAAATAATAGAAACCATAGAAAAGATAAGGTAATACTATAGATAATAGACAAGTTGAGAGAGGATTAGGATCTATCAAGTAAAATAATTAGGTTTCAAACATAATAAGAGACAAAATTATCTTTTTTGTAAAGAAAAAAAATTGTAAGATTTTTCTAATAAAAGTCCCTTTATACAGTGTTTGTTTCCCTGCCTCTGACTGTTGTCATCCCACAACTGAACACTATGACCATGCTCTTTGAAAGGTCTGTAGCATGCTCCTGGAATGGGTAGTCACAGCTTTTCTTTGTTGGAAGGAGACACCAACAGCAGTGTTGTTTTTATTTGCTCCTCCACTTATTTTAACCCAGATGCTCTCTACAGCATTAACAAGCTTATTCATTTGGATTTCTAAGCAGAGATGTATATTTTTTAATATACAGTTCAACTCTTCCTGCTTTTCTGTTATTTCTGGGTGGTTGTTTTTTTTTTTTTTTTTGGACAAAATGTAGCCTTCCATTACTATAATCTAGTCATACAAATCATCCCAGTGTTATTTCTATTAAATCATTTTTGCTCTTTTGTTCATCTTGTCTATTCCTCATACTCTCAGCATTAGTCTATAGACAATGAAGGGCATGAAATTTATGAGGTACTTTCTGCAACACTCATTTTCTAGAGTGTAAAAATCTTTATCAGAGATCCTTCTTGGGCTTTTGTTTCTATCACCCAGAGAATTTTATTTAATTTAAAGCCCTGAATATATACACATACCAAGTGGGGAAGATAAACACAGAACTCACTCAAGAAGATAGCCTACTTCAGTCTATCAATGAAACTTTGTGTAAGAATGACTGAGATGGTAAGAAAGGACTGTGTCACTTTATACTGGTATTGGTAATGACTGAATATTTTTTTCAGAATTCTTTTCTTGACATTTAGTTTTTGTTTGTTTAATATGGAGTGATACATGTTGCTCAACCATATCACTTATTGACCATAAATGCCATAGATGGTTAGAAGGGCATCAGATATTTTAAAATCAATATGACCTGAAACACCATTCTGAGCTTCTGTATTCAATTTTGTCTTTATATTGGTTGGTTTTTTAAAAAAATCTTTATTTCATAATGCTTATTTCATTATTGTATTTTTCAAGCCTTGCATAATGGTTTCCTTTTGTTATATGTCTTTAGCTCTTTGAAGTCTATCTGTCCAGATTATGTTTTTATGTTGTGGCATACAATTATTTAGCATGAGTTTCAACATGATTGTTTTATGCCTGAACTTTGTCTTTATGCTTAATTGTTATCAATTATATTAAATTAAGCATCTTTGGTATATCTCCAAAAGCTAACTAATCAAATCATTGGCCATTGTTCTTTCTTGGTCACTTTTTAGCCAACTATTAACGATTATTAGCCATTGGCACCTTAATTGTTTATCCTGGAGTGTATATGAATATGTCAGTGCCAAATGTTCTTTGGGAGCTAGAGCTTCATTTTTTTTTCTTGTTAAAGTTATCAATATTGTGATATTACTATTCTTCTTGCCCCTGATCTCCATTGGCTGGGCATAGGAAATTTATTGTACAAATGTATAATAAATCAGAAAAGATCACTGTGACTTTTACACTGTATTGTCCAATTGCTGTGCCCCTGAGACTCTGTATCAAAGAGTCTAATTTTTCTTTTTCTTTTTAATCTTCAGCGCTATTTGTTATGACCCAAGCCAGCCCATTAGTTTTGCCCTTGCTACTTTGATTTTGGTGACAGCAAGTGTCTTTAACTTATCATTTAACAACTCTGTGTGAGCCAAAGCTTTGTTTTAACTTTACATGATTGTTCTCTGTCCTCTAAGGAATTCTAAAGACTCTTACTATCATTTACATTTATTTAGAACAATCAAGTTCTGTGTGAACCAAACACAGATCCTTCCAGAATTCACAGTAGATGTGCAGTTTGGGGGAAACCTAATTTCAGGAATTAGGTTAAAGATTTGCACTTTTGCAGAACATTCAGGGTCAGCCTACCAGTTGCTTTGACAGGGGGTGGGTAAGGGGAGCCAGAGTGATGCAAGCAGTGATGCAGCATCATAATGCTAGCCCTGACCTTGTCTATGTGCATTGCATGAATGCCCAGGAAAAGTAGAACTTGCATCATAAAACTGTGATGCTGCTTTCTTCATTCTGACAAATTTGATGATTGTGACATATTTGTTAATTAATCACTGGTTCCTTTGCACCAATATTTATTTATGTATTAGATTTATATCCTGCTTTATTTATTGTTTTATTTGCATTTCTTTCCCACTTTTTTCATTGCAACACATAGAATATTAATATAAAGGAACTTCATTATTTTTTAGTTGTATGCATTGTTATATTTTCTAAGATCTGTAGAATTCATACAAATTCTCTCTCTCTCTCTCTCTCTTTGGCAAATGCATCAAAACATGCTTACTATATCAATTTATATTAGTTAATTTAAAACTAATATTTTAATATACATGTGCTGCCAATCTGACAATTTTGTTGGCTAGTTTGTGAGCTAGAACAAAAGTCACTATTGATATATTACTCCAAGGAAATCCCAACATTACTGAGAAAGGCTGTGTGTAGGTATTTGTGTCTGTTCCTATATATGTGTACACACAGAGGGGTGAAAATTCTGAGCAAGGCAAAGAGTTGCTTAGATTGGGCTCTGTTATTCCATATAAAGCTGCCTGGGGTGGGTGTTATAAATGTATTGATGGTGCCAAACTCCAAAACTCTGCATGATCCTTCCCAATGGTGGAGGTCAGGTTGGATTCCCCAAAGACACTGCAAGCCAGTAGTTATTTGTTGAGCCAAAGCCAGCCACCATCACTTTCTGAAATTTTCCTCCAAGAAAGACTGGAGCTATCATAAACAAGTGCCCCTTAATTACATCTTGACTAGGTAGCTTAGAAGGATCCTTGATTTCCCTAACTAAATTAAAGACTGCAGAAGAATGAATCCACCAGACAAATGAACATGGTTCCAATTGTTATGAGGATCTGAATTTAACAATTTTTCCTATTTAGTAGATTATATAGATACTTATGTTTCATTAAGATGCTGATTTATGTCTATATAAATGCTTATTTATATAGACATTTTTCTTCATATATTAAAGTGCTGAGCATGATTATTTAGTAAATATTGGTAAGCACACACCTGAAGTAAAGCAAAGTACCCTTTTAAGATTGCATTCATTTTAATTTTATACATCATTAACTTATTTATAATATGATTGAATGATGTAAAAAATCTGTGCTGTATTATTAAAAATACAAATACATGGTAGATCATTCTGGACTCACAAGACCAGTTACACTGCATGGTATTATTCTGGATATTTAGATAATTTTAATAACCTTACACTGATAATTAAAGTAATTCAAAAACACATTTAAATTGTTTATATTTTTGCAAGTTAGATTAATCTAAAAAAAATTGATCATATTTTGTGGTTATACATGTAACAGATCACCCTACCAATAGATGAAATCAGACTAATCCATACTTAACAAATAGGGGAAAATATGCTAAGATGCTTCTAATATACGAGACTAAAGTTTTCATGACTCAGCTGTAAGTTTACCAAGAGACTTGCTGTGATGGAATGCATCTATGAAGGGGGAGGTGGTGTGTTGGAATGCAGTAGGGAACCAGGTTCCCAGGAGAAAAGTGGGGGAGATAAAAAACTCTGTCCATATGGAGTAAGCAGTAAAGAACTAAACTTGGCTGGATTGTTTCCCAGTTGTTCTTGGGCTGGGCCTGACATCAGTCTTGCCAAACTCAATCTGTATTAAACTAACCTAATGGATATACTCTGGGAGATTCTAAGGAGTGGCTATTCTAAGACTCTTAAGTCTCACCACGCTTCTGCTCTGAACTGTGTTGCCTTTTCTCTCCCCCCATGTCCTCCTGGGAACCTTGTTCCCTAATGCATTCCATCACACCCCCTCCCCCTTCATAGATAGATTCCATCACACTTGCTCTGGAGTGAGCAAACAGAATTGTCATACTGGGTATTTTAATAGTCTGCATCAACCCAATGGAATAGCTTAAAAAATAGCAAAATTTTGTATTTATAACTTTCCAAAATACCCATTGAAACAATTTGTTTCATGTTTTAAATGTTTCCAAAACTTTTTTCCTTATGTAACAAGGAATGGATCTACAATGGATTTCTTTATGGTAGCCCCTGGCAGCAACTGTATGAATATCATATGGTCATTCCGTGCAGGATTTCTTAGTATAGACAGATCTTTAGTTACTACAAGTGTTTTGACGGCAAGTCATGTTGAAACTATTATAGTGGGATTTCCTGCTGTGTCAAGATTACAGTAATAATGGAAAATATTGAGTTTATAGATATGCGTGGAACTCCTGATGTTGCCAATGTGGCATTGTGCACAGGAATCTCAGCCACTCATTTTGTTAGGAAGGAGGGCTAAACAAAAATGCAACTTATATTTTCCAATCCCAAAAGGATATGAAATAAGGAGACTGGGTTCTGTTCCTGAGTTATGTGAAAACAAGATATTAGCTTTACCATTACTTATTAGTCAGAATGCACATAAACTGTACACTGGATTCTCAGTCCAGTATCAAACATCATGAATCACAGATCTAGCACTGTGTACTACATAGTGATCTATGCTCCCTTTGGATATTTTCAACATAGATTTATTTTGACTAGGGAAATAAAAATTATACTGACAACAAAGGTTCATATTGCCAAGACCATGGTTTTCCCAGTTGCAACATATGGCTGTGAAAGCCGGACCATCAGAAGATTGATGCCTGTGAATTATGGTGTCGGATAAAAATATTGAGAAGACCTTCTACTGCAAGAAGAATAATTCAATAATAGATGAAGTAAAACAGTCCTCACTGGAAGCACTAACAACGAAGCTGAAGTTTAAATGTTTTAAACACAGAATGGGGAGGTGAGAATAATTGGATAAGGTTATGATGCCTGGAAAAATCAAAGGTAATTGGAAAAGAGTGTTGGTTAGATACTACCACTGAGGACTACAACAAGAGTTATAAGAATTCAAAGAAGTACTTACTGAGCAACAATGCTGGCAAAATGAATGAAAATGACAGAAATACCCCATGGAACAATTTCCATGATTTCACCTGCATTTTTTTTTCAGTAACTGGTAGAAAAGATAGCTTCCATTGACTATATAGAAACCCGCTGCCAGTATTTGCTTTTCCATATAATCCTATATGTGAAGAAATATGTGAAGAAATGTGGCAGTGGCAGTTGATTCTAGATTAGTTATCACTACTGCACATGGATTAAGATATTATTGTATTTTCTGCCAAGGACATATAAACCTTGTTTTCTAGTTAGTATTTCATGCATTTGTTTATTACTGACATATTTATTGAATAAATGCAATAAATTTATCTCAGTCCCTTTAGCTTAAGTAAACTTAAGTTCCTTAAACTAGTAAAATGAGCATAAATTTAGATTTTTATATTTCTCATTAGCATTCAGCAGAAGAGCATAGCATAGGGTCAAAGTCAAGTTAGAAGGCAGATGGGCTTATTTTTGTCTCTCTGTGCTGATTTCAAATTGCATCTAAATGATTAGTTTACATATCTTTATGCAAAACAAATAAAAACTCAATAGCTGCAATTTATTCGTGTACACAGAATTGCATAGCAAAATGAGGGGGGGAAACTATTTAGAAGAGATGACATTCATTTGCTTTTCTTTTAATTCTGTACACTGATGTTCAATTAAACATTAGTAGAGTTGCAGCATAAGCCATTACACAGTAATGCTTGCTTTCCTTATTCAAGTCATCTTGAACAACTAAATAGAGCACATTCTGATCTTTAATATATGCATGCCATGATCTGCTGGTAATTTACTTGTTTAACTGCATCAACAATTTTTCTTTTCTGCTTTGTTTTTGATATTTTATTTTGAAAAAGAAAATTTCAGACTCATGGTTCCAGGGAATAGTTTACAATATGCAGTTTGTGATCAACAAAGGATTTAAGAATGAAAATGTGGTGAATCTTACAGCTCCCTTGGGCTCTTTGTCCCATCCCCCCCCCCCCCATATCCACTGGCATCCCCTTCTAGAAGATTAGGGGACCCTCCAAATTGGCATAGCAGATGTTGCAGGGATGTGATATGGCTTCTCCCTCCAATTTTATAATTGTACTTATTTAATTTTTCAGAATATTGTGCAAAATATTGCTGACACTTTAAAGTAAATTCTCTTTCTTTTCCTGGAAGCCAGTCATAGTTTGGATGGCCAATAATGGAATGTGGAGCTCACAGAACATCCTTAGAAATGTTCTTCTTAAAAAAAACAAGGCTTCTCTTCTGACTATCCCATGCCTGCCTGGCTGTCAAATCTTGCTTAAACTCAAATAAATAAATAAATACATAAATAGGGAATGTATTCCTTTGCATTTGCGTTTATTCTGTCCCTGCTATTTAGGCTTTAATATGTGTACATTGCCTCCAATTTAGAGAAGAGTATTTATTTGTTTGTTTGTTTAACATATAGATTCAGGCAAGGCATTGTGCTTATCTGTTTGTACTATGAGCTTTAATACAAGTAAGATAACGGACCAACGAAGGTCTGCCAATATCTCTATTATAGATTTCTGGCAAGAACATTTGAACATTAAAAAAAAAGAAAGAAAGAACATATAAGTAGAAGTATAGTGTAGTAAATTAAACCAATGTATATTGGGAAAGATCTACATGCAATACATTCTTTAAAAGTCTAACCCTCATTTTAAACTTGGTAGAAAGCAGGAGCAAATAATCGTTATACTTAAAAGTTTGGTGCAGTGTTATTTGTGAACTATGGCTTGATCAACAGTCCATAATTTAATGGCTTAGTATGATGTGTGAAAGCAGCATCCACAACAGGGATGGGCAACTTCCTTGGGTAAAGGGCTGAAGGATGCCGATGTCACTGCTGAAGAATATCAATGAGGTATTGGGGGCTCTATGCTGACGAGACCTTTTTCGCCCTTCCTGTATTTCCACCATATTTCCACTATCTTTTTTTTAAAGAGAGGAAGAGAGGCTTTATGTAGAATTACATGCAACTAATAATCTTTCTTAGAAGAAGAGGGCTTATTAAGTCAGAACGCAAGCTATTTTTTAAATATATTTTGAGGCTGCAGACACTTTAACTTGCCAAGTATTGTGCATGGTATCAGGGGTCTAAATCAAAATGTCAGCCAGGATGTGATTCAAAGTAATTAACTGTCTGGTGAAAAATGTCTGATATTACACTCTTATATAAAAGCACAGAGAAAATCTTTGTCATTTATATTTTGAAGAGAATGAGTGGCCCTGAAAAACATTCATATAGATTAAGATGGTCCCATTTTTTAAATTATAAAGACGTATTTCAAAGTAAAAATGGCAGAAGTTCATCAAAATGTTGTAATAATCTTTCATAATTCAGACAAAGTTTGACATATTTTCTGTGTAAGAGAGGTCCATATAAATGTGTTACTCGTCAAGCCAAACATGGCCCATCATCAGCTCACCATCAAATATGGTAATCCAAATAAGAATTCCAAGGAATATCTGGGTTTTACAGTATGCATGGTCCTACAAACCCAGTACATTTTTAAGAATTTGTCAGGGCATAATACACAGCCAATGGGCTGTAATCCATTGGCTGGTATTAATTTTCATAATCTTTGAACCCTGTTGGTGCTAATTTTGTATATTTATATGAGAAAGAATATTGTTTCAGTTCAAGATGAGAAAGCTTGATCTGCCTGATTTGCAGGTCATTGAGTTATATTAACTTTCCTATCACATGTAAACTACCCTTCCCCAACCCCAAGTTTTGGGACTATAACTCCCCGAGTTATTTAAAAAGAAAAGAAAAGAAAAATACTTGCATGAGCATTCTCATTTATCTCGATGTACAACTTTTCCCCAATATATGCAGATTTCAGATAGAAGCGTCTTTGGAGGGATCTTGAATTTACTCTTATGATCTGGAGCATTCTCTCCTATTTTGATCTTGAGTTGTCCTGTCATGGAACATAGCCTTAGAAACAATCAAATAAAAGCACTATACTGCATATTATAAAAACAATCAAAACATTAATCATGTAATAAATATTACCAACATCTTGCCAAAAATAATCTATAAAACAATAATAATTATTCGTCAATGTTTTTTCTCTGAAATAACCAAATGTTCATCAATTATTGCTCAGAGGTGAAAGTATTCTTCCTGTTCCATCTCAGATGACATGACATGCTACCTGTGGCTTATTTTAATACAGAGCTACTTATGTACAAAAAGAAAGGTCTTGACCCAGGCATATGTAAGAGGGGAAACTTGAAGAATCACAGCTGTCTAAGTTTAATAAAAGTAAAAGCATATAAATTTATTATACCCTATCTCTCTGAGATTGTTTTCCCAACATATTTTTGAAGAAAAATAAATCAGACTTCATATACAGTATGAACAATTAGAAATAATTTCACAGATAATAATTTTCCTTCATATTTTTCTCCATAGTGTTAATTGCATTTGTCAACACTTATGTTCAGAACTCTTAGGGGAAGAGTAACAATATATGTCAACCACTTTATTAGAGGAGGAAGAAGAGCAATAGCAGGGTTTTAAATTTCAGCTTACTTGGTACCAATCAGAGATTTCCAAATGTAAAGTCTTGTTTAATTTGTTTGCCTACTTCTTCCTACTGCTTTTGACTTACCATCTATTCTCTCTCTGTCTCTTTCTCTCTCTCTCATTTTCCTTTGCAAACAGAAAGCTGACCTTGCAGTTGCACCCCTGGCAATTACGTATGTTCGAGAGACGGTCATCGACTTTTCCAAGCCCTTTATGACTCTCGGAATAAGTATTTTGTACCACAAGCCCAATGGTACAAACCCGGGTGTCTTCTCCTTCCTGAATCCTCTCTCCCCTGATATCTGGATGTATATTCTGCTGGCTTACTTGGGTGTCAGTTGTGTGCTCTTTGTCATAGCCAGGTAACATGTCACACCTTGTGATTTTTTTGGCAATTGTTATTTTTCTCCTCTTCAACAATAATTGTCAAAAGTCACAAATTCTTCCTTCTTTCTTATTCTTAATTGCTAATCTGTTATCTACACAGAGAAAAAGTCAGCATCAATTCAGCATCAATTTCCTACACTATATTGCTGTCATGTCTGCTTCATATTGACTGTGCCCCTTATCTTTTAATAATAGTACACTTGTTTCTGTACACTTGTTAACAGTAAACTAAAGAAATTTGGCAGCTTTTTAGAGACAATTTCCTCCCTTCAAACCTTGAGTTTCACTGTTTTGCAATACAATAAAGTTTATTTTTATATATGCTGCCATGGTATTGGGTACAATATTAAAAAGCAATAGACATTCAAATAAAACACACAAGAATTCTTAATGAAATTAAGGACAAAATCACTCTACATCACACTAGTGATGCAAATGAAGCTGGGAAAGTAGAGCCATGGCCCCTGGCCCAAGGCTTGCCATTTTTTTTTAAATTAGTCCCTGCCTTTGCACAGTCCACACACTGATAGTTAAATCTTGACTTAATGGGAGGAAGAAGAGGATCTCCATTAAATCCAAATGTCTGTTAAATCTGAATTTATATTATCTGTGCAATTATTTAATTGATGCAAATTGTGTTGTTTGCAATAAAATCTTGATTTAATGGACAGATATTAGTCTATTAACACATAATAGTCCATTAAATGTGGGTAGACTCTGAACAACAACAACAAAAAAGGAAATTGTACCCTGCATCTTTGAAATCAAGGTCTGTTAAACCAAGGCTTTACTGTAGTTCTGATGTCTGGAGTTTGCATACCTTCCTCATGATTTTGAGCCTTATCACAAAAGTTTCTAAAACACAGGACAGTAAGAAGCCTATGTGTGGCAAAGAAAGTGATAGTGGGGACAGCAAGCATGGTCCCACCTATTCTATATGGTGTATTTTAGAATGCTTAACTAAATTTATTAAGAATTTCACTTGCAGGTCAAATGTAGCAGAAATGTACAAATGTAGAATGTATAATTGGGCATAACATGGTTTTAAGATCCAAGTACTTTGTAACTAGACTGATAAAACTGTAGGATTTTCCCCCTAATTCTTCCTATCTCTTTTGAATTTCCATTAATTAACTGAATACTGATTGGCAGTAGTAGCAGTTTTTAACTTGCTTGAGTCCTGGAAATAGGTGAAGCAGGAATGATAGATTTTAAAACATGCCTAAGTACTGAAAGTGAGTAAATTACTGCCGTAGTATCACAATAAAACAAGAAGATCAGAGTTTCTTCCTTGGATTTTCATTTTGCATGTGTCTATTGTTCTAAATTAAGAAATGGGCACTCTGGTCCATTGAAGTTATGCAAATGAATCCAACATACAGTATGATGTCTTTATGTGACCCAGAATTACGTCACTGATTTCTGTTATAAATGCTCCAGAGCTTCTATTGATCTTGCCTGTGCAGAATCATTCTGCTTAAATTCCATTATCTCAATGGCCTATTCCTAGCATGTGTTTGCAAGTCCTTCTGTCAATATAATACTCCCATTAGATGGTTGCTGGTTGTAATCAGACTGGGGGAACCTCTTGTTGCTTCATTGCTGCATCTTGTTGATCCCTCTTCATGAAGTATAATGCTGAAATATTTGTGTTCATGATGCCCTGTTTTTTGTTGCTTTCATGGATTAGTGTTCTGTCAGTGTGTAAGAAGATATGACTTCTGGACTTACATATATAAAGAGCCTTAATCTAGGGAAGGATATTTTCATGGTAATTTTAATTATAAATATAAATATGTAGCAATATATATATAAATATTTATTATAAATATCAAAATTTATTATATGTGTGTGTGTGTATGTATATGTGTATGTGTGTGTGCGTGTGTATAAAACAAGAAAACTATAAAAAAGGGAGTTGAGCATATGAAGTGCAACATTTGTACTATTCTCAAAACTGCTCACTTCACTTTTTGTTTCCCTCTGCTCATTCCGAAGTCAAGAGTTTTTTCTTTACTCAAATTGTTTTCATGCCACATTTATTTCTTGTTTAATCAGTAATTGAATTCTCTTTTGCTATAATTTATGTAAGTTAGGGTCAGCCCTACCATTACCCAAAGTGAGGCAGCTGTCTCAGGCAGCAGAACTAGAAGCAGCTCTCTAGCCATTGTTCCCTATCCACGTTCCCTTTCCTTGGAGGAAACAGCATGGAGCGTAGCCTATTCTTTATTTGTTAAACTAAACTTCAGGTGTCAATGCTGATATAAGGTAAAACTATCAGCACAACTGATGGTTGTATATAGGCAGAAGGGAATATAATTGTGTCTTCTGCTGCAGTTAGCAGTATTTTATTTATTTATTTTATTTATTTATTAAATTTCTCCCCCGCCCATCTCCCCCCAATGGGGGACTCTAGGTGACTCACACAAAACATTAAAACCATAAATATATATAAATACATAAAACATCAAAATTTAAAAACATTACTAAAAAAGAGGAAAAGGAGGATCCAAGAAGATGAAGAATCTGGGGCTGAAGATAGCAGGCTTCTATGGGGCTAGCCATCCCCACACTTGGCCAAGTGATGGAACCAGGTCTTCAAAGCCCTTTGGAAGGCCAGGAGTGAGGGGGCCAATCGCACCTCCGGGGGCAGAATGTTCCAAAGAGTGGGGGCTACAGCAGAGAAGGCCCGCCTTCTGGACCCCGCTAGTTGGAGCTCTTTTACCAAAGGGGTCTGGAGCATGCCCTCTCTGTGTGATCGGGTGGGATGGGTTGAAGTCATGAGGGAGAGACGGTCCCTTAGGTAGCCTGGTCCCATGCCATGTAGGGCTTTAAAGGTGATAACCAACACCTTGAATTGGACCCGGAAGCAAACTGGTACCCAATGCAGCTCGCAGAGCAACGGCGTTACATGGGCCCTTCTTGGGGCTCCAAAAATAGCCCTCATGGCAGCATTCTGGATTGGCTGTAGCTTCCGGATACTCTTCAAGAGTAGCCCCATGTAGAGCGCATTGCAGTATGTCTTGTGCTGGCCCTGAATCAGAATTCCATATAATCCATTTGATACAATTTTCTTCATTTTCTAAGAGATGACATTTTTCCTTTATCCAATACTGAAATAGTGATAGTATGAAACTATAACAATTGTGACTTAGCCATTCTCTCTCTCTCTCTCTCTCTCTCTCTCTCTCTCTCTCTCTAAGCAGATGGCTTAATTTATTAAAATATCACTTGAATTGCTTCCTAGGCATCTTTGATTTATGCCCAATATTGTTGCATTTTTAAAGATTTACCTAGGAATATTGACAAGATACAGGTATCGATGTACAGGTACAGATATTACTACACATATTTTACAGGCACTATATAATTGGCTTTTCAGAAAGCTTTTTAACTAACCCCTCTTAATTTCTTAATTTCTAAATAAAAGCCTTAGTTATGTGGTGGAAGGAGAAAGGTTTTACTAGGGACTGGTAATTGGTAAGGAAACTGGGAAAGGGCAGGTGGTGTTCATGTCAGGTAGCTACGTCAGCATGGAAAGCCTTATAATACTGTTAAATAATAAGTTAGTCATCATTTATGACTAGTGTCATTTATAGCACAAGTTTGTAAATGTCACTGCTTATTCAAGATAGCAAACTACCAGATAGAAATAGAAGGTCAGTCAAAAACAGCAGACAACCGAATGGCCCAAAACACACTGATAATACTTCAGATTTGTTGTGAGCACCCAGAAAAGAGTTATTCAAATTATAAATGAAATCTTAGTGAAAATGCAACCTGTCCAAATTCAGATTCCAGCCATATAAAGTAGATGTAAACCTAAACAATAAAACATTATGTATAGTTATGCACATTCGCTGGATCATGGAGAAAGCACGAGAGTTCCAGAAAAACATCTACTTCTGCTTCATTGACTATGCAAAAGCCTTTGATTGTGTGGATCACAACAAACTGTGGCAAATTCTTAAAGAGATGGGGGTACCAGACCACCTTACCTGTCTCCTGAGAAATCTGTACGCGGGCCAAGAAGCAACAGTTAGAACCGGTCATGGAACAACCGATTGGTTCAAAATAGGGAAAGGAGTACGACAAGGCTGTATACTGTCACCCTGCTTATTTAACCTATATGCAGAGTACATCATGAGAAATGCCAGGCTGGAAGAATCAAAAGCTGGAATAAAGATTGCAGGGAGAAATATCAACAACCTCAGATATGCAGATGATACCACCCTAATGGCAGAAAGTGAAGAAGAACTAAAGAGCCTCTTGATGAGGGTGAAAGAGGAGAGTGCAAAAGCTGGCTTGAAACTCAACATTAAAAAAACTAAGATCATGGCATCTGGGCCCATCAATTCCTGGCAAATAGAAGGGGTAGAAATGGAAGCAGTAACAGACTTCATTTATTTGGGCTCGAAGATCACCGCAGATGGAGACTGCAGCCATGAAATTAAGAGACGCTTGCTCCTTGGGAGGAAAGCTATGGCAAACCTAGATAGCATATTAAAAAGCAGAGACGTCACCTTGCCGACAAAGATCCGCATAGTCAAAGCTATGGTTTTTCCAGTAGTAATGTATGGCTGTGAGAGCTGGACCATAAAGAAGGCTGAGCGCCGAAGAATTGATGCCTTTGAACTGTGGTGCTGGAGAAGACTCTTAAGAGTCCCCTGGACTCCTAGGAGGTCAAACCAGTCAATCTTAAAGGAAATCAACCCTGATTGCTCATTGGAAGGATTGATAATGAAGCTCAAGCTCAGATACTTTGGTCACCTAATGCGAAGAGAGGACTCTTTGGAAAAGACCCTGATGCTGGGAAAGATTGAAGGCAAAAGGAGAAGAGGACGGCAGAGGATGAGATGGTTAGATAGCATCACTGAAGCAATGAGCATGAAATTGAGCAAACTCAGGGAGGCAGTGAAGGACAGGAAGGCCTGGCGCAATATGGTTCATGGGGTCACGAAGAGTCGGACACGACTTAACGACTGAACAACAACAATAGTTATGCAATGCAGCTGCCCAGCTATGTGGCTCAATTAGTGACATAGAGCTAGGACTGAGAAGGTGTGACAATGATGAGACCACCAAAACACATACAGTTCATGTCTGAAATCAATGCATATTCTGTATTTTGTCATAAGTAAACATTCCCATTAGTTTTCCTTAATACACTATGGGTTTTCTGTGGATTAGCTTCAGAGGAACATCCTTCAGTGAAGGAAGACCCAGCACCTTTCACTGCTAGAGGAAGCATCATTAGCTTCAGTCCTTTGTGTTGTGTCTTCCTCAAGTTTACTCCTACAATAAGCAGGTTTGCTTTAATCAGTGGGGAAGCTCCTCAGTAAACAGACTGGGTAATAAGGAGAGATGGACCAATTTTCATGAGTTCCTCCTTTTACCTGTGCATTCTCAGTTCCTCTTCCCTGTTATTCTGAAGAATACTAAACATTCTACAGCATATTTTTGAGGAGCATATATGTTGCAGAGGGGTAGGGAATCTCTCTCTCACACGCACACATACATGACTGTCTTGCCTTCTATTGCCAGCAGTAATCATACACTAGTTTAAAAGCCATGTGTGCAGGGCTGGCTCTAGACTTGGTGCCCTAGGCAAAGTCATATTCTGACACCCCTTATGATTTGGCTCATCTTCCAATTTTGTTAGGAATTTCAAAAAGTGACTTCTTGTTTCTTTTCTTTTCTTTTTCTTCTTCAAGTTTTTTAGCTTTATATTTATGATTTCAGCCCTGGACATTTTTTTTCCCCAGATATTTTCACCCTGTTTACAGAGCAAGTAATTTTAATTACATTAGCATCCACTGTTGTCATATGGCAACAATTCTGCAAAATTATATTTAACCCTTGAGCAGGCACGCTGGCTCAGAGAGTGTGCTGTCACTGCTTTTCACTTTTTTATTGTGTTTTTTTGAAGTCTTTTCCATTTTGGTGCCCCCTAAAATTTGGCACCCCGAGGCCGGTGCCTACTCTGCCTTAGCCTAGAGCCAGCCCAGCTTGTGTGGCTATCAAGGGACTTTTTGTTTGTGAAAGGCTAGATCTAAATCTAAACTGTATAAAGAAATAAATCTCTTCACATTGAATATTTAATGGAAGTTACCATCAATCTGAGTGAAAAATTAAATTTTTAGAAGCCTTATTTCTAAGCTCTAAATAAGTGTGAATACATGGGTGTATACTGTAGCTAAAGCAACAATACAAGAGTGCAATTTCATATATGAGTTATCTATCCAGAAATCTTCACTCTTTCTCTCTCTCCAATGAAAATTCCCTGAATTTGGAATTTTTTTTTTTTTGTCTGCGCTCAGTCATTACTGACCCTGCAGTGACTGCCTGGACGAATCCTTGCAGTTTTCAAGGCAATTGTTTTCGGAAGTGGTTTGCCAGAGCCTCCTTCCTAGAGCAGAGCCCAGCTGGTGAGCGTAGGAGGCGGGATTTCCGTTGCTTCGCGCCCTTTTCGGGCAAGCGCAGTTTCGCGTTTACCGGCAACTGGTCCTGTCTCTCTGTGCAAGGCGCTGCCAGCATTTTTCCTCCCACCAAAGTGAGAGTACCCATTTATCTACTCACGTGAGTTTTCGACCTGTTGGGTTGACAGGAGCTGGGGAGGAAACAGGAGCTCACCCTGTTAACGCGAAGGCTGGACTCGAACCGCCGAAGCGTCAGCCATTTCTGGCCGGCAACTTTCAGCGTCATTAAGCCACTGCACCACTGTGTCCCCTGAATTTGGAATATACTGATTCCAAAACAAGTTAATTCCATGAACAATGTCTTGCTATATTCTTCCATGTGGTCATGTGGAGCATAGAATCACTTTTTTTTTTTTGTCAGTAACCAGCACTGTGTTTTAAAGAGTCACAATTGAATGTTTCTGTTGCTATGTCCTATCAGATGTTGAAAGCATCATTTTAATAAAAATAATTCTGTTTAGATAGTGATGAGCATATAACTTTCTTCAACTAAGCTATTGGGTTAAGGTGTTAGCTGCATAATCAGGATAGCATGTGTATTTAGAAATACAGGCAGAATGAAAATACAACTTATTTTGAATAACAAAAGGTTCATGTGTCCAAAGAAAGCATAGGTTTGATTTTTTGTTTCTTCTCCCAAAGGAGAGGTGATTCTCAACTGTATTTTATATGTATTAACTCATTCAACTAATTAGTACTCAATTTTGCAGGAAAAGTTATATATTAAATCTATATAAGATTATGATTTGAAGATGAATTCTGAGAATATAGAATGGACCACCAATTATTTGTATTCTAGGAACTATAGCTGTTCTTGTAACAATTAACTCTGTAGTTTAGAAGTGGACTTCTACTAGTTTAATATTCATGCAGTATTTGTTATAGTGTGATTAAAATAAGATGTGAAATTAAAGCTTTTTGCATTCTATGTATATACATCTGTGGGTATGTGTATGTATAAAATATATGAATCAATTTATAGAATGCAAATTATGGTAATAGATATTTCATAATTGCTGTTTCTTGTGCTTATCATTATGCTGTTTTTCCATTAGAATTTACTTTCATTAGTTTAGCTGCAGTTAGTCATCTTGAACAGAATTCTAAAACATATTAGGTAGACTTCTACACATTAGGAGCAGAAAACAATGGTATGTTTGTATGGTCATGCCTAGTTTGCATCTGTAATATCTCTTACAGGTGGTCCTCAGTTAACAACCACTCGTTCAGAAACTGTTTGAACTTATGACGGCGCTGAATGAGTGGTACTTACAACTGGTCCTCAAAGTTCTGGCCTTTGCAGCACCCCTGTGATCATGTGATCGCAAGCCAGGTGCTCAGCAACCAGCCCACATTTCCAACCATCATAGCATTTTCAACCATTGTGATCATGATTTGGATCTTTCCTGTTGGCTTCTCACAAGCAAAGTCAATGAGGAAGCCAGCAGGAAGTCAGAAGTTACGATCATGTGAAGTCCTTGTTTAATGACCTGCGGTGATTCACTTAATGATGGTAACCAGGGACTGCTGGAACTGCTGTCGCTAAGCAGCACGGTCACGTGACATTGTGCTTTACAACTGCATTGCTTAGCTATGGAAATTTTGGTCCCAATTACCATCATTAAGTGAGGACTACCTGTATGGCCTAGTATAGTCTCTGTGTCTAGACTGAATGAATTAACATTTATATTATGAAAAATAAACATAGTGACAGAAACTGTAGTAAGAGAATAATGCATAAGGAAATCTTGATTGTGAAATTTTAAATAAATTACCATACCAATATGGCAGTTCCCCAGACCAGTTCAGTTTCGGACCAATGCTAGTGGCACATTGTTAGCTAAAGATGGCCTATGAAAACAGTCTTCCCTCTCTATGGAAAGTAAGGCCCTTAATATTCAATGGCCCTAAACAGAGATTGACAAAAAATGAAAAACATTGATTTATTTTATTACCCATGACACTAAATTAATACAATCCTACATCTGGCTGTTAAATCAAAATGTAAACTTGTGTGGGGGATGGATTTTGTTCATTGATTTTTGTTGCTACTATTCAGAAACATGTTTTTGTTGCTACTATTGCCACACTAAATTCAATTCAATAAGGACTTTGCTTATAAAGGTACACTTTTAAAAAATACACTAGAAAAAACTTTTTTCCTTTGTTATAATTTGGTTGAATTGAGCTCTTCACTGAAAAGCATGGTTATAACACTATAATGTTATTAATTTCAGTAGAACAATCTGCTCTTACTGTTTTGTTCAAGCATTCTGTCTCCTTAAATTTTATTTTCATGTGAAGGCTGGATTTCTTGCAACTTCAATGTTCTCTTGACCCACTGATCACTTCCTTAAAACCTTCTATGCTTCTCATGATGGGTCCCAAATGATTGAAGCTTCCTTTAGCAAGAGGAAGGTTACTGCAAAGGAAGAGAGAATGGCTCTTTCTCTCTTACCATTTTTTTTTCTATTAGGTAAAATAGCAGATAGGCACATTTGGCATTTTGTTCTTCTGTATACAAGTCAATAGGGCCTTGACATTCCTTGACCCTGACTAGGCATAGTGCAACACTAAGGAGTGTTTTGGGAAAGAAACACTCATTTAAGGAAGCTGCTTTTTTTTTTAGACTCCAACATATCAGTTTAAAGCCTGACGTGGCTTCAGGAAGGTAAACATTTCTTGCTTTAAAAAGAATTTTATTTTAAAGAACCCATTTTGAGGACACTGCCAGCTTCCAGAGCTAAAGTATTTGAAGGTAAAGGTTAAAACTTCTTTGAATCATGCTTGACTTACAGTGGCAATAGTCTGGAAGTGTTTACCATTGCTTTCTTCTGTTTTATTTTATTTTATTTTATTTTATTTATTTTTGTCTTCTCAGTCTACCTCATAGTTCTAGAAATCCCAAGTTATTTCCCTGACCCTGTGTAGTCTCTGAGCCCAGATGCATACCTAAAGCTCAATGTAAGCTATCGCATTAGGAATAATTAAGTAATATTTCCTACTTCTAATATTTAGGATTAGGTGTTAGAATGTTTTAATAGATTACTTATGTTTTGCTGATAAAAGATCTTAAGTTTTTCAAACTCTTAGTCAAATGAAGCTCAAATATAACAATTTCATTTTAATCAAAGATAATTAATGGGACTCATGATTTCATGTTTAGATATGAAATAACTTAAGATGCTTTGGAATTCTATTATATGTTATGGCTTCCTGTAATTTATAAACTACTTAATTCAACATTTTGCTAGGAAAACTATATGGAGCTGTCCATGAAGTCACTGGGAGTCAGACCTAAGTCAAAGGAGACTTTTATTTTTAATAAAAAATTTTATTTTTTAAATTCAATTCTTTTTAGATGTTGTCTGAAAGCTTACACAGTATACTTTTGTCTGTCTTAGCTCCAGGATTTTCTAATGAATATCCCATTATAAGTCATTCTGTTTTTTCCTTCATTTGAACATTGATTAAAATGAACTCTAATATAAGAGTCTATTATAGTCCACACATCCAGTTCACAAGGTTTCAAGCCTGCCTTCTATTTGTATTCTGTTTCTCTTTCCCTAAGAGGCAGATGTGAAATGTTTGGTCCTGGATCTCAGTACTAAACCTGTTTGTTTGTTTGTTTGTTTGTTTGTTTGTTTGTTTGTTTTAAATTGTATTATGAGAAACCACTATCAGAATCAATAAAGAGCTGGGGAGAAAAATAGGAAAAATACAATAATCTTAATCTCAGCAACAAATCAGGCATGTTTGATTCAAGCGTTCATGATAGATTAACTCTCATGAATAAACTTAGTAATATAACTATAAACAAAGAAGAAAGGAGAAGACTGCATCATGTTTCAGATGCATGTGTCTGATAGAAAAGTCATAGAATATATCCAGAGGCTCAGAAATTTACCCTTCCCCCATTAGAGCAGAGGAAGAAAAAATAATTAAGAAAATTCTAGCACATTCATCCCAAGAGCCAAAAGTGACTAATATTCCATGCAAAATTGCCATAACATTAAAATTAAATATTGGGTTTAAATCATATCATATGGTTAAGAATCTAGTAATTAAAATCCATCCCAAACAATGAAGTTTTCAGTGCTTTAGGGAATTAATCAAGCTTCCACTTTGGTGGTCTCCAGGAGAGGAGAAGTTTCATGGATGTAACTTCAGTTTCATTTTTATGATCTAGTTGTCAGCCATTATGTGATCTCATTTTGATTCAAATACATTTGTCAACTCCTGTGAATCTTTAATGTTTATTATGTTTATTTTAACAAATCCCTCTCATGCCTTGATGACAAATGCCAATGAAATACAGTACCCTAACTGGCCTAGTACCCTCCATCTAAGCTAGAATTATGTGGCAGCATGGTTCATGACTGGATGAGATTTCTGGCATCCGTAGTACAAATATACCTGGATAGCAGAAGCTTGGGGAAGACACTCCTAGAGTTGTCACTGAAAACCCTAATGATCTATCTTTTGTTATTTAACACATGTCTTTAACAGATCAACAAGATGTTTTTCTTTCATAGCCTGGCATTAGGGAAGTCAACAGACTATGTCTATGAACAAATAGTGATGGATATTCTTGATTTAACCAGTTTCTTAGTAGCAAAAAGGAACAAATGAGCTAAACCACTTTATTTGTAATACATTAGATCCAGCTATGACTACACTTATTCAAAAAGAAGCTTTGGGTATCCAATTTAAATTGGAACTGTTTCTAGTGGTGGAGTTTTAACTCGTTGCCACCTGCCTTATTCTGATCCAGATTGTAATCCTTGGTGTGAATTTGTATTATTTAAAAATGTTTTATTTACAGGTGGTCCTTGTTTAGCGACCACTCATTCAGTGACCATTCAAACTTACAACAGTGCTGAATGAGTGGTAGTTACAACCAGTCCTCATACTTACATCAGTTGTAGCGTCCCCATGATCACATGATTGTGATCTGGACACTCAGTGCCCGGCTCACAATTATGACATCGCAGCATCCCGTGGTCATGTGATTGCCATTTGCAAATTTCTTTCTACAAAGTCAATGGGGAAGCCAGCAGGTGACATCCTTGCTTAATGACCCATGGTGATTTGCTTAACAGAAGCAACCATAAGTGCCAGAATTTCCATCTCTAAGCAGTGTGGTCATGTGATGTCATGCTTTACAACCACATTGCTTAGTGATGGAAATTCCAGTCGCAACTGCCATTAACTGAGGACTACCTATATTTATTTAACTAGGTTTATATGCCACTCCAACCATTGACTAAAATATGTTTCTGTTTCTTTCACTGGAGACTTTCCCCACCCCTCTATGCAAATTTGAGGGCCTCTATTCCAGATGGAGACTGTAATTGGGAGATAGATGGGGAATTGATGGCTTTGAAGTGCAAAAGAGAGAGATATTTGCATACCATATATTAAAAGTAACACGCGTATACTGTATGCAGTATGAGTTACAAATTTTGGTTATCCATAACGTGGAAAAAATGGCATCAGTTCAAATCTCAAAGAAATATTATTCCAAACCTGCTTTGTATTTTTATAAATTAAAATAGGCTTTAACTTTACATCTTAAAGGAAGGGAAATCTATTCGTGTTACCTGATAAATTCTAAGTACAAACTCCATGACCTTATTAACATTTGTTCCTAATATGTTTTTTCTTCAAACAATTTTCAAGCATCCTAGTAAAGTCTGAATTACAGTTCAGTATCCACTGATAGATTTCATAGGTTTAAGTAGAAAAATTGTTTTCGAGATAAATCTGAGCAAAACTTTTTATGAACCCTAAACTGTATGTAGGTTGATTTTTTAAAAACTGTAAAGCAATTATGTTTGTATTTTAGATCTTACCATGTTTAGTATATATAAATCTCATATTCTCTGAGGTTTTCCAAAATTTAACAGTACCACAAAGTTCAATTTTAAGCTTACTGAGCTTAAGCTTTTACATGAGATTTCAAGGAGTGGCAAATAATGCTCAAAATTAACTATAATCTGACACGTATTTTACATTTCAGTTGTTTCAGGGATAGGTTTTACAATATTTTCTTTTTCAGCGGAGGCTACCATAACATTTGGTTAATTTAGTTTATCTTATAACACTTGTTACATTACTTTGCTTCTTAGAATCAGTGGACATTGCTTGCCTGAAATCTCATAATGGTCTAATATTTGATATGCTACATTATTTGTGTGCTTACTGTTTTTATCAAATGATAAAAAAAACAACAGTAGTAAGAAATCAATTTCTTATTCTGCCATTCAAAATGCTGATTTTAGCCTTCAAGGCCTTACATGGCTGGCACTGATATAGTTGCAGGAACATCATCTCCACTCAGTTTTGACCTCCCTAACTTGGATACCAGGAGCTGACTGTGGCTCAGATCATGAGCTTCTTACTGCAAAATTTAGGCTTAAATTGAAGAATGTAGGGAAAACCACTAGACCACTCAGGTATGACTTAGATCATATTCCATGTGAGTACACAGTGAAGGTGATGAATAGATTTAGAGGATTAGATTTGGTAGACAGAGTGCCTGAAGAACTATGGACGGAGGTCTGTAACATTGTACAAGAGGCAGCAACTAAAACCATCCCAAAGAAAAAGAAATGCAAGAAAGCAAAATGGCTGTCTGATGAGGCTTTACAAATAGCTGTGGAAAGAAGGAATGTGAAAAGCAAGGGTGAAAGGGAAAGATATAAGCAACTGAATGCAGATTTCCAGAGAATAGCAAGGAGAGATAAGAAGGCCTTCTTAAATGAACAATGCAAAGAAATTGAAGAAAACAATAGAATGGGGAAGACTAGAGATCTCTTCAAGAAAATTGGAGATATCAAAGGAACGTTTAGTGCAAAGATGGGCATGAGAAAGGACAAAAAAGGCAGGGACCTAACAGAAGCAGAAGAGATTAAGAAGAGGTGGCAAGAATACACAGAAGAACTATACAAGAAAGATCTTAATGTCCCTGATGTCCATGCTGGTGTGGTCACTGACCCTGAGCCAGACATCCTAGAGAGTGAAGCCAAGTGGGCCTTAGGAAGCATTGCTAACAACAAAGCTAGTGGAGATGACAGTATTCCAGCTGAGTTATTTAAAATACTAAAAGACGATGCTGTTAAAGTGCTGCACTCAGTATGCCAGCAAGTTTGGAAAATGCAACAGTGGCCACGGGATTGGAAAAGGTCAGTTTATGTTCCAATTCCAAAGAAGGGCAATGCCAAAGAATGCTCAAACTATCGCACAATTGCACTCATTTCACATGCTAGCAAGGTTATGCTCAAAATCCTACAAGCTAGGCTTCAGCAGTACGTGAACCGAGAACTACCAGATGTACAAGCTGGGTTTCGAAGAGGCAGAGGAACTAGAGATCAAATTGCCAACATTCGCTGGATCATGGAGAAAGCACGAGAGTTCCAGAAAAGCATCTACTTCTGCTTCATTGACTATGCAAAAGCCTTTGATCGTGTGGATCACAACAAACTGTGGCAAATTCTGAAAGAGATGGGGATACCAGACCACCTTACCTGTCTCCTGAGAAATCTGTATGCGGGCCAAGAAGCAACAGTTAGAACCGGTCATGGAACAACCGATTGGTTCAAAATAGGGAAAGGAATACGACAAGGCTGTATACTGTCACCCTGCTTATTTAACCTATATGCAGAGTACATCATGAGAAATGCCAGGCTGGAAGAATCACAAGCCGGAATTAAGATTGCAGGGAGAAACATCAATAACCTCAGATATGCAGACGATACCACCCTAATGGCAGAAAGTGAAGAAGAACTAAAGAGCCTCTTGATGAGGGTGAAAGAGGAGAGTGCGAAAGCTGGCTTGAAACTCAACATTAAAAAAACTAAGATCATGGCATCTGGACCCATCAATCCCTGGCAAATAGAAGGGGTAGAAATGGAAGCCGTAACAGACTTCATTTATTTGGGCTCCAAGATCACTGCAGACGGAGACTGCAGCCATGAAATTAAAAGACGCTTGCTCCTTGGGAGGAAAGCTATGGCAAACCTAGATAGCATATTAAAAAGCAGAGACGTCACCTTGCCGACAAAGATCCGCATAGTCAAAGCTATGGTTTTTCCAGTAGTAATGTATGGCTGTGAGAGCTGGACCATAAAGAAGGC
Organism: Liasis olivaceus; assembly: GCA_030867105.1. NCBI lineage: Eukaryota > Metazoa > Chordata > Lepidosauria > Squamata > Pythonidae > Liasis > Liasis olivaceus. The sequence continues at coordinate 228,768,205 of CM061349.1, forward strand.
TGAATGCCGAAGAATTGATGCCTTTGAACTGTGGTGCTGGAGAAGACTCTTAAGAGTCCCCTGGACTGCTAGGAGGTCAAACCAGTCAATCTTAAAGGAAATCAACTCTGATTGCTCATTGGAAGGATTGATAATGAAGCTCAAGCTCAGATACTTTGGTCACCTAATGCGAAGAGAGGACTCTTTGGAAAAGACCCTGATGCTGGGAAAGATGGAAGGCAAAAGGAGAAGAGGATGGCAGAGGATGAGATGGCTAGATAGCATCACTGAAGCAATGAGCATGAAATTGAGCAAACTCAGGGAGGCAGTGAAAGATAGGAAGGCCTGGCGCAATATGGTTCATGGGGTCACGAAGAGTCGGACACAACTTAACGACTCAACAACAACAACAACTTGGATACGCTCAGGAGAAACTGAATTCCCCTTTCGTGAGGTAAAAGGAGCGGGGGCTCATAGATACTCTTTTTCTGCGTGGTACAAATGCTTTGACTTTGCCAAGATAGGACCCCACTTGTTGACTTTCCACAAATCATTAAAAGCTGAGTTATTTTGGAAAGCCTATGGGGGTTGAGCTGGCACCATCAGAACTGATTATTATGTTGTTTTGATTAATTGTTGTTTATATTCTTTTACTGTGAACACTTTATGCTATTTCTATTGATGTAAGTGAAGTGTCAAGAGTCTTTTTGATTGCCATGGAGTACAAATTGTCAGTCAGTCAGTCATTTTATTTTGGTTATTGACCAGCAAAATAAAAGGGTCACAATTGATTAGAGTAAAACAAGCTATAAAATCATATAACAATACAAGTAAAATTGTAAGTTAAAGTTTAAGAATTTGGGGTGTGAAAATTAATATAATAAACCATGGTACAATTTACATAAGGCAACTACATTGTTTAGAATAACAGAATAGCAAAATTACTAATTTGAAATATATAGAACCATTATGATACTGAAAGCTATGGAAAAGTTGTAATTAATTTTATTATTATATCTAAAATATTGATGTAATGCGTAAGGAAGGATAATACATAAGGAATGATTATGGTTTCAAAACTAAAAGTTAGAGTTCAATTATAGTGACTATTTATCTGCATTGTTAAAATAACTCAGGCAGCTGACAGAAATAAGGTTCAATTGACAGTAAGGACATAAAACATTGATAAAAAGTAGAAACTAAATGGATAGCTGCATTTGAAATATTTCCAAACAGAAAATATCTAGGAACTGTTTGAAGAGAAATTATGGCGTATTGTACAAACTATGGAACAGTATTTGGCTGTAATCATCAAAATAGAATCAGATTGGCGTGATAGTAGCAACTTGAGGTAGAAAGAATCAGAATGATCAGAATGTTGGGTGATAAGTGGAAATAGTAATTCCTGGTGACCATCAGCATAGAGGGAGCAATACAATGTAACATGTTCCAGAGTTTCAATTGGTCCTCCATCACATGGGCACAATCTCCGTTCAAAAGGGATGTTTCGGTATTTTCCTTCAATAACTGCTGTTGGGAGGGCATTGAATCTAGCTAAGAACAAAGCCCTTCTGAATTTGGGGGTCGTTATGCAACTGGGGTTTCTGGCCGGGTGAAGGAAATGTGCAGAGGGGCTCAGAAAGATGTTTCTGGATAAGAATGACAAATCTGATTGCAGCTGTAAGTTGATGGCATGTACAAATTAAATAAGTAAATAAATAAATATGGACACAGACCTGAGCAACTTTAAAATGGTAATAAAATAAATATATCAAAATTGAAACATAACTAAAATAATATACCAGAAGATACTTGAAATTATACTAATAAAAACATATTTAATAATAAAAATATTAAACATATTTAAAAATAAACACATTTAATAAAAATATTTGGACTTACCCTGCATGAGTCAGACATCTACATTCCATTACAGCCAATATATACATTTATATACATACATATATACATATATACATACATGTGTGTGTGTGTGTGTGTGTGTGTATAAGGCAGTGTTCTAACCACTACACTATCCAGCCCCTCATCCAGCAGCTGGATAGCGTAGTGGTTAGAACACCGCCTTTGATGCAGGAGACCGGGGTTCAAATCCCGGCTGGTACCTACCTTACCAGTAGGGGTCCTTGGGCAAAGACCCGCTAACGCTTCACCTGCCTACCTCAAAATATGAGAGTGACACGAACTAAGAGAGTCATGCCGGCTCGGATGTCACCCGGATTAACAAGGTCCGCGTCAGATGTTGGGGAACCAGGACAATCTGATGTTAAGTGGGCTACTGGAACAAACCATACATGGACGAGACAAGAGAACTTGGAAATGAAGGAATGCTACTACAACAGCAGACCTAATGAGAGGGGATATATGAAGCGTATGAGGGAACTATGGATAGACAGAAGGCCTACATCCACACTAACTGAGAAACAACTAGTTACCCAGCGCTTCAACATAGTGAAGAGGAAGCTGCTTTCACAACTTGAGATAGACCAACTGCACATTACAACCCGGACTCAAGCAGACCTAGAAGAACAAGCAGATGTGCAGCCAACACCTGAAGCTGGAATGTCACTGCCACCCCTTCCATTACAGAGCACAGCAGCTGATATGAGGCATAAGATCATGGATAAACTAGCTACAGTCAACCCTCGAGTCCGATTACCAAGGCTCAGTGGAGAAGTACCATCAGATAGTATGCTAGAAGATGCCAAGAGAGACCTCCAGATAATCCCTACTACCACCATAACTGAAACCAATGAATTGGTATATGCTACAGCCGCTGTAATCCTGAAAATGCTTGGCTACATGATCAAGAAGAACAGCAGTACATACCCACCCTGGAAAATGAGATTGGAGGCTAAGATCAAGGCAACTCGGAGAGAAGTCAGTCAGCTGGTGGAACTACAGAAGCGTGTGGAGATTAAGGATAAGACTCGGCTACTGAAAAAATACATGGGCCTGACTCCATCTGAAGCCCTAGAGACTGCTAAACAAAGGCTCACAGCACTGGCTACCAGGCTAAGGAGATACACTAGAGAAGCAGAGGCCAAGAAGATAAATGCCCTGTTCTCCAAAGAACCATCCAAAGTGTACTCCCAACTGCAGTGCAACCACAGAGTAGCAGCTGAGCCACCAGCAGCGGAAACTGAACAGTACTGGAAGAACATATGGGAGAAAGAGAAGATGCATAACACCAGTGCAAAGTGGCTGTAGGACCTGAAAGCAGACCACAGCAATCTCCCAGAACAGGAACCAGTCACCATCACAGTAGCAGACATCCAACAGCGGGTCAAGAACAGGAAAAGCTGGACAGCACCTGGCCCGGATATAATCCACACCTACTGGCTAAAGAAACTAACAGCAGTGCATGAACGCCTAGCAGCACAGATGAACCAACTGCTAGCAGCAGACTCCCACCCAGACTGGCTAACACAAGGAAGGACAGTGCTGATTATGAACGACCCTCACAAAGGAACAGCACCATCCAACTACCGGCCAATAACCTGCCTCCCCACAACATGGAAAGTTCTATTAGGCATCCTAGCTGCCAAGCTACATGACCATATGGGCCAGTACATAAGAACAGCTCAGAAGGGCATTGGGAACAACACCAGAGGCTCAAAACACCAGTTACTCATAGATAGGGCAGTCACCCAAGACTCAAGGTCTAGGCAGACCAATCTGAGCACAGCCTGGATTGACTACAGGAAAGCCTATGACTCAATGCCACACACATGGATCTGTGAATGCCTGGCACTATACAAAGTCAACAGGACACTAAGGACCTTCCTCAAGAACTCAATGGGACTGTAGAAGACAACACTTGAAGTGAACTCAAGACAGCTCGCACAAGTGGCCATCAAGTGCGGCATATACCAAGGTGATGCACTGTCCCCACTGCTGTTCTGCATAGGCTTAAACCCCCTCAGCCAGATAATCACAAGGTCTGGATATGGGTACAAGTTCAAGAGTGGAGTCACCATCAGCCACCTCCTCTACATGGATGACATCAAGCTGTATGCTAAGAGTGAACGAGTCATCAACTCACTGATCCACCTGACACAGATCTATAGTGAGGACATTGGGATGTCATTCGGACTGGAGAAGTGTGGCAGGATGATAGTAAAGAGAGGGAAGGTAGCTAAGACCGATGGAGTGGAACTACCAGTGGGCCACATAGCAGACATAGAGACCAGCTATAAATACCTTGGTGTCCCACAGTCACATGGGAACCATGAGGAGGAGGCAAGAAAGACAGCAACATCCAAGTACCACCAAAGGATAAGACAGGTCCTGAAGAGCCAGCTCAATGGGAAGAACAAGATCCATGCCATCAACATGTATGCCCTGCCAGTCATCAGATACCCTGCCGGTATAGTGAGCTGGCCAAAGGAAGACATGGAGGCTGCTGATGTGAAGACCTGGAAGCTCCTCACAATGTATGGAGGTTTCCACCCCAAGTCCAACACCCAGAGACACCAGGCGCAAAGAGGGCGGGCGGGGCCTGATAAGTTTCAAAGCCACTGTCCTGGACGAAACCCGAAGTATCCAGGAGTACATCAGTAAGATGGCACCCAAAGATAAGCTGCTGAGAGAATGCCTCAGGCAGCAGCAGACAAGGCAGGAGGTTCAAGGCAGGAGGTTCAAGCATGGCAAGACAAGCCCCTGCATGGGATGTACCATCGACAGATAGCTGAGGTGGCTGACATTGGGAAATCCTATCAGTGGCTGGAAAAGGCCGGACTAAAAGACAGCACTGAGGCACTGATCATAGCAGCACAAGAACAGGCACTAAGCACCAGATCCATAGAAGCAGGGGTCTACCACACTAGACAGGATCCAAGGTGCAGATTGTGCAAAGAGGCCTCAGAGACAATCCAACATATAGTGGCAGGGTGTAAGATGCAGGCAGGAACAGCATACACTGAACGGCACAGCCAAGTAGCTGGCATTGTGTACAGGAACATCTGCACAGTGTATGGGCTAGACCCCCCAAGTCCAGATGGGAGGTTCCACAGAAGGTCATGGAGAATAACAGGGCTAAGATCCTGTGGGACTTCCAGATCCAGACGGACAGGCAGGTACTGGCTAATCAACCAGACATCGTGGTAGTAGACAAAGACCAGAAGACAGTAGTAGTGATAGATGTAGCAGTGCCAAGTGACAGCAACATCAGGAAGAAGGAGCATGAGAAGCTGGAGAAGTACCAGGGCCTGAAGGAGGAAATAGAGAGGATGTGGAAAGTCAAGGCCAAAGTGGTCCCAGTGGTGGTAGGAGCACTCGAGGCCATGACTCCTAAGCTGGGAGAATGGCTCCAACAGATCCCAGGAACAACATTAGAGCTCTCTGTGCAGAAGAGTGCAGTGCTAGGAACAGCTAAGATACTGCGCAGAACCCTCAAACTCCCAGGCCTCTGGTAGAGGACCCGAGATTGAGGAAGACACATACCACCCATAGCGGTGAGGGGGGAATTTCTTTTTTTTTTAATTTATATATTTGAGATCGCCTCCTGATTATCTGAGGTTGAAATAATCACCTTCAGTTCTGCCTAAATATTCTTTTTGTATTTTAAGAAATACATGTAGGCCAAATATCTCCATAAAACAGGCAGTGCAATACATGTTTTACAGTTTCAATTCCCCCCTTACCACATGGGCAAAGATGCTGTTGTTTTTTTTTTAAGGAAAAAAATCAGCCATCCAAAAGAGCAGATGGACAGGCATTACAGCATGCCAATGTAAAAACTCTTCTGGTATTTTTGGATATAACATTAAATAAATAATAGGTAGGTGTAATGCTTTTTTCTGGTCTCACTGGGATGAAGTAAAGTAGAACTTGGCTGAAATAGTTTGACTACCATATTTCTTAAATAATGATTTGTCGTGTTCAAAGCCCATTGAGACCAGTGCATTACGTGAAAGTTCATAATGTCTTAGAGTAGAATTAAGTGATTTACACCAAGAAGCCTAGAATTTATCTTGAAGAGCCAGGGGACCCAACCAGTTTAAGCCAATAGCTAACAGCAGCCCACACCAGAGTAACCAAAGCCTCATAACTACAACCTGAAACCAACCACTTCGGTAGGAGCAGAACTACTTCAGAATAGTGCCTCCAGCTTCCAGCTCTTGCCGACTGTCCAGTAAGATACCATAATCAATGGTATTTATTTATTTTATTTATATTTCAAATTTAGATACCGCCCACCTCACAAAAAGTGACTCTGGGCGGTTCACAATAAAACAGCAGTATTCAAAGCCTCTGAGAGGTCTAATAGTATCCAGAGGGCAAACACACACACACCCATCCAGTTTCCAATGAAGGTCATATATCACAGTGACCAGTGCTGTTTCTATCCCATTACTGGATCTGGAATCTGACTGGTAGGGATCTAGATTATCTGTTTCTTCTAAGACTCCTTGAAGATGAACTGCTATCACTTTCTCAGCAGATGGTTGACCAGGCAAAAGTAACAAAAAACTGCTGGATCCAGGAAGGCTTTTTTCAAGAGAGGCCACACAACTGTCTTTTTTAAACTTGGTGGGAGAAAAGTGCCAACAATTTATTCTGATTCAGCAACTCACAGCCTGCTTGGCTGCCCAAAGGAGCCAGGAAAGCATGGGTCCAGGCCACAAATGGCACTGCTTATCCTGTAGAGAGCCTATCCACTTCCTCAGGCACAATAAACTCAGAAGAATCCCATATAACACCACAAGATGCCTCATTCACCACTGGATTCTGTCCAACTGGCATCCAATCCAAAGCAAATGCAAGCAACTTTATCTGCCAAGAAACTCACACAATCATCTGGTGAATCTTCAGTGGTCTTACCCTCCCAACCTTCCTCAAAAGGGTTTCAGTGGCTTTGAACAAGGTTGCCATGCAGAAGTCTGCAGATGCAATATGTGCAGAGAAGAATTGATGTTTCACCTCTGTTCAGCTTCAAGATGAATTCTTACCAGTGTTCAGTTTCATTCATTTTTGGTTGTCTCCCACTGCCGCTCCAAACCGAGGAGCCATTTGGGATTAATCATTGGGCAGAGCTCTGCAGGAGCAGCCAGATGGTTGGTACACCAGCTATAGCCCCAGCTACCCCTATGGCGCAGTTCCACATAAAGGAAATCTAAATTTACAAAGTATCATAGCCAACTCACTTCCTGGACATATGCTGCAGCTACTACAGGAGCTGAAACCCCAGGCGGGCAAACTTCCAACATGGCTATGTCCTCATCATTGCTCAATCAGATTTCAGTAATGTGCACTAGGTCAGGTATTTGTCTGCTACCATATCAAAAATGGTCATAGCCTTATTTCACACCAACCTGGCATTGACCACCAGCGGCAGGACACCAAACACCCAAGAATTAGGCCATCTATGTTCAGGTTTGGGGCAGCTAGATTAGAAGAGGCCAGTATGGCCTACCCAGTACTTTCCATCATCCTGTTTCCTGCCTGTCCCAGTTCAGTTCAGGCTCCCAACAAAACAACCGCAGACAACTCATTTGCCCTTACCCCTTTCATCGTGTTCATACACTACATCCAATGCACAAGTATTGGCTGCCGGTATGGTCATTTCTGCAGGCTAGTCTAGTTAATCATTCACACAATTAGCATTCACTCAAACCATCTACCTTCCTATCGTAACCTAATGTAATCCATGAACCTATTAAATCCAAATACCTCAGATTACATAGGACCCACCAACCCCATCAGATCTCATTCCAGCCCCTTCCTAATCTCTCATTCAAGGGGGGGGGGCACTTATCAGAGAGACGTCTCATCTGGGGTGCATGATATGGTAACCCCCAATAGTTGAAACTTGTATTCAGTCATTTATGTTTTTTTGCTGGGGACTTACTCTGTCTCCATTTCAAACAGTATGGCTTAAGCAATTGCTACATATCCAGGGCTTTAAACTGCCTTTTCCAGATCTTCCCGAAACTTTTGTCAGTAACCAAGAATCCTCTTCAGCACAAATATTTATCCAGAGTCAGGTAGCACTCTGTTTCAACTGCAGTGGTTAAGGCATCAGGCTAGAAACTGGGAGACTGTGAGTTTTAGTCCTGTCTTAGGCACAAAGCCAGCTGGGTGATCTTGGGCCAATCATTCTCTCAGCCCTAGGAAGGAGGCAATGGCAAACTACTTCCAAAAATCTTGCCAAGAAAATTGCAGAGACTTCTCCAGGTTGTTACCAGGGGTCAACAATGATTCAAAGGTGCGCACATAAGCACACGCGCGCACACACACACACATTTTTGGCAATACCTCCCAAGTTCAGAGCCTGTCCAATACAACCTTGCTCTTGCATCTGCCCTAACCTGTCTCATTGCCATAGAGCTGATGGTAATGCTTGACTTTCCCTTATAAGAACTCTGCAGCTCACCTCTGGTCAATCCTTCAAGCAGTCTTCTGAGATGCAGCTCTCCTCAGAGTGACTCGCTGGAGTATAGGACCACCAAAGCTGCAGTGAAGTCCTCTATTGTCCATGCAGAACCTTCTTATTTGCCTGACATCTTTTTGCACACTTCTTCCTTGCTTCCATTGCATTCACACTATCACCCTATTGGTGCATGCACTGCAACCATCCTGTTTTCACTTTCTAACTTTCCTCCCTTTGCTTTCCACCACAACTTTCACTACCCTTTAAAACACTTATAGTCCTTTCTATCCCAAACTACCTAGCAATCCATAACCCCTCAAAGTAAAACCTACAATCCCTTAACTAATACTGGAGTGCTGAATGACTATAATACTTTCTCAGATGCCACCATTATCTTTATTATTATTATTAGTAGTAGTAGTAATAGTAGTAGTAGTATAGTTCATATAGACAACACATTACATATGTCAGCTGTAGTCTGTGAGGAGATGATGTTATACTCTAAGAAGAGGCACAGGAGGTTTTTTGAGGGGGGGTGTTAATGTTTTGCAGTTGCATTAATTCTATCAAATACATAACTTTTTTTCACTTTCAGTTGAAAATCTGTGCTTCTGTTTTTCAGTGCTTTGCTAATAAATTTCAGCAATATGGTTCACATGAAATCTAGAGGTTCAATTTACCTTACGTAATAGAATCAAACACTTAGTCCTTTAGATGGGCTTCAGAGAATTTTTCCCTGATGTCTATAAGTTGCTGAAATTAGTATATAATTGTAGCCCCTGAGCAACAACACAAAGTGGATAATTTTATCTGTACTTCTAGATGCCATTAACAGGTAATGGAAACAGGCAGGCTTTGGCTGAATGTCACATTGGATAGAAAATGTATTTGTAATACTGGTGAAGTATAGAGAAAGTAGAATTTTTTTTTAGAATTTCTAGTGTATGGAATTAGATATGTAGATGAAACAGCACACTTCATGAATTTCTTAACCCCATTTTGGGAGAAGTTGATGATTTCTTCTGAAAATAATAGAATAAGGTCCCTGTGTGAAAGATTGTGGGTAGGCTGGAAAAGGTAGAAAAGAATATAAAAAATGAAGAGACAATGTACAAGTTAGTTGACATCTTATCTAATAAATGGCAATTTAGCCTGGGTGGAGAGAAATATGGGAAGATGTGTTTGAAATACTGTATTCTTTTGATATATTTAATTTATTCTTGACATTTAAAATAGTTTGGTTTCTATATGCAATCCTAAACAAATAATTTCTTAAATTAGGAATAAGCAGAAATAGGATAGTAGATGTCTTCTGGCCAGGCAATATGTTTTAGGCCAGGGTTCCTCAACCTTGGCAACTTTAAGTTGGGTGGACTTCTGGGAGTTGAAGTCCACCCGTCTTAAAGTTGCCAAGGTTGAGGAACCCTGTTTTAGGCTGTAGGGTTGCTTGGCTTCTGTTGTGTGACAACAGTTCCTTAACTTGAAAGTTCAGGGCATCAGGTTTTGTATATCTAGCAGCAATATCTGGTTCTATCAATATAGCCTGAAAACTCAAGATTTTATAAAGTTTAGACTTGAAATAAACTGAATAAACAGCGTAGCCATATTCTCATTAAGGCCATTTATTTCATGAATTATTCCACTAGCCGGAGATCAGAGGGGCTGAGTCTAGGAGAAGATGCTTCTCCATTATGGCTCTTTTGTTGTAGAACAGTTTCTCACCAGAGATTAGGCTTTTTACATCTCTGTTGGTATTTCAGAAGCAAGTTGCAACAGAGATCTTCCAGAGGGCTTTTTTCATTATTAAGATGGAGCCATGAAATTGAGCACATAAACAATTCCACAGCATTATCTTAACTAATGAAAAAAGCTTTCTGGAAGATCTCTGTTTTAACTTGCTTCTGAGAGGCCAAAAAGGTCAGAACAATGGCCTCTCCTCCTCCTCCTCTTCCTGTATTATATATAGATGGTTTTTCCTTGTAAACCATCAGAAGATGCAGAATTGCAGTGGTTCATTCCCAAGTTACTGTTTTTATAGTATGACAGTAGGATATCAGAACGTACAGTATATTTTTTCTGTTCCTAACTAATTGCCATTCTTCTCTTCAGAATGGTTGATTTCTTTTTTGTAGAACAGAGAAGTAATTAAATGGAACAAAAGGCTTCACAAAACACCTGATCCACTGATTTAAGTCTAGCTGATAATCATAATGTCAATTTTGGTTTCATTGCAAGTTATATCTTATTTTTAGAAAGTGGAAACTGACCCAACATTGATTGCTTTTTTATCTAGTTGTAGAATTTGTATGAGCATATTCTCAATGATGTGTTTCCCAGAATTTATTTAGCATTGAATTAATTGATTTTATTATGCATAAAACTCCCATCATTCCTTTTTTCCATTTTCAGAATTCAGTAGTAAATAACAGTATGTGATTTTCATTCTATTTATTACAATAGTACTTTTATTGGAGACCTCCTATATTCAGCAGCCTCTTTGATCTATTTGGTGGAATCTAGTGCTGTATTTACATGAACAGAAGCCATTTGGGTTCATGAAGGAGATATTTTCTTTGCCTATCCCTCCTCCTCGATCTCCCACACCTGACATTCTTAAAATTTGCTCTGGAGGATTACTCATATTTTTAGGGCAAATTTTTAGGAGACTGCTGGGGAATAATGAGCAAAAGTAATTTAGGTTGTGCAAGTGGAAATAATCCCACTTAAAGTTATATAATTCCATTACCTTGGAATTTGTCATTTTCCTCATGTTTCTGAAAGGCTTAATTTTCCGTCTATTCTTTTAATACTATACTCACTGACCACTAATTGAAAGTGGCTTGCCAAACTAATGAATATGTGTTCATTATTACATAAATATTATAGAACTGTGCTAGTTTCAGAAATTTGTGTTAAATATCCCTCATTCTGTCCACCAGCTAATCTATTCCTGTCTACCAACCCATACACACAGTTCAACAAGTGCTGAAGGATCATATCTTATATTTAAGTGATTAATAGCTTTTGTCTTGTTTTTGGCTGGGACAGTTAATAGGAACTGCCATGTCAAAGTCCTCAACCTCCCACTCATACCAATATTTCACATTGTTTTCCAAAGCCATTGATTGTTTCCCCCCCCCACACTCTTTCACATACTGTCACATCTGTCACCACTTACTGAATGTTAGAACTATGTGAATGTGCACTGAGGAGGAATCAGCAATTCTGTAAAAGTTTTTGCTGCAGTCTCCCAACTTCAGCTGTAATCATTTATAAAATGTGTTTCCTTCCAAAAACTCCCAAAGTGACTTAGAATTGTAAAATTTAAGGACAAGGGAGAAAACACTTAAAAACTGGGCACTGAAACTAAATTACATTAAATTCCTAAAAAATGCCAGGTGATACACAAAAGGGGAAAACTCAGATGTAATCGTATCTAAAATAGACTCTTTCAATCAGTGAAACTTTTTAGTTAATCATGACTATTTTTTCCCCAATGGATCTGCTCTAAATATGGTTGCTTTTAATTTCTTTCTACAGTTTTAATAGTCGACCTCAAATGAAAGCCTCCCTTCATACAAATGGAAATGTTAACAGAAAAAACCCACATGCTTGCAACCTAATATCTTAATGGCTGATGAGGACCGGGATTCATCTATAAGGATAAATACTGGTTCAGTAAACTATGTATAGAAAAAAAAAAAAGAGGGAATAACTGAGCTTTATAACTCTGATTAGATATACAAGGATGGACCCGCAAGGCTATATCAGAACACATTTGTTTTCAAGACTACAATACCATCACAAATGAAACAGAAGATAATGACTGAAAAATTGTGGCCATTTTGACAAAGGGATACAGACAATCCATTGGTCTTTAAATATCAGTATATAGAGATACAAACCACTTCCTTATAGAACTAACTTATAATGTCAGCAAATCAGTATAAAAAATTAAGAGAACAATGTATAAATCCTAGTCAGGGATTTTACAGCTGGCCATGAGTACAATTAGATATAGAGCTTGAGCATCTTCTGAAGTCCCATTTATCCCTTCTCTTGTTCTGCTTCTTCATGGGTGTAATTCTTTTGCCTCTCTTAGTAATTGCACCTGTGACCTCTTCCTTATATTATCAGTACAGTATTAATATTTTATATTTATCTCATCATGTTAGTTTGTCTACTGATAAAGGCTTTTGTCAAAGTGTGTGAATCCTCTTCGGCATGATTCTTGTCTGGTTATGGAAGCATGGGCCTTCCCAGCAGGGCAGGTCCTAAACTTTACACAGATTCATAGTGGAGATTCCTGTCCTTGTCCCAAGCTGCTTAGAATCTGTAAGAATCAGTTGTTTCTGTTCAACTCAGGTCATATCAGAAAAGAGGTTTGGTCACCATAATTTCCAGTAGCTGAAGTTCTGAACGTTCTTTGAGAATAGTAAGATATGGAGTTAATTGTAAAAAATTAAATGAGAACTGTTTAAGACAAAGATCAATGTATTTTTCAGGGGGGGAAAAAGCAAAACCAAAACAAAACACATTGTGTACATGTCAAATCAGAACGTAATCACTGGCCTTCTGCGTATAATGTGAAGTTCAGAAGCATCCCACACATGAGAATTTAATTCAAAGGGAGTGCATCTTCATCAAGAACAGGCAATTCAGAATTTCACTCATCTCGCCCAATGTAAGCCTGAATTTGTTAGCTTACATTCAGCCCAGCAATTCTTCCAGAAAATATTTCCAGGATTTCAACTGCTTTCTTGAAGTCAGTTCAAAAAGAGACATAAAGCTGGCTGTTATCAAGTTGATGACTCCTTTTCTCTAAAATCTAGATGACCTTTCCCACGTACACAGTAAAATATCATTTAGAAAGAGACTCCCAAGGGGCCTCACACTTTAAGAAAGCAAGTAGTATTTTCCCAGCAGCTTCTTAGGTGGGTACTTACCTGAGGGGGATCAAAAGCACTGTAAAATGAAAGAATGTCCCAAGTCCCACAGTATCTAAACACTCCATAACACTGCCGTGGTTGATGGTACTGAATGCAACTGGAAGGTTCAGCAGAAACAACAGGAACTGCATTTTTCTCCTCTACTTGCTAGTGTTGGTCATCTCTCAAGGTAATCAAAGGGTTTCTTTCCCCAAATCAGGTCTCAACACCTTAATCTTAAAATATATGAATGCTTCCTAGACTGATAAGATGAACTGTTATATATAGAATCAATGCTTGATATTTGTAATATGCATGTGCACGCACCCCCCCCCCATCACATTCACACAATTGACAGTGGAACTGATTATTCAAAGAGATGGTGTGCTCCCCTTCACTAGTTGTGTCCAAGTGGAAGTTAGACAGACATCTGGTGCGATACTTTAACTTGGATTCCTGTATTGAGCATCCATTGGATTGGATGGCTTAAACAGTCCTTTCCTACTTCCTATGTATCAGTCTGGAATCCAAATACATTTTTATTGCACTAAGTTTCTTATAAGAATATTCCATCAAGTGTGAGCATTTTTTAGTACAAACTGGATGTGGATTTCCAAAAAAGCATGATCAGTTTTTGCAAACTTTTCATGATCAATATTAAATCAGTTCTACCTGCTGGTTTTATAAGGCCATAGCCTCAAGAGGTTCAAGGGGAGCTTAGTCCTCTTTCTTGTGGCCATGCCACTCATTGCACATCTGTTGCAACACTCTGTTGCTGCCTTGGTAACAGCAGCAGGAGCAACCTAATTAATCATATGCCATGCTGAGCATATTTGATTGTAAAAGCAATTTGTTGCCAAAAGCGTATTTGAATAAATTGCAGCCTGTCAGATAGAAAGCTTTTGACAATCTTAATTCTCTTTTGTTTTCCTTATTGCCTCAGACAATAGGAAGATGATAAGAATAGGCACCACAGTTTGCAAAGAAGATACACATTTCAGGATAATATTTTTAAAAATGCCTCATAGAATTGTTAAGACACAGACAGGAAAATTTTAATTGTGATGTTTTAATGTCTTTGTCAGCTTTGAATTAATTTCCTAATATCCCCACACCCCTCCCCATTGCTGGTCTAGTTGAAGTTTTAAGAAAGGTGGCAAATACATGCAATTATGTACTTGCCTTTATAGAAAACAATGAGTTGGATCCAGAGTTCAATTTATTTATTTGGTCATTCCTGCACACAACCCCACCTCCACTTGCATAGGCATCTGAAAGTAGTCCAGTGTGAATTGTTCAACTGTGATGTGGGGTCTTGTGTGCTTCCATCCAATTTTAGGGACAACCTTCTCCCAAGATTTCCTTAATATGAAAGTTATGAATTCTAGTTTTTGGTGTTGTATCATCCAAGCTTAATTACCCAAGTACTGCTTTGTGTGTGTGTGTGTGCCTTCAAGTCAGTGTTGACTCCTGGCAACTGCCTGGAGTAGTCCCTGCAGTTATCTTGGCAAGATTTCAGAATTGGTTTGCCATTGCCTCCTTCCTAGGGCTGAGAGAAAGTGACTGGTCCAAGGTCACCCAACTGGCTTTGTGCCTAAGGTGGGACTAGAAATCACTATCTCTCAGTTTCTAGCCTGATACCTTAACCACTACACCAAACTGGCTCTCAAAGTACTGCTTTGCAGTTACGACTTAATGTTTTTATGCGGCAATACTTAATGTATTTTAGTCCTTCAGCTTCATCTCATGGAACATTCTCACAATGCATTGTATCAGGAGAAATAAACCTTGGAGTAGCAAGGCAAGGTGTTCAGTTCCTAATATATGGGTAGATAATACCCTTTTTAAAAGTGTATGATTATAAGAAGACATTTGCATGCATTATAACTTGGCTTTGTATCTTTAACGTTCCCAATTTCTTTCAGAGTATACATAATGTTATCCTGGAAGCCAGGGCTTGCTTATAATGTCGTTTTAGCCAGACAGGTATGTTTTCTGGGGTCATGGCAATGAAGCCTTTAGTGTTTGTTCTAAATTATTGTGGATATTGTGTGAGATCACTTTATATAATCATGTTTTCAGTGTCTGTGACCTTATGGGTGAGTGAGTTGCTCTATTTGTATGACTGCCTTTACTAAATGAAAAGGAAAAAAAATCCAATATGCATATGCATTAGAACCAAACTATCCATCTGGATGACCTGTAAAGTAGCTATCACTTTTCATGGCCCTTAAGTATTTCTCCATGGAAAAGATTCCCTGCTCAGAGAAAAGTACTGGAGAAAACAGCTAACTTCTGTACCCTGATACTGATTGAGAAATCAGTTTTACATGTCCAACTCATGAAATTCTCTCCTCGTGTCATCTTCAGATGGAATTATTTTGGATGCCACATTTTGAGTATAAATTACAGCGATGGATCATCCAGTTTGATACTTCCGTCCCTTCCTTGTGCAGTATAATAGGAATTTGGAAAAAGGCAAGTGAGTCAGATAAAAAAGAAACAAGTAAACAGCATCTGAACAGCAACAGAATAATCCTGCTCTATTTCCTCCAATATAGAATCTAAATTTAATTCTACAGTTAGGAAATCATGTTAGTCTTTCAGTGTGACTGCCATCTTAATTGCTTCTGTAGACCCCTGATGATAAAATACATAAAGGAAAAGTTTTTTTCTTCTTTTCTTTGTTACTATTATATTTCTTGGAGGAGGACTGATTATATAATAGTAGAAAGAATATATGCTGTTTGTAAAAAAATCAGTAACAATCTTGTTTTTTCCTTTTCTTTTTGGTTTCCTTTCCCTTACTATGCTCCCAACAATACCAGCATCACTTTTTAATAGGGGCTTGTTATGTGCTTTAATTAGATCTCTATGTACCACTGGACGATTCCCCCTCCTCCCTTTTCAGGTGTCTAATAGCATTCTTCTACCATAGTGACATCATCAGCATGTAGTAAGACAATTTTAGAACAGTAGAGACTGCTGCAATTTCTTTAATGAGACCATATAACTTTCAAGTGGAATTTTAGCAAGAAGGAGAGATCTTCTCTTTTCAGTGATGTGGCTTTGGAAAGTTTCAAGGATGAACTTCATTCAGGAGCTCTAAAATTCTGATTTTAGAAGGTAGAAGTAAGCTATGATACCTGTCCACAAGAAAAATGTAAGCAGTTAGCAGAACTCTCTACATTGGATTAGTTTATTATGCTTACGAAGCATGGGAAAATATAATATCAAGCTATACAAAGTTTAAAAAAATCCTAAAAATGAAGCTTCCTCCCCATAGTAGTTTTCTTTCTGTCTTTTTATTATGAACAGAAAATAGGCAATCAGTATGAAATGATGGTAGTTAATCATTTTGAAATCCTGGTCAGTGTATCTTTCATTTAGTGTTAATGAGATGAATTTTCACTTTGCCTTAATTGCAACTTTAACTAGATGGATGGTTAAATATAGATTTAAAGCCCTTTGGCATGGGAAATTGATGTGTTTCTGACTTTTTCATTGTGGCAAAAATATTGATGCTCAGGCCTGCTTCTTGTGATGGTTTTGGAACTTGGTTTTCAATATCCAAATGCAAGATACAATTGTGTTAGATTCAGGAAAAGTTCATGTATGTGTTGTTTACTTTTTGAAGAACACCCATGTCTTTTCCCATTAATTTTAGAATGCTAATAATCGGTTAGGATAGAGCAATGGTAAGTATACCCAATGCGGAGTTTAAACTAAAAACAAGAAGTCAGGAAGTGAGGCACTGACATAGGCACTGGGCTTCTTAATCTTTCACTTACCTGTTGAAGTAGGCTTTTCTTCCAATCAGTGAGCACAAGATAAAGGTATTAAAATATATCTCATTTTCAAGAAAAACTATTGCAAAGTGCTGCAGAATTGCATGCTGCCATTTCAAAGACTAGATGAAATATTGCTAATATGTGAGCTCTTCTCTAAAACCTTCTCCATTTTGGAGAGGAGCTTAATCTAGAAGGTCACTCTTCTGACAACCTACTTTTCCAATTAATGTGCAGTTTCCTTCCCACACCCACTCCCCATGACATAGCCTTTCATTAGGCTATTCTCTCACCAACACTTAGATGTGGCATAGTTCAGGAAGATGAACCTTATGATTCTTCTGCACAATTGATCTGAATTATGTGTTGATCCATGGCATCACACTACACATCAGCAGCTAATGTGTTACATAAGGCAAATCCATATTATCTTAACGCCATTCAGATTTATTCTACACCATCTGTATAGTTATAGAAGAACAATTAGATTAGTAAAATCTAATTTGTATGACATATTTGGACATAATTAGCTGTAGCAGTCCAGTGGCATCTTTTCAGACTAAGAAATATTATTAAAGGCATAGACTGTTGTGAACTACAGGTCACTTCATCAGAGGCATAGGATAGCTAAATGGTACTTTTAATACCTTTTAATAAAATTTGTTAGTCTGAAAAGGTGCTGATTTTGGTTACCATAATCTAATAGGATTCTCCTCCTCCAATAACTATGGAGTTAGCAAGTAGCCTTCAAAACCCAATAAAAGAGCTTAAGGCACAAAGTTACAGAAGACTTAAAATGCAGCTCTTCATTTGTACACACATATACACACATACATGGACGTAAATATCTGTACAATTGGTTGGCAGCTTCATTATCATCTGCCACTTTAATTTTTCCATAAACACTCTGCCATAAACACTTTCCTGTTTTCAAATATGTCTCTTTTTAACAAAAATATTAAGCCAGATTATAAAGATCATGTCCAAAGTACCTACATTAAGAGCAGCTCTTGTCTGGTTTCTAGCTGTAGTGCAATAATGTTTATATTCCTGTCACTCTGATGGGTGACATTTAAAGTACAGTGAAGGACAACAATGAAGTATTATGCACTCTGATATAGATAGCTGTTGTGAGGATGTTAGGTGTAAAGCTAATTCTCTGTCAAGAATGCTGATGAAACATTGAAAAAGAAACTGGGTTTCCCAGATGGAATTGTTTCGCCTTTCCCCCTCAGAGCTCCACATACAGTTGCAGCCTTAAATCTTCATTCAATACCTTTAATGAATAACTGACCTATAATCACAAAATCTTAGTCCATGCACCACAATGTTTAAGTATAATGTCAGATATATATATGTATTTAGCAGTAAAGAAATAATAATGGCTGGCTGATTATTGTATTTACTGTGTGGAAATTATTTAAAGCAGTTTCCAGCTGCTGTTTGCTGAGCAACATTTAGGATGGAGTAGCTATATAACATTTTCAGACAAATACCTATTGAACATAGCAAAATTTATTAATGGACACCCATAAGGTTTCCCTGTTAGAATAGTCAGGTCAAACAAGCATAATGATTACACGGATAAATATTGACCCACTGCTGGACTTCCCAGCAACAGTGGATAAAGATGAGACGTTTATCATGTATGATGGTTTTGAGGTGTGTGGCACTCCTGTGGAACTATTTCAAACATGGAAGTGTAGAGAATTCCACCAAGATTTTATGGTATACTCAAGACTAGGAATAATCTTAAATAGTTCAAAATATAGATAACACTCATAATGCAGTGTGTCAGAAAATAAAGTGAAAGGTAGAAGAGAAGCCCTTGGATAGGATAGTTATGCCCTGTCCAATGCTGCAATAGAGAAGGCAGCCTACCACATGGCTTGCTACCAGTGACTTCATTATCCATGATGGATGATGATACCATTGGTACGTGCTGCCTAAGTCTTGCTGATGGCTCTTCCTGAAGGCTATTTCAAACAGCTTCTACGAGATCAACATGATCCTGGGTGATTTCATACGACTGTGATTCATGTCACATTTATACTTTTAGGCTCAAGGCTTAAATAATTCCTTTGCTTTTATCTATTTGATTCAGGTTAATTAAACTGTTTTGAATTTGTCTATAAGTGATATACAGTCTGTTTCCAAGGAGCAGGCAATTGATTGCTGTGAACCTAATAGCTGTAATGAAATATTGGTTTGATTTGTAATGATAGTAATTATGTTTTTTAAGACACTGTGCCTCAAATTCAATATCATCTTGGTTCCTTAAATGTAATTTTGGATAACATCCACCTTGCACAGGGAGACTAGTTAGTGTGTATAGGGCTACCTTGCATAGGCCACCTTGCATAGGGAAGACTAGTTAGAGTGCATAGGGAGACTAGTTAGTAATTGGTATGAAGTGATGGTTTTATGTTCATCCCATTATAAGGAAGAAAATACAAGATTCTTTTTGTCCCTGCCCAGTGTCTACCTAGCCTCTATCTTTTCTTGTGGGGAAGGAATCTTTAGACTCCCTGGGGTAGGTAGACTGGTTATAGTCTTAGATAATGTATCAGTTCAATAAATATTTTTGGTAGACTAGCTTCTGGGAACTGTGCTCAGCTCCTGACAATTTATTTCAATTTAGAAGCTCTATAGAGCATGGATAAATAAATAAAAAACCCTAATTGTTTTAGTCTGTGGAAACATCAGATCAAGAAGCAGAACCATTTCATTATTACAGCCATTATACAGAGTTCATGGAAAGGTCAGGTACGATCCATATATACACATGTGAATGTACACACTTACATGAGTGCATTTACACAAGTTCACACAGTGATCAATACATTAATAATTTATCAGTAAACTATTATATACCTGCAACTTAAAAATTACTTTTCTGTTTTCCAGTTTGTTTCATTGGTATTAATTCTATCCATGAATTTAGTGAAATAGAACTAGGAGTTTTAATGGATTTCTTTGAAATGCCCATGCTTTGTAGGTATTCCTTAGCCAAATAAATGCTGGATTTGTGCAGGAAAGTAAAAACTGTTCAGTCTAGCAAGAAGAAATTATATCCATTTCCCAACTCTGAAAATAATGGGCAGGGATTATTTATTTATTTTAATGTAGTATATTGGATTGCAATATAAGACTTTTTCTATGCAGTGCTGAGCTAAAATGCTTGATGTTATGTAAACCAATAGCTCAATTATTGTATAGTAGCATAAAATAACTTTAAATCAGGAAGTCTGAACTTCCCACTATCCACCTTAAAAATCACCTGTTCTTTCAATCATTCCTTCATGTTCTTTCAGGAACTTCCATCATCTTCACTTCCTCCTTTTCTTACAAGCAAAATAAATAAATAAATAGACAGACAAATCTCTTGTTCTAGTAAGGGAACACGCCAGCAGGTCAGCTTCAGTGGCATTTCTCTGGGCATAGAAAGCCATTCATGGCGCAAACTCTGCAAGAAATTATACTGGGATATGGGGCATGATGGCAAAATACATTTTAGAGTCACACTACATCATAATTCCCATAGTGCCATCTCAATAAGGAATGACATCAGTTAGCTAATGCTTACTGCAACTTTCTTGTCAGAGATCGATTCTTTGCTCCTTCATATTTGTAACCAGACTGAAATAACTAGTTGAGATTCACACCATTTCCTTAGCTAAACATATATCCAGGGGTGCGACCGAAGAGGTCTGTCCCACAAAACTTTAAATTCTCTTTTTTTACAAATATATAAATTCCTCATACTTTTTATGTACTCACCCTCTGAAATTTTAGATTAGCTTTGAGTCTGGGGTTAGTTAAGGCAATGATCATATTGATTTTAACATAACAAGATCTTAAGTCATCCTAGTACTTTTTTTTAATTATTATTAAGCATACTGTTAGATAGGGGAATACCTTTCAATTACTTTAATTTCTCAAAAGGCTGAACCAAAGTTAGCCTTGAGTTGGAATTAGTACATTCCTCTCCTCACTCTATTTGGCCATAACTCTGTAATGCAGAGAGGTACTTCCTGGATCATTCTTCACATGATCCTGGCAAGGCGAGCCAAGTTGCTTCATTTTATGGTCCTAAGTGATAAATCTCAGGAATTTCTTAGGATATATGTATGTTCTCACCTAACCAATTATGGTTACTGATTCTTTTAACTACCTATGTAAAGCACTCCAAAAGGCACTACTTTCAAAATCAATCTTAGTAAACCATATAGGACTCTGTTTCCCCAAACAAATCTGTTTTATCAGAAAATACATCTTATTTTGTCCTATTTGCAACTGAAACACAAGGGTTGAGGGGGTTGATTTCAGGCCTGGAGTCAACATTTAAGTCTAACCCTAATTTTTGGATAGTGGCATAGCCTACAAAGTTTTCAGTGACCATACTACATGAGATGATGATGAAACATGAAATTGGAAGAAATAAAATAGTAAGCAATTACTACAGTCATCTTAACTGCATGTTTCTATAGCATTGCTATGGTGAAAGCTATTGATAGTAATGAGACTTCTTGCAAGTAACAGGGTTGCTATTATCATTTTTAAAAATTTATTTGTTTAAATTGATTTTGATGCTGCCTGACTCCAGATGAACTCTATTGATAAACTATGTAACAAATATCACTGACACATCATTTTGAAAGAATATATCATGAAATATAGCCCACTGTGGTAGTTCTGTTATTAATATTCTTTCATTCTTATCACTGGCAGATAATACATTCTTTTTCAATATTTCCTTAAGTGCCTGTATCTACAACTTGCGATGAAATGTAAAAAAAAAAAAAAAAGATTATTAATGCTTAGTTCAAACAGAAATGATTTGATCCAGCCTGTCCTTTTTGACTTTGGCTTGGAAACATGTATAAGATACAGCATGTTAAATGTGAGGGTAGCATGCAGCTAAACCTATCTGAGCATTTGAATTTATGATTAACTAAGTCTTCTGTTAAACCTTCTATAATAGTTGTTTTAAGATTTCTGTAATAGTACTTAAACTGGTGGTGAAGGCCTTTATGAATGTTACTGGCATTATGACCATTCCAAATCGAGGGCAGCAACTGTCATCTAAGTTGGTCCAGAATATGCACCTGAATATTTATTTTAATATATTTAAATGAAAAGAATTTAGGTAAGTTTCCCTTGCTTTCCCTTTTCATAAATTCTAATTTGAAAGTAAGTCTAACATCCTAGCTAGGCTATATAGCCTACAATCAGCTTGACATTTGTTAATTCTGAAATGGTTGAACTGTAAATTACAGAATGGTAAACAGGTAAGCATTCTGTCTTATGGGCAATGAATCATGGTCAAAATATTAATTTGTTGCTTGGGATTTCTAATGTAGTTGTTGGGAAGGAAGCACTTGTCTATTCTAGGCACAGGGAACAAATGTTTAGTGCAGATTTGGGGAAAACACACACACACACACACACACACACACACAAAGTAGTAATCATTGCATTTCCCCCCCAAATAATATACAGAATTCTAGCTCATTCAGCCATCATGTACTATACTAATCATGCAAGCAAGAAAATGAAAAATGATAGGTGATCATAATATTGTTACCTCTTTCCAGATGTTCTTTGGTAGATGATTTATTTAAAGAATTGCTGTTAACCTACTTGGTGTGTTGTATTATGAATACCAATGTGTTTTAATGTTGATAAAATATATCCAATAGTTATTTAAAGAATCTCTTTATCTTTTGTCATTTATATTGTGCATATTTTAGTTATGTGTTTTTTTTCCTTTTTCTTTTTTTATTAAATCTACTTCTCATGTTTGCTTTTACAAATTTAGCAAAAAAAAAAGCAGCGATGAATTTAAAAAGGCTGCTATCTTTCTATTTAAGCGTGCTGGCTAAATTTATCAAACCCATGTAATGGCTCTAATTATGTAGATGCAGGAAAGATTCATAATAATTGGTGTTGAAGTTACTTTTTAAAAAAGACAGTTTTAGTTATGGACCAAGTATGGTGTGTTATTTTTACATCACTGTAAGTTGTTGAATCTAGAACCGCAAATATGTTTATGAAATTTATTATATTAGCAACACATATTTAATGTGGATGGAAAGTACAATTCTCATGTGCAAATGATTTCCCCAGTGGTGCAAACTCCACCCTCAAATTCACCAGATGCAAACATGGGACAGTTCGCATTTATTTTGAGACATCTGCAAAAGGAAATTCTTTGTGGATTCCACTCAATATTCCCAGCATGTAAGAGGAGAATCTAAAGTACCAAATGTAATGCTTGGATTAAAACAAACCCCCCCCCCCCCCATTTTTAAAGTTTTTTTTTTTTAAGAAACTGATATCACTAGAAAGTAAATGTAAGCTTTGGTAGACATTTGTTTGTTTGTTTGTTTGTTTATTTGTAAGTCTTTAAAGCCACTCTGCCCAAAACTAAATATAAATTCTTACATTAAAAATTGTTCTGTGGTGGGAATAGTTTTGCATTCAAATTGTTACGATGACTGACAGTAATATTACCTAATTCTGACATTCTGTGTTCTGAAATTTTTTTTTGCAGGTGTAGGCTGGCAACAACTAAACTAAAGGAACTAGCTTTTTTGTAGTCTAATGAAAATTTCAAACCTTTACAATGCTTTAATGATACATATATTTCTGTTTATAAAACTCCCTCACATTTCACTGTGACTTATGTATCAGTGCATACTGGACTACAATTAATTAATTAATTAATTAATAATTAATATTAAAAAATCAGGTACTTGAAACTTCGGAACAGTTCTATACTATCTACTTTAGCTGGATTCTGAACCTTTTTTTCTATCTTGAAAAGATCTTTGTAGACTATTACAAGACCAGAAATATTTTGCATCTGAACTTTTAGGATCAAAATTCTATGTTTAGTTCTGTTACTTGATCTTCTTTATCATGTGTGTTCATGTCAGATTTGAAATATTTTGGATTTGAGATTATCAGCCCTTTCATTTCTGGCCCTTCTTTCAGAATTGGTAGACAATCTGGCCTGTTCCAGCAGCCCAAGATCAGAAAGAACCAATGTCACTGTCAAAGTGCTCCAGGAAACAAAGGGAGAGGGAGCGTTTCTAGGCTTAAGTGTTTGACATCACTGACACATGTGGACATTGTCAACATTGTTGACTAAGTTTGCAAGGGTATGATCTATTCATTTTGGGGGTTCAGGTTTACCACTTTTCATCTTGTGCTCTTTTTGGGTGCAATTTGCAATTGTGGAGACTTGAGGCTGGTGGCAGAATAAACGTTTCCATTAGATTAAGAAAGGTCCTAAGGTTTCATGAAACCACATTTCTTTATTTGCCATCGTTTCATGCAGAGATCTAATTTCACCATTTGTAAACATAAAGATAGACCTAGTGGCAGAGCTATATAGGCACCTCCAAGTACTACTGTCTTTGCAGTTTATTATATTTACATTTCTTAATAAGATAGATCAGTGATATAATACATCTTCTCAGCCAAGAACACTCCTGGCATTTCAGTGAAATTCAGTACTGAAAATGGTCAAAAGCTGAATCTGATTTCATTTAACTTTATATTTAATTACAAGTAATTTAGGGAATCTGGTTATTCTCTAATAATATATTCAGTAGGGCTGAACAAAGGCTTTACAAGATGTATTTCAAAATGTCTGGGAATGTATATAAACCTCTTTAAAGATTCTTTATGAATTTTTAAAACAGCACCATTGCTTGCAAGGTCTGTGCAGCTGTTACAGAAACTTCTGTTAGTTGTCTCTACATTCACGTGCATGTCCATTAAAGGAATAGATATGCTTGTTCACACATTTGCACAGCTCTTTTATTTAACTGTTTTTTTGTCTTACAATTTGAAAACAACCGTAGAATGTCCCACGAAGCTGCATCCATTGATTTCAAGGACTGCGTGTACCCTGGTGAATGAAGTTCTATCCCTCTGGTATAAATTAGCCTTCTGCAATCTATTGCTCAACTATAATCCCCCAAATCCCATTTAGTTTAAAACATTAGCAGAGAAATAAATCAGATGTGTTTTTATAGTTCATTGGGTTTATTTCAGTTGAGTTCTGGATGCTTACACAATCTTTTTTTTTTTTTTTGCCAACTTGATATGTTTCAAGATCGATTCCATGTGTAGGTTAATCTGAGTTGAAGTGTCATAATTTTAGAAGCTGGCTGCATTCATCTTGATCCCAGCTATATCTGTATATAGGTTTAGTTGGCAAGATTGTCTGCTGATTGTTTGTTTGTTTGTTTTTTAAATAGGATGTTGTAACTGCTACCTGTTTTCTGGTTTTATAATCAGCTGAAATATGAATAGCTATCCCCAGGTCCTAGAAGATTTGCCACACTTCTCCACTGGTCCCTTTGAAATAGAACAGGATCTATGCAGGCCATTAGCTGATTATTACATGCTATCAAGTTGGTGTCAACTCTTATCGATCACATAGATAGATTTTCTCCAGGATCCTCAGATCCTCCAATGGTGCATCCATTGCCATTGTAATTGAGTTCATCCACCTTCCTGCTAGTTGTCCTTTTTTTCTCTTTTTTCCCCCATCCTACATTATAGATTTCTCAAGAGAGCTGGGTCTTTGTACAATGTGTCCAAAAATGATCATTTGTGCTTTGAATGAGAAGTTGATTTAATTCAATGATACATTTGTTTTTGTTTTGTTTTCTCGGCTATCCATAGTAATCTCAGCGGTCTTCTTCAACACCAGAGTTCAAAAGCATTAATACTCTTCCTATCCTGCTTCAAAGTCCAAGGTCATTAGCTAAGAAAACTAAAATAATCATGTAATACTGGTACATAACATCACTATAGAAGCAGTAAATAGTAAATAGGGTTATTTAGTAAACAGGGTTATATAGGATCCCATGGGATGGATTGGATTGTTACTTTCATTGCTGAAAACAGTTTCCATCTCAAAGAGGATAATCCCACCTAAAAGCTTCCTGGTGTCACCTGAGCTTTAGGGTAGCTGGTCCTGATAACACAAACTCCTGTGCCTGGAAGCACCCCCCCCCCCCCAAAAAAAAGGCATGGTGAACATTGATCGAGGAGCATGACAGAAAGGGCTTTGTATTTAGAACATGGATGTACAGCCTGGAGACCAAAGCCTACACATGACTTTCATAACCCCTTTCAAGCTGCCACTGAATTGTAGCTTTTCTTGGGGCAGAAGAGAAAAACCATTCAATTGATGAGATGCAATCATAATAACTGTATTTAATTCATTTACCATTTACTAAATTTAAATGTAAATTAATAAACTTTGGTTTTTCTCATAGTCCCACCTTCTTTGAGGTATATGACTCATGATGCAGACTTAAAAGATTAGGTAGGTCTCTCAATCCCCCCAAAGATTTGCATCCCCCATCTAGAGAAGCCTCCCAGCCCTAACACCATTTCTCTGTAATGGAGAAAACATTAGGTAAGCCATGGGGCTATTCTAAAACTATTTCCCCCCATCAGAACCTATGGATGGGATTAATTTCTCCTGTGAATACAGAAAGAAAATGGAAGAGCCGCATCCTTCCCACAGAGCAGGCTACCCATCTTTGATCCATTAAGTGCAGGATTTTTCACAATATCCATATCGAGCAATAAGACTGCTCTGAAATGGCACTTACTTACTTCTGATAATGTCATGGACACTTCCACACTGTTTTCTAGGAAACAATACAGCAGTTGTTTCCCACTGCCTTCTTTCAGACTGTCCCCCCTGCCCCCCTAAAAAATTCACCTTGGGATTTCCTAGTCTTCTCCCATCCAATTACCAACCAATACTTCTGTTGCCTAGCTTCTGAGAACAGCCAGGTGTCACTACTAGCTGAAACATATTATATACAATGTATGTACTGTATGTGTATGTATGTATATACGTATATGCATATGCATATGTATATAGACAAGACACTGCATGGGAAGTGCCATCAACAGATAGCTGAGGTGGCTGGCATTGGGAAATCCTACCAGTGGCTGGAAAGCGCTGGACTAAAAGTCAGAACTGAGGCACAAATCCATAGAAGCAGGGGTCTGCCACATTAGACAGGACCTAAGATTCAGACTGTGCAGGCAGGAACAGCATACACTGAATGGCACAATCAAATAGCTGGCATTATGTACAGAAACATCTGCACAGTATATGGGATAGATCCTCCCGAGTCCAGATGGGAGATTCCACAGAAGGTTGTGGAGAATAACAGGGCTAAAATCGTGTGGGACTTCCAGATCCAGATGGACAGGCAGGTACTGGCCAATCAACCAGACATCATGGTAGTAGATAAGGACCAGAAGACAGCAGTGGTGATAGATGTAGTAGTGGCAAGTGACAGCAACATCAGGAAGAAGGAGCATGAGAAGCTGGAGAAGTACCAGGGCCTGAAGGAGGAACTAGAGAGGATGTGGAAAGTAAAGGCCAAAGTGGTCCCAGTAGTGGTAGGAGCACTTAGGGCTGTGACTCCTGAACTGGGAGAGTGGCTCCAACAGATCCCAGGAACAACATCAGAGCTCTCTGTGCAGAAGAGTGCAGTGCTAGGAACAGCTAAGAGACTGCGCAGAACCCTCAAACTCCCAGGCCTCTGGTAGAGGACCCGAGATTGAGGAAGACACACACCACTCATAGGGGTGAGAGGGATTTGTCTTTTTTAATATATACATACATACACACACACATTTCTAACCCCTGTACAAATCTGTTCTATAGACCCACTGAATTAATTTAACCTCCCTTAGAACTCCTTGATAAATAAAAGTAAGAATATTTGATTTCTTAAACAAACATTGCAAGGTGGTAAGTACAAATCCCTTTAAGAAAAAAAATGAATGCAGTTCTGTTCAGGAAGGATAACAATAGCAATAAGTGTTTTGAAAAAAGTCCATCCAATGGGCAAGCCCCCATTTTTAGATTTGTGGTTCAGATTTGCTTGTCTTTAGCAGGTGAGCAGGCGCAGTTTTGATGCCTCATCTTTAATGGATGCAATTATCCCAACATTATATGGTCTACAATGTTAGGCATTCATGCATTTTAATATTTTGTTTACAGCCTTCAAGGCTCTTCAAATTTTCTCAATAAAAAACTAATGGAGAGTATTATAGCTCAGGTCTTAGCCCATTTAATATAAAATATACCATTAGATGAAAACATTCAGGGCTAACATACTGCAAAACAGTTTAATAAATTTTGCAAGCTTTGTTTCTGGAAATAATTCGGAAAGATTGATTCATAAAGAACATATATTGAGCTCCAGGAATGCCAGGGACTGTTCCTGTTTCTCATATAGTGATGTCTAGGCAGGCAGACCTCTAAAACCTCAATACATGGATAAGATGACTCTAATTCTAATGGTGGAGGAGAGAGGTTTAAATCTGGGGAATATTTTGGGAAAAGTTGAATGTGTATAAAGAAGACAGACAGAGCAAGGCTGCCAGTGCGTAATGTCAAAATGGTGGCAGAGCAGATTTTAAAAGGATCTCTGGTGCTAGGCATCATCTGGTGAAGAAGGTGCAGATATTTCAAGAAATATTATAAGAGGTAACAACAATGTTGGATCTGAGTTGATGGATGGTTATGTTAGTAAGGAAATGAAAGGGATACAAAAAGCCTGTGAAAAAAGACTTGTGCCAATGATATTTGGAACAGGATACGGTGTATAGTGGGACAAAGAAATCAAATTTCCAGCTATTGTAAAAAATTAGGGTCTTAACAAATAGTCTTGGAATTAACTAGAACAGAGGCAATATAAACTTAATCCTAAGCAGCCACCATGATTTGGGGTGAGATATTCTGTTGTGGGACAAATAGTGACCAAATAGAAGACTACTAGCAGGACCTCACACAGTCACATTTTTAGAAAAGTGAGAAGATTAGTGAAAAACAGGCTGAAAGGAAGAGAACAAGAGTGCCAAACCTTGAGGATTATTTAAAACATAGTAATTGAGGGTCAACTACAGTGTCTCCTACAATGTAAGAAAGAGTCAATCAAGTTCAGAAAGAGGCCAACATGGCTCTGTTATAGTTGTCAGGAAGCTGTAAGAAGTCTTCCTTCAAGAAATGGAAATCCTGTCCTAATGAGAACAAAAAGAAGCAAAAAACATTTCTGTTGTTTTCATTGTTATTAGTTTTGCTTAAACATGGTAAAAATATATTTTAAAATTTGCTGATGTTAAGGCCTGCACCATAATGGAAGATATACCTATGAAGGTTCTTGTTTCTCCATCTTTTGGAGGTTTTTCAGATGAGCCCAAACAGTTACCTTCTGAGGTTGGTTTAATTGTTTTTTCTGTAAAGTGGTAGGAATGTTAAAAACGACTAATTATACATAGAGGAACAAGCCTTGCTGAAGGAAAATCAGCATGGACTCTGCAAATGTAAATTGTGCCTCTCCAACCTTCAGCATTTTTTAAAGTTAACAGATACATGGATCAAGCTGAGCTTGTCAACATTACACTGGATTTCAAAAAGCCTAGTCTATCAAGAGCTTTGAAGAGTTCCAGAAATTTTGCTTGAAATTGGATGAATTATCCACCAAGGGGCAAATGCAGTTCACATTCAGTAGGTATACAGTGGTTTCTTATTAAGACAAAACAAATTTAAATTCATATATACATTGATAAATCTCAGCTGTCCATAGCTAACTAGGAATTAATATGTGGAATTTCTTACCACAAAATGTGATGATGCCCATCAACGTAGATGACTTTAAAAGGGAAATTGATGCATTTATGGAATACAGGTCTATCAAAGGCTTTTGGTCTTGGAGAGTCAATATTGCCTCCACATATCATTTGCAGTTGAACAATTGTGGAAGAAAGATATGGCTTTCTCTCTTGTTTATAAACTGATCCAACTATGCTTTTCTTAAGTTTGTAATCTCACCTCATATAATATATTACATGTGGCTGGTACATGTAAATTCAGAAACTGTTTATGGTATGAACAGGTTTAGGCTGGGGGTAATGGTAATTTGTGGTATTTGTAGTAATTTTGTGGTAGTGATGATTTAGGGTATTTGTGGCTTGTAAAAATCGGATACAATGAGTAACTTAGCATTTCATTTTCCCTACAAATTTACATTTACATTCGGGAGTACTTGATTTATGTATTTTGCTACTTCTGTTTCTGGATAGCTTCAGTCAAGAGATTCAGATATGAGTGGAAATCAAATGCTTACTATAAAAATGTATGAAACATATTCTGAATTAATGAAAGTATTGATTTCATCATAAAATAGGAAGAATGTGAGAAAGTTTGCTTCATGCTTATTAAGTTGTCATAGTGTTGATTGGAAAGTATCCGATTTTTCAGTTCAGAATTAGGAAATCTTGAGACTGCTTTCAGAGATGCATTGTTGCAGCAAATAATAACTTGGACTCTGAGTTTATAATTAAAGCTCTCAACAGATGCCAACCTAGTTGTTCAATGATATCTCAGATTATCAGAAGCAGGTTGGGTTGTTGTTTTTCTCCTTAAATTTATGGTGCTCGTGTAAAAAGTAGTCACAATGTAATCATTGACACTGAAAAATCTTGAATTAAAAACCATCCTTTGCATTTTTGCACTTGTGTTTTTGAGTAACAAGTCTGAGGCTTTAGAGTTACACTGAGTACGTATATTAAGAAATGTATGTTACTTCCTCTTTTTAAACTCCTCAGTATTTACCTATATATTTGAAAGTAGTTCCAAATAGCAATAGCTTTATGTAGGGAAGTCCTTCTGCTAAATGTAGCTGTTCTCTGCATCTCCATCACTGTATACAGGCTCTTCCTCATGAATGTCCAAGGGATATTTACTGGAACAAATGGTAGATGGGATAAGATTCCTAAAGTGGGCAGAGTTGTCCCCTGATTTTCCTATAGCTGTGGACATTTTGCCTTTTCATTTCTATTTCACTTTTTTTTTCAACAGTTTTATGTAGAGCTATGAGATTTAGGCTGCAAATATCCAGACAGCCACAAGATAATAGCAAAGAGAATCAGAAATGATGCCATCTAATGGTGTTTGACTTGCTCTCCTGGATTGCCCTATAGCTAACATCTCATCTGTTTTATGAATTGATAGCAGGATTGTCAAGAACCTCTATGACAGTGTGTGGAACCTTTTGGAAGTTATACTGGGAATTGCCTCACATTCTTGTATGCTGGTGGGGAGGCATTTTTTGTAAATTCTCTAAGTATGCTTCCCATCTCTCTCTCTCTCTCTCTCTCTCTCTCTCTCTCTCTCTTTTTTTGAAGATTATTATGCTAAACTAATCAATACAAGAAAAATGCCAATATGTGCAATAGCACTGAAAGGGCAACACTACCTCAGAATTAATAAGCATAGTAGTTTAAGAAGAAAAAGAAGGAAGAGGAGGAGGGCTCCTGGACATTTGTTGCAAAGCAAAACAACTTGAAAGGTTTTCACCATATTGCTTGAAAGGCTGCTTCTTTCCCCCACCTTCCCTTTTTTTTTTTTTTAAACCCTAATTGAAATATTGACAAGCAACACTTTTTTTTTAAAATAATTATATGTTTCTTTCTCTATTGAAAGAAAGACAAAACTACAGAGTTTTTGTTTGTTTGCTTGCTTGCTTTATCTGAGCAAAGTTAGTATAAACAAGAAGATATAGCTGTTTCCCAGAATGGCAGATTGCTCTAATTGCAAAATATTAATACAAAGAAACCTCTGACTTTTGAAAAGTTTCTCATCTTTTAATGCAGTAGGACAGGCATTAGTTAATTATGAAATGAATGGGATCGCTGCAGCTGCACTGGCCTCCCTGTTGCATATCTGCTTCTCTGATCCTGCTTGATTCTGTGCTAAGGCAGATAGTGGAGTTTTTAGGCTTACGGTATGGGGGAACCTCATCCTTCTGTCCCTGGGTCTGGAATTTGAAGCAGCTCGAGACTTTGTAGTCATCATCACCTGATCCAAGTCTTTGAGGACCCAACACACATCAAGGGTCACATGATACATTTGTTTTTTATCTCAAAGCAGAAGCAACATGATCTGAATTTAGGGGACATTAACATCATAAAGCCACTATCCGATTGCTTTGGACCTCTTGAATCATGCTCCCCACTGCAGAGAGATTGGACATATTTGATCAGTCCACCCCAGGGATTCAGAGGGTGCTTGGGGAATTCCCCGAGAGTCTGCTACACTGTTCAGTGGAGGCCTTACTCACCAGTTGGAATGAAAGGGTGATTATGGCCTTGGATCAGACTGTGCCTATGCAGTCTCTCACTGCTGAGAATCTTGGGGAGCTCCCTGGCTTTCAGAAGAGCTCCAGGAGATGAAACAACAGAAGAGATATCTGGAGTGCTGTTGTATAAAGATGAGGAGCAAGTCTGACCAAATATATATAAGAGCTTATATTAAGAATTATATAATGGCAATAAGAGTGGCAAAATATTATTATTATTATTATTATTATTATTATTATTATTATTATTATTATTATTATTATTATTATAATAACTGCAGCGCTATCCAGCAGCCTTGTTCAACATAACCAGGTCCCTGCAAAGCCCCTGTGAAAATTATTTTAGGCTTCTGAGGTTAATGTCTCTTGGATCCACCCTGAACTGTGCTCCAGCTGTGCCTATCCTGTTGAGAAGACTGAGGCATGGTCTGGCTTGGTTAGCTGAGCTAGGACTTTGAGCATGTAAGTCTCAAGGAAGTAGAGAGGGTCCTTAGGGCTGTGAGTGCAACCACCTGTAATTAGATTCATGTCCCTCCTGGTTGGTCAAACAGTGGTGAATTCACTGTTGAGTGAGGGGGTGATTCTGTCAGTCTTCAAGGCCCACATTTTCTTCAAGAAACCATAGCATCCAAGAGTGTTGGATAATTTCTGACCAGTCTCTAATCTTCCCTTTTAAAGGAACATTGTAGAGAAGGTGGTTGGGCTGCAGCTTTAGAGGGCCTTGGAGAAAATGGATTAACAAGACATCTTTCTTTCAGGTTGCAGGTCTGGCATAGTACTGAGATGGCATTGATCACACTTGCAGATGCTCTCTGGCAGGCCTAGGATGGGGGTAGTGCATCCATATATGCACTATTGGTCTGCCTAAGGTTGAGCTATGGAACTAGATGACCTCATTCAGCAGCATCACGTAGATATTGAATAAGAGAGGGGAAGGCATTGAGTTCTGAGGCACCCTATGTATCAATGGATCACTTCTTGATCTGTCAATGGCTGATGGTATCCTTTTGAGCTTGCTTAGGAGATTGGGATTGGTCATGGTGTTGCAGTGCTTCTCCACCTTTCACCAGGTCCAGGTCCAGTCACGTTTGGTGGCGGAGAGATCTAGCCCTTAACCATTGATACATAGGGTGCCTCAGCACTCAATGCCTTCCCGTCTCTTATTCAATATCTACGTGATGCTGCTGAATGAGGTCATCTAGTCCCATAGCTCAACCTTAGGCAGACCACTGATGCTGTCAACGTTATGTCTTAGTGTCAGAAGTCTGTGGGACTCTGGATGGGGATGAGCAGGTGTAGGTTCAACTCTAGCAAGACCAAATGAATGTGGATTGTGGAGCCACCTAACTCCAGAGATATTGTAGTTCTGGATGGGGTTGCACCATCCACATAGAACTGGTGCACAACTTGGGGATCCTTCTAGACTTCCAGCTCCTGCTGAAAGAGTAGGTGACAGCTGTGGCTAGAAGGGTCTTTGCACAAATTAATCTTGTGCACTAATTGTACCATTCTTAGTGTGTGATGGGGTTAGCTACTCATAGTCACTCATGCCTTAGTTACCTCTTGTCTGGACTAGTGCAACACTCTCTATGTGGGGTTGCCCTTGAAGATCATTCAGGAGCTAAAACTGGTTCAGAATGTGGTAGCACAAATAATTATAGGTACACCTCAGAATGCCCCTGTCATACTGCCATTGTGTGAGCTACATTGGTTATCAGTGGGCTTCCAGATCCAGTTCAAGACATTGGTGGTTACCTATAAAGCCCTTCATGGCACAGCCTGGATATTTGCATGGCTATCTCTCTCCAGTTATCTCTGCCCATCCTATAAGATCCAACATGGCTGGCATGCTCTGGGTTACATCAATTAAAGAATGTCGGCATATGGGACCCAGGACACATGCCTTCTCTGCTGCAGTGCCAACCCTATGGAATACCCCCCCCCCCACACCATCAATTTGGTTGGCTCCAGCCCTGCCAGCCTTTAAGAATGTCCTTAAGATGTGATTCTTAACCCAAGTGCTGGCCCAGTTGTAACTGTATGAATTATGTGTCTGACCCCCAATGCTGTATGTTTTATTGTTTTATCATTTTCTTTTGATTTTGTATTTTAATCCTTGCTAGCTTATTAACTGATATTTATTAATTATTTTTTTGCATAAGTCCATTAACAATTGATGTTTCGTGGGCTTCATAAAATAACGTAGCATTATGACATGACATAATCACTTCCATATGATCTCTAAATGAACTTCACCAAATTTAAAGATCATGTGGAAGTCCAAGAAGTCTTGATCGTGTTTTGTACTAATGTTGCATTATTTTATAAAGCCCTTGAAAATCAGTTGTTCAAGAGAAAATTCTTGTTCCTACAGTACTCTGAGAAACAATAAGAATAAGAATAGGAATGTATTCCAGATCAGTTCTGAATTTTTATATATAAAAATTAATTTACATTTTTGAAGCTCAGATTTAGTCAAGTGTGTGAACAAAGTTGTACAAACTTATTTCTGATATTTCTCAAATGTTTTAAAACTACTGATTTGCAACTGACTTAATTTTAGGGAAAATGTTTCTGGGGTAATATATATGCCCTAAAATTGTATATTGATTGAAGCCCAGCACAGAATGAAATGGGACTGGGGGAAATAACCATTTCACTCCACATTTCTCTATTTCATACTTTTCCTTCCTGGAATCCTTAGAAAATTCTTTGTTTTCCTTTTTAATTGGAAGCTTCACAACATTAGGCTAGATTAGATCAATATTGCTGCATTCAGACTACTGTACAGCAGATTGGCATACAGAAAGTTCCTTTCTCATGTTGTCTTCTAGATGCAGATCTTCTTTGTCATCCTTGATACATCATTCATTTATATATTGATCTATACTAAATTCTGTAGACTGTTTTTGTTAGTCAGTTTGAGTTATTAGAATAATTTTTGCTGAGTGAACTGAATAAACCTGGATTCCTTGTTCTGTCCCATTCTTTTCCCAATTATGCTAAAACTCTAATAGTTTTTTTTTCTTCTTTGGGACTTTGTTTTCCTTTCCAAATAGAATGTTCCTTGTGGAAAGGATCTAATATGTTTAGGGATCTGTAGTTAGGTCAATGTTTGCTACATTGTGCTGCCCTGTAGTTGCCACAATATCCCTCTTACAAGAAATAGTGTTTTTTGCTATATGGCAAAAACATTAATTTATGGTAAAAATATTCTTATGGAAAGCATTCACCCTTGAGTACAGCATATGTTCTTCAGTTCCTCTTTCTTTCTGTTCTCTGAACTTTTTTCATACTTGTTATCTGCAGTAGTTTAAATCTTCTCCCATCTGTAAAATAAATTGTAACTTTCAGAAGATATATGGATGGTATGTTCTTTCTCTGTTTTTTTTTTTTTTTTAAGTTTTATCTTCTTCAGCAGATTTTAGATGCACTTATTCTACTGCATTCACCTTCTTTCTACAGTAAATATCCTGCTAAGTATCCTGGCAGTTTTTGAGTGTTTGTTAAGAATTGATTTATCAGTCTTCCCATCCAGCTTTTTGATCATTCATCAATTCAGGGAAAAAAATATTTTCTTTTCTACTTCTCGCTGTAAATTTTGTCTTAAAAAAACAAAAATCTTGATAGGAAGTAAATGAATGTGTATTCAAAACTGAGAGTTTTTTTCTCCCTTTCCTGGAGATAGAGAAATATCCTCAACATTTTCTATGACTTTTCGGAAAAGATGTCTCATGTATAGAACTGATGTGGTATATCTCAATAAACTTCCACCTAGGGTTGCCAGCATAATTCCTCCTTGAATTATGATGCTAATCTTTACAGAACATTTTATGCATTGTTT
>CM061349.1:228809335-228811835 GCA_030867105.1 Liasis olivaceus
CTTTTGAATGCTTTTCAAGGGCAGCCCCATTTAGAGTGCATTGCAGTAGTTGAAGTAAGAGGTGACTAAGCCATGAGTGAACATTAGCAAGGCTTCCTTATCTAAGAATGGACACAATTGGTACACAAAATGGCTTTGTGCAAAGTTCTTCCTAGTTATGGCTACAACCTATGCCTCAAGCAAGCTCCATTAATCTAAGAGGACCCACATATTGTGCAGCAACTTTGGGGGAGTGCAACCCCATTCCAAGTTGAAGATGAAACCTCTCCAGGTGTGTGTGTGTGTGGTGGTGGGGGGGGGGGGGCTAAAACCTCTTGTCTTGGATTGATCTGAAGTCTGTTATTCCTGTCCAGACCCTTAAAACCTTCAGACACTGGGAAAGAAGCACGACAGTATCACTTGGGGGCTCGGGATGGAGATATGTAATTGCATATAATCAGCTTATTGATTATACTTCACCCTGGGTTGGCAGATCACCTGATTCAGAGGTTTTATATAGATATTAAATAGGAGCGGGGAGGGAGTAGAGCTCCAAGGTACCCATATAGTAGGCATCTAGGGCTAGATTTCTCTCTCTGCTGAGAGGATTGGAATTACTGTTGGAGGAAGAACAGTATCCAACATCCCTCTATGCCAGTCCAGAAGGATACTATGATCAGTGTTACTGGAAGCTGTTGAGTGTGAAGGAGTGTAGACCTGGCTTTGGGAATGAGGAGGAAATGGGCAAACTGTGAAGGTGCAGGTAGGAATTTCAAAAAAGATTACTCAGTCCTGAGAAAGGAGAAAGCATGAGAGAGAAATTCAAAATAGCTCCGCCTTGATTTCGTTTTCTACAAGATGGAGCAAAGAGAAACTCTTGACAGTCTTTCAAGATTCTGTTATCCTACCCTACAACAATAGAGAACATTCCTGGAATCTCTGCTGTGTCTGTTTTTGACCTTGCCTACATCAAATGGTTGACACTGAGAGATCATGATGGACCAGGACAGATGTACCACCCATCCCGGGCCCATTAAAGATCACTGACAAGTGTGATCAATATTTTCTCAGTGCTAGAGCTAAGTCTGAACTCTGACTGAAAATGGTTCAGATAATTCATTTCTTCCAAAACCTTCTGGTGCTAAAAGATGGCCACCTTCTCAACAACTTTCCCTAAGATGGGAAAATTGGAGACAGGATGAAACTTGTCTGACTCTGTTGGATCCAGCAATGGTTTCTGGAGAAGGACCCCACCCCTCAAGAGACATTGGAGCCACCCCCTCTCACACATTATCTAGATATGTGGGACACAAATGGATAAAGTAAATATATGACATGGTAGCAAATCTTATGTCAAGCTCCCATAAATAATGGACTCTTTTTATTGAAAATATACCTAGAAATAAAATAAATTTTATTTAATATATTACGATATATTATTATCAAAAATACAGAGAGAGAGAGAGAGAGAGGGAGAGAGAGGGAGAGGGAGAGGGAGAGGGAGAGGGAGAGGGAGATTATATAGAGCCAGTTTGGTCTAGTGGTTAAGGCTCCAGGCTAGAAAGCAGGAGACTGTGAGTTCTAGTCCCTCTTTAGGCATGAAAGCTGGCTGGGTGACTTTGGGCCAGTCACTCTCTCTCAGCCCAACTCACCTCACAGGGTTGTTGTTGTGGGAAAAATAGGAGTAGGAAGGAGTATTTGCTATGTTTGCTGCCTTTTGTTATTTATAAAAATAATAAAGGAGGGATAAAAATTAGAAAAAAAATAATGTACTTGGTAGAGGACCAACTACTGAGAATCAGTAGTATAGTGTAGTACAGCATAAAATTAAACTACTGGATTTAGTGTGACCTGAGTTTAAGTCCCTGATTAACCATGAAATCACTGGCTGACTTTGGAGCAGTAAATCTTTCTCAACCCAACTTTCTATATAGGGTTTTTTTTTTTTTTTTTTTTTTTAATCTGCTTAACAGTCATTACTGACCCTGCAGTGACCGCCCCCTAGCGGTTTTCAAGGCAATTGCATCTTTCTAGTTTCGGAATTAGACTTTGCCAGAGCCTAATTCCTAGAGCGTCAGCCCAGCTGGCAGCACAGGAGGCGGGATTTCCGTTGCTTCGCGCCCCTTTTTCGGACGAGCGCGGTTTTCGCGCTTTTACCGGTAACTTGTCCCGTCTCTCTGTTGAGCCGTTGCCAGCATTTTTCCTCCCACCGGGGTGAGAGTCCTCATTTATCTACTCACGTACGTTTTCGATCTGCTGAGTGGGCAGAAGCTGCGGGTATAGAAACAAGAGCTCACCTTGTTAACGCGAGGCTGGACTCGAACCGCTGAAGCTTTCAGCCATTTCTGGCCGGCACTTTCAGCGTCATTAAGCTCCCAGGCAAAAGAATGCTCAATGTAATAGTTTTTAGATATTTATTTCATTTATTTACAGATCTTATAAGCTACTCTGTTCTGCTAACTTTAAGTGGGGTACCACTTCCCGATATGCAATTGGGATTAAAACCATACAATCAGTTAAA